>LN483362.1:225686-563834 GCA_900002565.1 Culicoides sonorensis
ATAAACTTAACGAAACGTCGACGTTTACAAGTTTCATATTGCAGTCGCTTTTTTTCTTGAAGACCGCGTAGCGCCCAAACGGTTCATCTAAGACCCAATGTTTGTATTCACCGTGGGAGTGTTTATGGATCAAAAAAAATATAGGGTGTTCATACAATGTATATAGTGACCAGGTGGAAAATTCCAAAATTTTCCGGGAAAATGGAAAATTTTCATGCCAAAATTTTCTTATCATAATTCTGAACAACTTTGCCTAAGACACCCCATATCTAAGTCGTACAGGAAAAATTTTTTTCATACAACATAAAATTTTCATTCACATCACATTCATCTCTTATTACAAGTTTTATATTGCTGTTACGCTATTTTCTTTAAGACCGCGTAGCGCCCAAACGATTCATCTGAGACCCAAAGTATGTTCTAGACTTATGTTCGTATTCAGTGTGGGAGTGTTTATGGATCAAAAAAATATAGGGTGTCCATACAAAAAAATAGGGTGACCAGGTGGAAAATTCCGAAATTTTCCGGGAAAATGGAAAATTTTAATGCCAAAATTTTCTTCTCATAATTCTGAACAACTTTGCCTAAGACATCTCATATCTAAATTGTACAGGAAAAAATTTTTTCATACAACATAGAAATCTTAATCAACACTCAAAAACAATAAATAAAAATAACAGTCCAAAATCTAATGAACTGAAGTAAGTGAAGTTTATCAACTTCAAAAATACAAGTTTTCGAAATGTGAACACAAAAACATAAAACAAGCGAAAAAATTAAAATCTGAAACTTGTACAATTTTTTATAATGGCAGTGATATAAAAGCTAAAATCTTTTATGGGGTTATTCAGAACAAAAATTGTACAAGTTTCAGTTTTTAATTTTTTCGCTTGTTTTATGTTTTTGTGTTCACATTTCGAAAACTTGTATTTTTGAAGTTGATAAACTTCACTTACTTCAGCTCATTTGATTTTGGACTGTGATTTTTATTTACATATAAATGTTATAAACTCATTATTTTTTGTTGTACCAGTTAATTAAAATATTTCCTCTTATTTCAGTTTATTGTTAAATTTTAATTCACCTTATTATTATTATTATTCTCTTTCTCGCAGCATCTCAATTGAATACATATGTAACGTTAAAGTTACAAAATGTTAAGTCGACAACTGTGACGGTGAAGGGGGCAGAACCATGTTGGGAACAAGATTTTGTCTTGTAAGTATTATTATTATTTGTTTTATTTTTCTCGTATTTTTTTTGACAACCAAAAAATTTATAATGATGATGATGATAGAACACAATAAATATTGTTAAACTTTTTGTTTGTTTGTCTTCTTTAAAATAAATTTGAACAATGTTACATCATCATAATAACAATAAATTTTTCAAGATTATATCATTGTTTGTATGGAATAATGAGAGAATAAATTTTTAATATTATTATACATTTAATTTTATAGCGAAACAACAAGTGGTGACACTGGCTTAGTTGTTGAAGTGTTTTCAAAAGAAATGCTCATCCTTAATCATGCAATTGGACACAAGTATATTCCGTTGAATACAATTCCATATGGTTATCCGAATGAGGTTACAAGTCAATGGTATACGTTGGATAAGGAGTTGATAACACAAAATGGAGCTGTTGTTGGCTCAAAGGATCCAACTGGACACATGATTATGCTTGATTGTCGCTTTGAGTTACCATACGGTGAGAAAAATTTTATCTGTTATGAAAAAAATGCTGTCTTATAAATTCTTTCTACTCTACTAATAATAATACTAACAATCTTGTAGATATTTATTTTTGTAGATGGTGGTACCTTCGCACTAATTTTTTCTTCCGTTTAACTTTTCCTCACTCTCTATAAATGTGTTTTATTCTCTTAACAACAAAGAAATGTAAAAAAAGACAACCTGAAATATAAAATCACATTTTTGCGTGTGTATTTATATCTTAAATCCTTTCTCTTACTCATTTTATAGTATCCTGAATGAAAAACCCAAGAAAAAAAAAATAAATAAAAACAACAACGAGAGAAACTATTCTTAGATTGCACACGTAGAAATCACTTGATCCTTCTCTACATTATTGCACAATCTTTTCCTTAATGAGTTCTAATAAAAAACAGCCTTTTCGCGATTTTTTTATTACTTTCCTTAAAAAAATATATTATATTGATGTTATGACAGTCGTACACACACTGAATTCAAGCATGTTTTACTCTCACTTTACCCTAATCCATTTTCATTTTTCTTTTCGTTTTATTTCATTTTAAATCTGATGTATATTTTTTTCACATTTTATTATCATTTGTATACAAACATACCGTTTTCTAATGAGTCAGGTGAGACAAGGCGCAAAAAAACTCATCTTATTTGTTTGTTTGTCAAATAAGAAAACAAAAAAAAATTGAAAAAATATACCTTTTTTCGACATTTTTCATTTTATTGCCCTAGAAATAAATTTATGTTTACTATTACTTTGCAAAAAAAAAATCTTCTTCAATTTTTCAAATAAAAATTATGAAAAAAGGAATATTTTTAATGTTAACATAACTTTTCCTTTCATATCTTTATGTGAATCTTATGTTCAATATACATAAAAATAAAAAGTCTTAATCTAATTACTGCAATTTTATATTTTCTTTAAAAATTCACACACAAAAAAAGGTATTTTACGCTTATAAACTTTTAGCTGACTCACAAAAAATATGGTGATACGCTACTTAATTATCTTATTTAATGTGAAATAGGATTTTTCGTGATTTGCTCTTGGTTAAATTTTTTTACGTAGTTTCAATAAAAATCTTAATAATAAGATGATAAAATATAAAAAAGAATTGTATTCCAGTGAGAAAAGTTGCTTCTTATCAATAGTAGGAGAGAAAAAGAGTATTGATGAGCTTTAAATGTCCTATTAACCCAATTTCTAAGAAAAATTAAGTGAATTACATTTTGAATTCTCCTGATAGCATGACATGACACAAATGAATACAAAATAATAATAATAATATAAAAAAAGGTATAGTGTAAAATTTTCAATGCTAAATAAAGTTCCTGCATTTCTAGGAATTCGTTGATAAAGTTAATGTTGAACCGCTTTTTTTTGGATATTTAATTTCAATTTTATTTAGTGAAAAATGAAATATGCTAAAAAAAAATGTACATAAAAAAAATAACAAGCAGCTTTTAACATGAGTTTTTTATGACTCAATAAGCTCAGTGCATTGAATTAAGATCGTAAATCGTATTTATCTCCCCTTCCGTCGATATCGCTTCGTCATTCAGTATTTTTTTGCCTTAACCCATTAACCGCCTCTCCTAGAAATATTGAGTTTAGAGCAAAACTTTCTTCTAGGATTTGTTCTTTGCGTAACAGTGATCACTTTTCGTTTCGATGAAAATTTTGAGTTTCATACAAAAATTTTACAGGAGAGCCGTTTGAAAGTTTCGTATAATACCACAAAAATACGTACAGACTCTTGTACGAATAGGAAAAAAATACTTGACTTTCCATCTTATTTCTGCTAATAATTTCCTTAATAATAATCGAAAAAATCAAAATAACTGGCCTGACATCTTTGAAACGTGTCTTATTATTATTATTATTTATGTTGAAATTTTGAAGAAAATATTTTGTGAACTTCTAGGAGAAATCCGTCTCCAAAGTTACTGGTCGAAAAATCGAAATGGGTTTTTTCAAAAATTTTCAAAATAGCGGTTTTTTCAAAATGACGGTTTTCTTCAAAATGCACTTTCCTAAACCGCCCAGTGTTTAGAATTTCCCATTTTTAACTATTGATTTTAGAAACAAAATTTTCAAAAATGTCTGAATTTTGTGGGTCGTTAAAGCGCAATGGTTTTTCCAGATGGCATGACTGTTGTAAATGTAATTTAATTTATTGTATCCTTTTTGAGTTTTTTTTAAATAAACTTTTATATTTAAAAAAAACTCACTGATAAACAATGTCAGTCAATTATCATTAACTGAATTTTTTTTCCTGAAAGAAAACGGTAGGACACTGATGATAAAAATTACTTCGAGTGTAAATAATTTTATGTTAGATATTCTCTCTTTAAATTTAAATGCATGTTAGTTCTTGTCACCTAACTGTTAGAAAAAAAATAAATAGTTTTTTTATTGAATAAATTTAAATAATTGGTTTAAAAAAAAATAAACTTTGTGATAGACAGCACCTGACATCCTTTATTATTTCTGATATTTTACTTTTTCTCTATCATGTTATTCAATGTTTATTTTATTTATTTATTATAAGCAGCAAAGTTAAAAAAATATATAACATTATCATAAATAAATTTGCATTTTAAATTATTTATTGAATTTTTCTTGTTTTTTTTCATCGAAACACATATTCGCGCACATCATACACACATAAACACACGCTCACATATACAAAAATTTAAATAAAAAAAAAAATATGTCATAATAATCATAAATTAGATGGAGATCTAAGTGTGAATCACATTGTCACATCGTTATTGTCGTCCTCATCGTCAAATAATGCACAACAATCGGTTTCAGCTCCCACTACTACAAATACTACCACCATCAGCAATAATAGTTATAATAATAAAATAATTCCATATCATTCTGCAAATAATGATGATGATGATTATGATCATTATTATCATCAGAATAAAAAATATTTGCCTTCAAAGGCAAACAAATTAAGTTATTTTGAGGAAGAAGATCCCAATTGTGATGTTAATTCATCGGAATTTAATAATTATTCGGTTCCAGGCCAAAAAGGACGAATGAATAATATTGCATCGACTACATCTTCCGTTACTGGTCAAGGGATGTACAATCAATATACATCTAATAATTATATGCAACAAAATGTAGGAGTTGGAGGAGCAACACAATATCAACAATATAATAATCAATACAATAATCAAAATATAACAACAAGACAAGATAATTCTTATGACTATAGTGGCTATTATAATGACGGTAGCGGATATAATAATGATAGTTGCTATAACAATCAATTAGTTCCTGATATGAATAGTTGTTATCCAGATGATGCATTAGCCGATTATGAGCAAGATGATGATTTGTACTACAATAGCAGACCAATGAAGTAAATGAAATTAATACAAATAATTTTGCGAAAAATATTTTAATTATCAAATTTTATTATTCTCATTTATTATTATAGAAGTGGCACATCATGGAGTAATCGTAGATTGCAATCAAAACGGAGCTTAGAACGTCAAGATACATTATATGGTGATGATATGTATAATGGAATTGATTCAACAGCACCATATTCCGATGTTTATAATAATCATTATCAAAATGATGATAGCTTTGATCAATTTGATACAACTAATGATTACATTTCGGAAGATCGACAATGGGATAGTGGAGGAGGTCGTCATACATCATACGGAGTACGCTTACCCGAGCCACCCACAGTTCGAGGTAGTACAAGTGTCTCAGAGGGCTTGTATTACAATTCAAATAATCGCGGTGCTAGTCTTCCGGTAACACCACAAAAGCGTCAAACAACAACCGGATACACGGCCAGTGGATTACCGAGTAGGGTCCTACCACAACCAGCAGCAGCAGTCACAAAATCACCAAAAATGTTACCACAAATTCCAGTTAATAATGTTAATAGTAGTAGTGTTGTTAATCGTAGCAAAAGAAAAATGCCAGTACCAAATATTATTAAAGCAGACATTTATTCAGATACAGATGTAAGATTAATACACGTAAATTTATTTTAGTGTCGTAGCTTTCGGTTGTATAGCGACACCTCTTTACGACACCAAGTATAACCCAAATTTAAAGCATTCTTTGACGGTTTGAGTTTTAGACTGTAATTTCACTATAAACTGCTGAATTTTCAAGTCGTGAAAAACTCCGATATCACGGAAGATTTTGGAAAACCCCAGGGCTTCTAAAACTTACTCGATTTGGAAAATACCGAAATTTTCCGTGACGACCCCTCTTCATTTTTGAATGATGCTTTAAAATTTTGAAATTACTCCTTTTTTACATTCCGCGGTCTCTGAAATATGGATTTTTTGAGCTCAAGCCGCTTTAAATTTGATTCAATTTGGCTTAGGTTTCATTAGAAAATGTCGCGATACGACATCGAACCGCGACACTAAATCTTTTTACAGTGCAGTAAAATATGTGAATATAATACAAAAATAATTAATATTTTTATCATTTTTATTTCAGACAACTCTTAATAATTCTCCTTATCATAGAACAGATTTTACAAGTTCCACTTATAACTATAATGAAGATTATAATTATGCTTATGAGGTAAGATTTCATTAAATTGCAAGGAAATTTTAATTTCTAATTTTTTTTCCTTTATTTTGGATTCACAGGGGACAGAAGCAATAAATGATAACTTTTACGATTCTTATGGCAATTCAACAAGTAGAAAAAGTAGATCAGCCGCTTTACCTGTATTACCACAAGGCACTTTACCAATTGCATCATCATTAACTCCTGGTGTTACAGATAGGTAAATCTCGATTAAATTTTTATGAAAATTACAGTTTTTAATCCTTTTCTTTTACAGTACAAACCTGTATAATAATATTTCGAGCAACTTTAACGTTTATAATGCCCTAACAACCCCAACAGCAACATCACTGTATCAAAAAACTGATTATAGCTATGATAACAACTTGATCACAACATCAACATATCTCATGAATGACAATTATAACAATACAAGTACATATGGGTCAAATATCACGACAACTCAAGCATCAGTGCACCAACAACCAACAACACATGATGATCACAGTAAAATTGACAATTTTTTGGGAAAATTTTCACTAGCAGCATCAGCACTTAAATCGACTGTCGAAAAAAATTTACCACATCCAACACTACATTCAACATCAATAATTACGCCAGTTACAACAACAACAACAATTGGTATAACATCATCATTATCATTTAATACGAGTTACGGTCTCACAAGTAATAGCATTTTCTCAAGTAATACTGGAAATTTAACTTCAGTACCCACAACAACAGCATATAATAATCAAAATAGTAAGTTACCACCGATTCCAACAATTACAAATTCAATTTATGGAATGGATAGTAATTTGTTGTCATCTAATGCTACCACAACAACAACAACAACAAATGTGAATAATATAAATAGTATGATAATGGAGACACGAAGTACCAATGAAAATGATGATTCAATGTTTAGTCGTTTTAATAGTTACGAGAGTGAAAGTGTTCCATATTCGACATCAAATGATTTGAGCATGTATGGCCATAATACATATGATAATGGAAGTGATATGTATGGGGCTGAAACAGATCTGGGATATGATTATGGCAGTGGTATGAATAATCATAATGATATAATTGGTGTTACAGTACCAGTAACAACAACAGCAAGTGATTTGGATGGCTTTGGTGATTCATTCTATAATAAAAATCAATTTTCATCTACAATTACGACGACCACGCACAATAGATTAGGCATATCAGATGATTATATTACAGGAACAACAACAACATCAGCTTCAATTGTAGTACCATCAAAAACGCTCCCACCTATCCCAGACAATTCATCGATATATGATACACAAAATAGTAATTTGTATGATTATCAGACATCAGATAATGGTTACATGAATTCAATAATTACAACTACGACTTCGATTACAACCACAACAACTGTTGGAACACATTCATATGGCACACATGATTATGATGGGACATTAATAGATACAACATCATCCCATCTTAATGATTATTCATATGGAGATGACTTGTATAATAATCAAAATTTACCTGCCAGTACCACAGCAACAACAACAACTGGACTAACAACAAACCATATGACCGATAGTGCATATACGAGTGATTACTATGATAATTGTCAGTACGATTATGAATATACGGAAAATGAGGAAAATTATCTAGCATCAGGTGATATAATTGAAAAAGGAAAACAACAAGCAAATAGTAGTAATTTATATGCGAATAATAATAATATTAATAATAATTATTCATCAATTTTAACATCAACTTCAACAATTCCAACAACATCACTTAACAGTGCTAGTTATACGACAACAACGCCAGGTGTCACAAGCTATCAACAACAACAACAACAACAACCAGTGCGTCCAACGTTGGAGCAAGCAAAACAACAGGAACCAAATAAGACTGCTAGTATTTTAGGACAAAGTAAAAGTTTATTCGGTGGTTTAGGTAATATGATAGGTGTAGGTGTAACTAGTTTGATAAGTAAATCAGCTGAGCTGACAAAAACCACGGGAATATCAAATAGTGGTGCAACTCCTGCTGCTGCTGCTGCCACAACACCATCAGGCTTCGGATCTGCTTTTGGTATTTCTAATCAATTTAATTCAACTACAACCACAACAACAACTTCATCAACATTATATGCATCACAAATTACAACAACAACAACAACATCAATAACAACTACAACAAATCCTTATTCATACACTGATACAATGAACACAATTAACACAAGTTCAGCTACCACGACTCTTGATCCTATGATCAATTCCACGGATTATAGTAATACACTTTATCATAATACTGACACAATGGCAAATGGAATGATGTATGATAGTATGCACAATAATATGTTGGATTCGGCACATCCAGAAATCTTGGAACCGTATCGAGAAGATTTTGAAGACGAATTTCACAATCACCAGCATCTGAATGATATGATGGATGGTAATCAATTGGGTGATGAGTACATGAATGGATACTATGATGAAAATCAGGTAAATATTTTAAATGAGAATGTAACTCAAAATTGTTTGATGAAACTTTCTCCCATTATTAAAGGTACCTAATGCTCAAAATATGATGAAACCACCGGAAGATGCATTCTATAACACATACAACGACTATATGGTATTCAATGAGGAAGATGAGGACCAATATCACGAGCAAGAAAAGCTCGAAGAACAATTAGAAGAGTATAAAGAAGATTATGAGGAGGACTTTATGCCTCCACACACATCAAGTAGCAAACAACCTATGACAACACTAGACAATACATCTGTGACAACCAGCCAAGCATACACAAATAACAATAATCATACATTAAGTAATAATATAAATTCACTAAATAATCAGAGATCCCTCCCACAACAAGACTTATTCGATGACCTTGAGTATGACACAAAGACAAATAATAAAAATTCACGTATGTTACAAAAACAAGAAACAATCTTAAGTGAAGCTCCCGAATACATTGAAGATCATGAATTGGATAATCATCATCACAGTGAACCACCATCATCCACTACAAATAAACATCATCTTCAACAACAGGAATCACTGTTGCCAGGCGAGGAACCTGAACATTTTCAAGATATGTATCATCAAGATGATCATAATCAGCATAAAGACATACATGAAAGTGGAATTGAAATGATACACGAGGAGCCACCACCACGAAAAGATTCCATAGATCCAATTCCGACTGTGTTAAAGGAAAAACCGAAACCAAAGCCAACAGCGAAGGAGCGATGGCACTGGGCATACAACAAAATAATCATGCAACTTAATGTAAGTACAAATTATTGTCTTTTATTTTTTTTATTTAATTTAATTTAAATTTCATGTGTGCTAAAGAAAGAAATTGAAATTATAAGAATTTTTCATTAAAATGAATGACCTCTACACGTTTTCAATATGGAAAATTTATTATGAAATTGAAGGAATTTTGCGTAATGAAAATAAAATTAAAACTTGAAACTTATGCTGGTATAAAATGAATTTTAAATTAAAGTTTACTGATAACAAGTTGTGTTATTTAGGTCGAAATTTCAATAATTATCAACGCTTCATTGTAATAATGTATGAAAGTGTACTCGTGTGTGTGTATTCAAAAAATAAAATTGTTTATTAGTTACTTGTGACACTGTCAATTTGCGCTTAAAATACTCATTAAAGCGGAAATAAAATAAAAAATTAAAATGATATCGCTTCAATTCACAATTGAGAGTGTCTTGCATTGTGTTGAAGATTTTCCCAATTTTTGTGTATGTCGATGCAAGATTTTTTAAATTTCGAAATTAAAGTAGCTTTCAATGAAATCATTTAAATTTTCTACGAAAATGCACTTATTGATGCCATTTAAGATGAAATTTCCCAAATTTTATTTATAAATAACACATTGAAAGTACTTTGCTGAGTACATTTGCTGTCTCTTTACATTATTTCATCACTGACTAAAATTGTTTTTGAGAACATTAGGCTTTTAATACCCGTGGAGTTAAAATAGAATAATTCTGTTACACATACGCACACACACACACATATCAAACCTCTCTCTTAACCCAATAAGTAATGACACACGACATAAGCTATATATATATTTATATATAATTTAATACAAAAAAAAAATAATTTTATGACTAAAACACATTGTGATCAATTTAAGTGTATTTTCACTTTATTAACACTTCACTTGAACATAAAAATCCGACTAGGTGTCATTTGTAGAAAGATAATTGTCTGATAATGTTGTGCTTTTATTTCAAATAAAAATAAATAAATAAATTAAATATAAAATTAAAACTAAAAATATGGATAAAAAACAAGGATGTAGTAGCAGTAGCGACCGCAAACTCTCATATCAAGGACCACCAATTTCATCTAAAGAACGTACTCGTCGACTAAGCATTCTATTAAAGCATCATGGCATTTCAAGTGTAAGTCTTCATTAAGTATTCAGTTTAATTAAAAATAAAAGAAAAAATCTTGTTACTTGGATTTTACATGTGAGAAAAGGAAAATTTTGTTTTGTGAAACGATGTACAAAAAAAACGCTTGTTTTTATTAAAAAGAAATCTCTTTTATTAAATGAAAGTGTTTAGTGAAAAAAGTGCAAAATCACCTGTATGGAATAAAATCTATATAAAAGATGCTTATTGCTCTCAAGTGTATAATTGTTTAAAAAGATATAAAAAATAAGCAAGATAAGATTTTTTCCGTTAAAAGAGAAGGACTTAACTGTAATCTGTTATTTGTTTTCCTTGTGTTGGCGATTCATATGTTTTATTCTGATAAATTGAAATACTCCTGAATTAACTTATATGGTTTATAATATTTGTTAACTCGGGTTAGACTAGAAAATTGAGCTCTGAAGCTTCAAAACGTTCTAAGAAGGGTTCATTTTCAGGGGCGGATTGAAAATTACTAAGGGCTCTGGCATTCTGTATGATTTTCTTTAAAAATTACGCTAAACTTAACGTTTACAAGACGATCGACTGCGGTCCAGAGTGACCAATATAGCTCTTTCGGAGCTAGGTGTAGCTCTTTTTTAAATTTTTTGGCTCCCAACATGGTTCAAAAGCCCCTTGGAGGTGTTTTAGCTCTTTCATTACATAATTTTGGCTCTTTTAGCTCTTCGCCTTAAATTTTTTGTTCAATGAAATTGTGACTTTTAATTACATAAAATTTCCTGGATCGAAAGTACTTCAACGTTGAAATTTTGGGTGTACAAATATATTTGTTTGGCAATATGGCGACATTCGTCCTTGATCTTTTATCACTTCCACCCTCCAACGCAGATGTTAAATGAATATTAAGTCAAATATGATCAAAAATCGTTGGACTAACCGAATGTCGATTAGAACACTCAAGGCAATTTTGTACATTCGTTATGGTTTGAAGATGTGTGAGGTTCGCAGTAATGATTACAAACTACCTGAAGATATTCTGAAACAAATTGGAACTAATGAGTCATATGTGTCAAAGGAAACTGGAGAAGATGAATTACAATTGGATGAAAATATTTTACATTCTTTAACGTAAATTAATAACTCCCAAAAGTTGAATAAAAATTTAAAACTTGAATTAAAATGGAAAAAAAAATATTTGAACATATTTTAGCTCTCATTTAGCTCTTTTTTGAGGAAAATTTAGCTCCATACAAAAATGAGAGTTGGTCACCCTGCTGCGGTCTTTCTGGCATTTGCCAGGTTGCCCGTATGGCCAATCCGCCACTGGTCCTTTTGTTATTTTGTAGCTACGAGATCTTGAGGATCAACTTTAAATAATTAAATTTCGGATTTTGCTCATTAATTCATCTTAAGATTATTTTTATCAACAGCTTTAAGAGCCTCAATAAATGGATTTTTTTAAAAAATTTTGGAAAAATTGTTTCCATTCACTAACAAAGAATGGCGAACCGTTAATTTGGTTTTAAACTCATGCTCATAAAAGTAAAGTTAATTGAATAATTCATATTTTAGCCCGAATTTGCTGAAAATTTAGAAGTGAGGAAAAATATATGTTCTACGACTTTGGACCATAATTTTTTGAATTTTTATACGAAGCTGTGACGGATTAAGGTGCTTTTAGAACATTTAGAACTCTGACACTTCGCTAATCTGTAAGTTCATAACCTTAGATTGATTCATTGATTCGGAGCTGTGTTTAATTTTTGTTTCAAAGGGACTTCAAAACGTAGGTGGGCTTGCCGTAGGCTTGTTTTAGCATATTCTCGAAGGGCCAGTCTCATTTTGGGATATTTTACGTTAATCAAAAAGTTATTGACAAGACATGTAGATGAAAGTTTGGCAGTCTATTGAAAAATGTGGCCTCTTATGATTTTTAGTCCTCAAGAAAGTCTTCAAAATTCTCTCATGGAAAGTAGACTTAAGATAGGAGCAGATGGACAGTAAATTTCACAGGTTGATTTTGTTGTTCAGCTCGATTCTGCTAAAGAGCCTTAATTCTAATTAGAATTTAATTCAATAGTTATAAAAAAAAAACGAATGCCATTAAATACCGTGCTTTTACGTCACGTCCAAATTTTCATCATTTTCGCAATTTTCACTTAACACAAAAAAATTGCAAAAATATCATTCCATGTGTAAACAAACCCATTTTATTTAATTATCAAAAACAATTTTTGGTTATTTGTTATATCATCAAACAAAACCGCAATCGCACAAAACCAAAAATTGCATCAGATAATTTTAACATTAAAAAAAAGCACTTTTATTACCATTATATTATTAACATTTCATTTAATATGAAATGAAAATACAAAAAAAATCATAATAAAACTAATAAAGTCCATCTGGATTTTATCAATCAACTTATCAATTTTATATTTATTTTTATTATCATAAAGTTGCACAATTTACACAAAGATTACTATTTTCATTACCATTGTATTATAAAATCATATCTATAGCTATGAAATAAAACAGGCTGCACGAGAGACAAAACTACTCTACATCAACAAAATAAAATCAGAATAATAAGAATATATAAATAAAATAATGTTAAAAAAAATAATAATAATAATAGTGAATGAACCATACAATTATATTTGTGAACAATTGGGAAAATGAACAAATTATTGTGTGTGTGTGTGTGTGTGTTTGTATGAATGTCAGTTGATATAACATGCCATGTGGAGTCCATTCACTTATTTTTGTAGACAAGAGAAATTATTTACACACTATTCCCGTATATGAATGTGTATATTTTTAGGGGGGTTCTTGTTTTTTTGTGTGAATAATTTGTGTTGTAATAGCTTTAGATGTAAATACTACAGTCTGTATTTGTGATCGATATATATTCGTTTAGTTGGCGCATGCACTCTTTCCATACACACAGATGTGTGATTTGAGTGAAATCTAGTACTTCACATCCCTCTTGTTTATATATGGGTGTGTATTAGCTTGAAATTTAAATTTAACCAATTTTACAACTTAATTTCATTAATTTTGAATTAAACTGACCATTAATTTGATAGTACATCAATTTCAAGTGATTTTCACATCTCAAAATTGTTTCATTTCAAAGATTTTCGAAATGTTTTCATTTTTTGTGTCAATGTATGTGTGCAATGTTTGAGTGTATTTGTGTGAAAATGAGTGACTCTCTCACATAATTTTAACATGTATAAAATTTGTAGATGAAAAGTTTCCCATTTTCCATTTGTCGCTGTCACATCGCGGTTCTATCTCGCACTTTAAGGACTTGAAAAAGCAAAAAAAAATATCAAGAAAAAAAATTAGTTAGTCTAATTGTTGAATTAACTTGATCGCTTTTCAGCCTAATTTAACTATATTCAAATGTTAATTAGTAGCTAATCGGTGTGTCGGTGTATTAATTTTAAATAAAAACTCATATAATTGTAAGGAAAGTGTTTAAAAATTTAGAGCAACGCCATTATTATATTATATGAGGAGAAACAGTAAAAGAATTTTTTTCTTTCATTGTGACAATTTTCCATACACAGTGTGTGTGTATGCGTAGCCTATACGATGAAAAGTGTGTGTTATAGTGAAAAATTACTGTAATTGTTTAAAATTTCTGACTTTTCACAAAATTTGTGGACAAAATCTGTGTAAAAAATTCAATTTAATAATAAAATCTTTGGAAAAAATACGAATGAAAACGAAAAAATAACATTTAACTACCAAAAATTATCCTTAAATATATGTCAACGTTACGATATATAAACACACACACCTTCATACACACACACATAGAATATATATAAAAGTCAGAAAATTAATAAAAAGGAAAAAAAATAAATAATTGTGTTATGGAATACAAACGTACAATGTATAACAATGTGTATTTGTGTGTAAATATAAATAAATAAATGAAAAAAACACCAAATTAAGTGACATAATATGTTAGTTTCAAACAATTTTTTTAAATAAATTCAACCAAAATTTACCCAAAAGTGTCCATTTTGAATGTTTTCACCAATATTGTTAATGCAAAAAAAAAAATAATAATAAATAGTTTTCAAGTCAAATATTAAACATTTAACATCAAGTTAAAATATTTACAACATTATTACATTCACATACACGAATATAATGTTGAATTCACGCATGATCCGAGCATGTGATGTGTATCAAATGTGAAATGAAATGAAGTGAAAATACAAAAAAAAAATATTATTATATAGATTACATATTTGTTACAGGATAAAACAACAAAAAAAAAATATAATAAAGTATATTTTACACACAAAAATAAAAATAAATACGAAAATAAATAAAAATCCATACAATTTTTTTACTTTATTCATTTGCTACATAAAAAAATTATTGCACACACGTATCAAAATCTCTTATCTTTATATCAAAAAATATAATACAATTTTTTTTTCTTTCACTCATGTGTATAATATTATTATACATTTATATACAAATATAAACGGGGATAAATAAGTTATAAAATTTATACAAACAAAAATCATATAAAGAAAAATAAATAAATAAATAACTCAAGAATAAAAAATCATACAAGTGGATATAAGCATAAATTATTCAAACGAATTTCTCAATACATATCATATAAAAATAGGTACACGTACATACAGTATACAAATTATATTAAAAAAAAAAACAAAAAAAATTAAATAAAGAAAACGAATTTTACATGAAATTGTAATGAAAATGTGAAAAATTACAAAAAAAAATAATAATTACAGTGGAGATCCTTAAATGATTATTATTATTATTTTATGTTTGAATATATGATTGTTTTGTTGGAAACTGATGAAATTTTCTTGGCTACTGTTATTCAATTGATATTTTATTGTTTCTTAATTGATATTAAATTTTTTGGTTTTTTGGCTGTATTGAATTTCTATGCAGGATAATATTCAAATAGTTTGACTTTAGATTACATTTAAAATATGTGGGTTTGCCTTTAGATGAAAAAAATCAGCACATGAGACTCTAGTTACCGTTAATTACTAGTAAAGTCAGCCAAAAAAAAACTTTCAAGATATCTTTAATTTGGATGTAGTTTTCTTTACTTACTTCACCGGGCCTACGACCCTTTCCCAGTGCAGATCTAGTCAAGAATTGAATTTCAGAGAATCCTGTTGTGCGCTTTCTCTTTTCAGTTTTAACTCTTGGTGCTTATAGATCGACGCGTTCGATTGATCTCACTTTAGCTCGTCTTACACCACAATGAGCGTCTGGATTGTTTCTGAACAGTTTCGTTGGAACACGGCTTTGATCCATTTGTGCTAAGTTTTAAGATTTTTTATCGCTCTTGCTTGCTGACCAGGATTCAGGGGCGGATTGAAAATTATTAACGGCCTTGGCATTCTGTATGATTTTCCTTAAAATTTACGCTAAACTGAACTAACATTTACCAGATTGACCGTATGGCCAATCCGCCACTGGCAGAATTTCCTTGAAAATTTCGAATATTATGGACTCTTTTATCTTACAGTGTAAATGGTTCCACTGTGATTCCAAAGCGTCCTTTTGTCTTTATACTATTTTTACTAATGTTTAAATAATAAAGGCAAAACCTTTAGTTTAAGCTGTTGGTGGTCCTGAGCCAGAAATCAATAATCAATTCAATTTATTAGAATAACTTTTTAGTCCGAAAAAGAACCCAATTGAGTTAAAATAATTTTTTTAAGTTTATCAGATCCCACGCCAATGATATGATTACCACTGGACTATGACAATCTTTGCCTCTTAATGGCACGCTTTTTATGGACATTGTATACAAAAGTTTGATTGTACAATTCATTAATAATTGCGTTACCGTGAACAGTGCTTTGCTTTAATTAAAAAAAATTATTTTATTTTACATTTTCTTTTTTTTAAGGAATTTTTGTTTTATCTGATTTTCTTTTAAGTTTCAATAACACTTGTCAAGACAATAATTGAATACAAAAAAAATAATAATCATTTCAGGACCTCAATATAAGTAAAAAAAAAAGAAAAATAAAACTATCAGTAAGAAAAAGTCACTCAGAGTAAAACAAATAACAAAAAAACAAGTAATAATAAATTATTCAGTGTTTTAGAAAATTACAGTAATAATTACAAATCTATTCAAATACTCTCTACATTTCGTAATTACTATTATTGTGTGATATTTCCGTACAATATTGAATGAAAAACAACTCAAAGAAAAAAAATAGCGTGCGAGTTATTTCTATCATAAAAATAAAATAATAATAAAAAAAAAGATAATAATAAACATTAACATTAAAAATAGTTTTGCATTCAATGGATAAAAGAATTTTTCAACTGATTATGAACTAAGTAGTGAATTTACAATAAAATAAAAAAAAATTCTGTCATATCCTTATATACGTATAAATGTTTCCTTCAATGTATGTTTAATATTATTAGTGTAAAAAAAAAGAATAAAAAAAAAATAGCAAAATGACAAATCAGAATAACGATTCAAATAATGGAAAATTGGCAACTCAATTAATGAGTAACAGTATGGAGAGTGAAATGATGGATGAACAATTGAGAGCATCATTTGCTCGAATGACTGCTAGTACAACATCAACTGGTAGTAGTGGTGTTAATGAGAGTGTGATACAACATCAACAACAAATTGCTGCTAGTCAACAACAACAACAAAATAATTTGAATCAACAACAAACTCGTATGGCCTCTCCACGACATCGTCAATTAATTCTTGCCTCGACATCAGCATCATCGTCACCGATGCCCGGTTCATCTCCAACACGTGTTCGTAATATAACGCCAACTCGTCTCACAAGTCAATCGGAAGCACAAAATACGTTACGTCCAAGCCATCCAATGCCATTTCAATCGAATAACTTGACACATGCGATGTCTTCCCAATCGTTGCAACACATGAATTACATGCGATCCCAATTTGGTGGGTCACAACAATCATTTGTCGGTTCCCAGGCTGACATGAAAAAATACTCAAGTGATCAGCATTTAGCTATGATGTATAGTGCACAACAACACTCGGACTACATTATATCTGATTATATGGATAAAATATCGACTAAAATTAATTTACTTGAAACTGAGTTGAAATATGCATGGCGTGCCCTTGATTTGTTATCAGGTGAATATGGTAAGATGTGGACACATTTGGAAAAACTTGAAAATTTAACTGTTGAACAGCAATCGGTATTAGCTAATTTAATGAATTTATATGCACAAACGAGTCAAAGTGCTGCTGCAACAATTGCGGATTTGAAAGATCAAAAGCCATTTTTACATGATATGTCAGTTATGCAAATGGGTCCACAGTTGATGCATCCCCAAGAGATTGCAAGTCTTAAATTAGCACATCAACAGCAACAACAACAGCAACAAAAGCTAAATAAGCAAGCGGAACAGGAAGCAACTCAAAGTGAATTTAATGAAATGTTAGAAGAATTAAAGGCAGATGCCATACACAATAATAACGTACAAACAAATTATACTCAAATACTGCCATCGTTACCACTATCATCATCTATGTATCAAACAGCTGTCGCACAAAATTTTTTGAACACTAATGAAGATACAACAATGAATCCAATTTACGATGAATTGGCAGAAACTGTGAATGAGAGAAATACTCTTGCAGCATATGGTAGTACACGTAATATCGCTGGTGCTGCATCAATGGTCAATCCAAGAGATCAATTAATTCAAAATTTATTAGCCGAGGCTTATATAAAAGAAGGCTTTGAACAGGGTATTGATTTAATGAATTTACAAGAAAACATGCAGTATGATCGTCAAGCGGATGATAAATTTTATCAATTGGGTCCTGATTTGAGTCTATTTCAAAATGAAAATTCCCGTTTAAGAAATGTTGAGCAGGATTTTTTTCGGTGCGGCGAGATCAACAGAGATATTTATAGCAAAACCGGGACGACTGGGACAGGTACCAGTCTGACGGATCAGACTATTAATCTCTTCCTAAGTCATCCAGATAATAGCGAACTTACATTTGAACAAATTGAACAACAATTATCATCAGCAAGACAATCAATTTCACGTCCAGGCTCTTCATTGGGCATGATATACGAAGACAATGAAGAGCAAGATGTCGAAGGTCCGAGCCTTGGATCAGAACCATCAAAATCTGAAGATCCAAAGACTCGTAAGAAATCTCGTGGCAGTGAAAGACGTCACAAAAAGAAACGTCATCACAAAATCGATGCAGAAAATGCAAAAAATGCCGGATTAACACCAGCTGAATTGAAATTATTACACAAACAAATGGAAGATTCAGAGAGTGATGAAAAAGAAATTACAGTTGATTCATCTTTTATTAAAAATAAAGAAGAACGACGTCATAACAAACAAATAATCGAACAACTTATGACTGAAATTGGCAATGCAGAAGATTTAAAAGGCAAAGATCAGGAAGAATTAGATGAATTAAAGAAACTCTTGAAACGTGAAATCGATTTCTTTAAAAGAATTAAGAAAAGAGATAAAAATTTTGTTGCTTTATTGTTAAATCCCGTAACGAGTGTCGATAAAAATGCAAAACATGTTTTTGTTCAAAAAATAGATAAAAATATACAAATATTGAAAAAATTGTTGATAAATGATAAAACATTTTTAGATGCATTTGTTAAGACTGATTTTGCCACATCAACGTCAAGTGATTTGGGTTCAGTAAAAACACCTGGTTCAGATATTTTGGGCAGTTCTGATCCACGTTCAAGGTCATCTGCTGATTTGTTTCGTGAAACTGACCCCTTTAAAACCAGTAACGCAGATTTAAATTATTTAAGTCTCGGTTCCAATTCATCGGTTAAACACTTGTTAAGTCCTGGTGCTTTTGGAGGTATAACAGAATCAGGGGTGACAACTACATCATCGATGCATAACATTTACAGTCAAGACAAGTATTTAAATTCACTCAAAAAAAGTCTTGAACGGCATAATAGTATGTTATTTTTAATGCGAATGCAAAATCCAGAAATGCAAAACAAATTGCTAGATGATGAACAATTGAGTCAACATTCAGATAGTCCACCACCTCCGGCACCAAATGGTGAAACAAGCATTCAAGATATGTATGGTAGAAATTATCTAGATACCGATGAAAGTCTTGTAGATCGTATTAGTTCCGGAAATCCATTTGCTTCAGATATTTTGATGATGAATCGACGAACAAAGATTCAGAAAGACCAAGAGCCGGGGACAGTCAGACAATTGGGTGTTGATTATTCTCCCAAGAAGACAAAAAGTGATTCAGGTTTGTCTTCAATGAGTGGATTTTCTAGTTTTGAAAAATCTCCCAACTCACCAATTCATAAAACAGGAATTTTATATCAATCACATGCTCCAATGCATTTACCAACACAAACAAAAAGTTTACTGTACAATCAAACAGAAGGAGCTTCTAGTACTGACTATCAAAATGAAATAAAATATTTGACAACGATGCTTAAAATGCAAGAACAAGCAGCCAGTGGGCAAAATGAACTCAATGCAAATAATTTAATATATAACGAAGAAAATTTAAATTACATACGAGAACTATCAAAAAATGTGCCTATTTGTTCTGTATTTGAAAATAAATCAATATTTGATATAAAGGAAGGGAATTTAGGTACAAATCCACCGAGTGCATGGAATATGTACAATCAGAATAATTTAATAACAAATAACGAGATGAATAATGCAGGAGGTAGTAGTACGACAAGTTATGCACAAAAATTATATAATTCTCTTGCTGAAAGACAAATTGCTGCATCCGTTGCATCTGGACAAACATTACAATTGCCCAATTATCCAGATCTTGTAAGAAATGAAAGTGCAGCTGAACAAAATCAGTTTTTTCGGAGTTTATCCCCTTTACCTCCGTCATCAGCCCGAGCATCCCAGCAAGATTTAAGAAATAAAACCTTAAAAGATGAATTGAATAATGAAAATAATTTAAATGCCATTTATGCAAAACCAATCAAAGATCCTGAAAGACATAAACAACAGCAGCAACAACAACAACGAAATTTAACCGATCATTTAGTTTATTACCCATCTTCGAGTAAAGCCGATTATAATCCAAATGTAAATTATTATGCACGTACCTATGTACCAGAACATCGTTCAAATCGTGATTCTCCATCACATTCATCAAATGTCTCTCGGGAATATAATAATATGGATAAAAATCAACAGGAACAGTATTTATCTGCTTTACGTGAACATAATATGCAAGAATATCATTACTATGACGCACAAAATGCAAATTATCGTGATGATCATCATCAGTACCAGCAACAACATCATCAACAACCACAACATCAGCAATATCATCAACATGAATTAAATACTCATCACAAACATCATAAAGGCTCAAAATACATAAATAAAATATCTAATTTTATGCATCATATGCCTGAAATCAAATTAGGAAAACTTACAAAACACAAAAGGTCTCATTCATTACCAGATAATGTTGATACAAATAGTGCACAATCATCTCCGAGACATGGACAAGTACAGCAATATATGCATAATGCACGTAATAGAGAACCAGAATTTCACCCGCATGAAGGAGGAGGACATTATCCGGGTAGAAAATCTTCAGCTTATATAAAGAAAAAACGAAAACAATTTGCAAAACAAATGTCAAATTTCATGCAAAAAGCTAAAAATTATCGTAGACATAGTTTTACGCATAAACCACCAGATTATGATGAAGTTTCAATGGAGCGTCCACCTACTTCGTCACGACATACAAGTAGCATGTCTGATACTGAAGCCGGTCATAGTGCCAGTCTTTTTTCGGACGAAGATTATAGTGTTAGTGAGGCTGAACAATTTGACGATAGTGGTTTTGAACAGATGCGACCTGCTGCATTATTTGAACAAGTGAGACCAGTACCATCGGCACCGGTAACAAAACCCATACCATCGCCAAGAACTTCTTTACAACAGAAACCAAAAGTTGAAGAGATTGAAAGTAAAATGCAGGAAAAATATGATGATGAATATTATGATGAAGAAGAACAATATAAAGATGAAATGAACGAAGAAGAGGATATCGATAACCTTTTTGCGACATTCGGTGAGGTAAGGAAAGCACATAAGGAAGAGATAACATCACCGCCGGAAAAACATGCTGAACAAATAGCTGAAAGTCAACAAAAACCATTGCAAATTCAAGAAATGGAAACAGAATTCAATTTATTTGAAAAAGTTGTACCATCACCCGATATTGATTTTTCAATAAATAAACAAGAAAAAATCGAACCAAATACATCAAATTTAGTTAAAGATAATAATCAAGCAGCTTCTAATATTCTTTCACCTGATCAACAGATCAGTAGTGATGAAAGTAATAAAAAATATAAATTTCCAAGCACAAGTATGGAATTTGCCGCAAGCCGTAAAGTTGGGAAATTTCGCAAAAAGAATAGTGTAACAGATGAAAGTCCTGGTGACAATCAATCGCATTATCAACAAGCAAATTATCAATATTCGTCAAATAATAGTAATAATAATCGTGCTAGTCTTGTATTAAGTGGAGGTGAAGGTGGAAAATCGTCTGAAAGTGATAGTGAAGGCCGATCTAAAGCACGACCAAAACTACAATCAGCACATAGTGTCCTTCAGAAAACACATTCGATTTGCATTGAAGATATGACTGATAGTGGTAATCAAGACCAACAAAAAATATCTAAAGGAGTATTTACACCACCGGTCGTTAGTCCACGACAAATTGAACCTGACAATCAAAATAATGGTAGTACACCAAAGCAATTTCGTTTCGGACAACGCAGTCAAGCTAGTTTAGATGTGCCACGAGCTGATGACGAAGATAGTCGTAGTCAAAATTCATTTCGTACCTCGTTATCGTCACGACGACAAAGTACCGAAGACAGCATTGATACAGATGATGAGTATTTTTGTTATGAAATGCGATATTTAGAGGAAATGGAACGCAAAACACATGAAGAAGCAGAATATATTGAACCAAATGAACCCACACATATCGATGAAAAAGAACATATAGTAACAAATTTATATGAACCAGACGATGAAGTCAAACAAAATATGGCACTATTATTAGAAGAACTTAAAGAAACGGTTCGTGTTGTACCAGCACATGAACCAAATTTTACTCAACTAGATAGAAAGAATAATAAATCAATGGATGCTTATGAAAAGTTTAGTTTAGTTACCGATTCTGCTTGGCAAAATAATAATAGTAGTAATATTAGCAATATAAACGTTGAAATAGATGATGGTGAAAAGTGTATGCGAGAATTAGATATACTAGAACGAGAAATGAAAGCAAAGGGAAATAATCATAATAAAAATGGTCAACAATGGCTTGAACCATCATATTTTGAAACAATGGAAAATGCAGAACCATATCGAGAAGATCATGAATTTGACGATAGATATTTAGTTCCTGATGATAAGGCAAGAATGGACGATGCATATTCACACTCTTCTGGTGCAACGTCTGGTCCAGATTCCCCCATTCACTCTGACGATGAATTTCTGCATGATGATCATGCAAAACTCGATGCAGCAAGTCGACGTAGTTCATTTCGTAGTCAAAGTAGTAGGAGACAATCACATCGAGAAGAACCACCACCTGAACCGGTAATTGTATCACAAGATGCTTACAAGAGTCCACCAAGTGTCAAATCGCCACCGCAAGAACAAGTTAATAAAGAAGAAGAGACCGATCCAAAAAACGGGTCAGCTGCGCCCCCTGGTGGCGCAGCGTTTTCGATGGATCAAATTGGCCTAGCGGAGGAAGAGGGCAAAACAAATTCTTTTAAAACGGCATTAGCCAAAAAATTGAGTAACGAATCGAGTGTTGAATCAATTGGTAATGGCACTTCAGGGGGTAGTCGATGGAAACTATTGAAAACACTCAAAGAACGAAAAATTGAAGAACAAGTCAATCAAGAAAAAATCAAGGAAGAAGAAGCAGCAGCAGTTAAAGAAACAACAAAGGTAAATTTGATATAACAAAAAAAGAAAACTTCATATAATTTTATTTTTTATATTTTATATTTTGAATATACAACATTTAAATACAAAAACCAACTAAGCGCTAATTTTACACTGTTTCACAAAAACAAGTCAAGTGTCATGTCACTTGAACTAGCACAACAGGTTTAAGTGATTTCTATTGTTTAGTGTGATAAGAGAGTCTGTTACTGCTTTTCACATTATATGTATGTAAAATAGAAAAATTAAAGTTAAAAAGACAGTAAAATCCTGGATAAATTGTGACGCTTGAGTAATTTAAGTGTATATTTTTGTATAATGAAGAAAAAAAATCGAACTTCTGAAGGATGAAATTGTGTAGGATTTTTTTGTCTGTATGATATAATTTTTTCCATATTTTTTTTATCTCAGTATTTTTAAAGTATTAAAGAAATGGTTAAATATCAAATTGTCTATTCCATTTATGCAAGTTATCTTTCAAATAAAAATATTTATCAAAGAATGTATGCTCCACTTTTTCATTATTATTATTATTATTTATGCAAGCATTGTTTCAACTGCATACATAGCCAGCAGGCATTTACGTTTCCTATCTTTCTCTTGATTTTATTTCATTTTATATTTCAAAGGAAAAATAATCACCAGACTAAACTATATAAATATTCCAGTAGTAAAATTCATTTTAATTCAAGATTTTATGATGTTGCAACCTATAAAATAAAAAAGCCATTTTCCAGGAGAAATGGATGCACATCTCAGCGGAAATAATTATTAATTGAATGCAGCAAATTAAATGAGAAATGAACACATAAAGTGCATTTTACAAAATTATAATTTATATCTCTGATATTTTTAGCACACATGTTAACCTATTTAATTCAAAAAAAAAAAAATAGATTTTTCATTTTTAACATAGAAAATATGAGACCTATTTTATCATTTATTTTATTTTTTCTCTATGTATGCCATTTAGAATGGTGGAACAGGTGACGGTACTGGAGGACGAGGTGGAAATGGACATCCTGGTGATAATCCATTTTACAGTAACATTGACAGTATGCCTGATATTCGACCCAGGAGGAAATCAATACCATTAGTATCAGAACTTGTAAGTATCGTTATTTTTTTTTTCATTAGCATACAGCATGAAAATAACTGAGAAAAAAAAAACATCATAAAAAATGCTTTATTCGTGTCTATTCAATGCCAAAATTTGTATTATAACATAAAATTATGATGACGCTTCAAAAAATGAATTTAAACTAAGAATTTTTAAATAAAATTAACATACACCTGCATAATAATTGTTATCATATGACAAAATCCTGAGAGAGAGAGAGGGTAAAAATAATAAACTAAGTCACTGTTTCATAAAATAAAGTGAATGCACCGGATTTTTTTTTGGTATTTTTTATTTGAATTAAATAAAAAAAGACGACAATGCTAACGGGTTACTTTTTTTTCATTTAAAATTTTATTTTGGCAAGATGCCAGAAGCTAACCAAAGCAATTATTGTTTGTTTAAAAGTTTTACTAAATTTATCACAATTTTTTTTGTTGCTTATCAAATCAGATTTACTACAGCGTATATGATTTGTTTAGTTAGTTTTGACTTGAGGTGTTTAGTTAATCAAAAGAGAAAAAAAAGTTTGAAATGAAAAATAAACTTTTTATTTGAAATTTTAAATTTTTATTTCATAATAATCAGTCGTCTCCACATTTTAACAGTCGTTTTAATCATATTATGATAAATTTACCAATCTCATATGTAGAAGGATGTCATCTAAAACGGAGTCCTGGCAAATGAGAGTTAAAAATAATTTTAATTAAAATTCACCATCGACCAGTCGTCTCCACTTTTCACATTTAGTTTTCTCTCTCTCTCTCTCTGGACAAATTTATTTGAGATGAATTGAAAATAAATCAACATCAACATGATAAAAGAACAAAAATAATATGTTTTTAACCTTGCGTTTTTATTAAAACTGATATAATACAAAATCGTGTGTGTATGTTAACCCTCAACCATTAATCCAAAACAATTTTTTATGTGTGACGTCTATTTTAAGTTACAATTCTGTAAATGTGATGCTAACATGCAATAGTAAATAAAATAAAAACAGTTTATCCAAAAGTTCTCATACAAAAAAAAACAAAATCTTTCCAACTGTGTTGAATTAGATGCAAACTAAAAAAATAACCAAAAATATATCATCATCATACTGTCACTCTTCCATTTAATTTATTGAGATCACGATGCAATAACACAAATAAAAAAAAATATATTTTATTATAGAGAGCGATATATATCAGGTATCAACAAAATGGTTTTAGTTTGTGTACAAAATTTAACATAAAACGAAAAAATAATTGAGTTATCGATAAAATTGAAGTATATCGAGAGAATACTGTTTTAATTTATTTTTATCATTATAATGCATGTTGTTGCATATTAAATAAGGGCGGGTTTGTTACAGAATAAAGTGAATATGGTTAAAATATATTAAAATTCATAGAATCATATAAATAAAAAATTAGGTCAAATATCAACTTTGATGATATTTTTAAATTTAGAATCAAATTTTTTAATTTAAATATTTTTTTTTTTTTAAATAGAAAAATAATCGAAAACTTTTATACAAATATTAATGTCTCTTTTTTTTCTTATTCTTAAATTCTTCCTTTATTCTTCATATTAAAAAAACAAAAATTACTCGTCAAACGCAAAATCACGCCTTCGTTATTCAATGTATAAAATAAAAATATAAAATTGATACGGATTCGCAGGTTCTCAAGGTACATAAAATAATCAATAATTAGATTTTAAATTAAAATTATTTGAGTTACGAAGTATTTTTATATGCTTAGCAGTAAATTAATACTCTTGAATTCTTTTTTAACTCTTTTTATTATATTTGAATCGTTTTTTCTTATTCTTATTATTATATAAATAAATTTTTTTTTCTTGTTATTAAATATTTTATTATGAAAGATTCTTAGAATTAATTGCTATTTTCAAATAATTAAAAAAAAAACAAAATCATGTAAAATAAATTTGATTGATTGCATTTAATTAGATTTTTTACTATCATATTATTTTTGAAGTTAATTTGTTTAAAAGGTATTAAAATTAAATTAGAATAGATTTTTTTTTTCAAAATTGAAATTTTTGGGTGAAAATTTGTTATTCGGAGAGTTCATCAATTCATTCAGTTTACATCTGTCAAAAGGAAATTTTGAAGATCAGCTGATCTTAATTTTAACAGTCTCCATTTCGGCTCTTTGAAGAACTGAATACGAGATTTGAATTTAAAACCTTTATTTACACCATCAGTGGGTTTTACTCCTATTACAATCATACGGTTTCATCTTTTATTCTATTAATTATCCGGAAAAAGGGACATTTGAGATTGTAAAGTTTCATGGCCGATGCGAGAATCGAATTGTCAACCTTACTGTCCCACAAACTTACAATCAATGAAAAATACAGTTAAAAAAAAGTCAGTCAAAAAAGCAGGAATCAAAAACTCTTTTTTTTTATTGCTCTTGAAAGTTTTAATTTTAGGACTTTTGTAGCTAACCTTTCCTTTATATGCCAGTCTTTTCAAATGAATTCAATCCTTAACAAAATCCATTGCAACAGTTTTCTTTACAAAATAACAGTCGTCTCCACCGTTTATTTCAAAATAAGTCAAAAATAATCCGAATACTGAAATTTTCACCCTAAATGAAGTAGTTTTACATAATAAATATTAATATTTAATTTATTTTTGTAACTTTAATTAGAATGCTTATTATTATTATTATCACTTCTTTTTTATTAAATTACTCTTTTCAAACAAACTTCACATCGCACATACACCATATATATATTTTAAATTGTTATGATAATAATTTTACGAGCAATGCAAAATTATCAATTTTATTTGTATTTTCATTAGTATCACTGCAACATTTATTATGAAATAATTGTATAACAAAACACAAATGCAAAACTTTTAGTCACAATTATCATAAAAAATAATTTCACTTTTTTTTCATAACTTGTGTGTAATAACATAACATTTGAACTTAATTACTTGGTTAACAATTCAAAAAAAAAAAAAAAATGAGAAATTGCTTTTACTTTTAACTTTATGTATATGTTACACAGAGTGACACCCACACATCATTATATCATATTATTATTATTGGGATTCTTGTTTATTCACTTTTTAAGGTGAAAATTGTGTGTTTTTTTTTAATTTTACACAGGGAAAATTAATTTTATATTAATATAAAAATAATAATGGGTTTTTCATCCAGATATGATAAACAAAAATGAAAAAAAATATTGTTTACGACAATTTTTTTAGCAATAATTTATAATTTAATTAACTTTGTGTCCTGCTGGACAGATGGTTTTGTTTTTATTGTGATACGTAAATCATTTTTTTCAATTTTATATGAATTTATGCAGTTAAAAAAGTCATTTCGCATTAATTTTGAGGTTTAAGTCTAATAATTTTGAGGTTTAATTCAAAAATATTGTCGTATTTGGGGATAAATTTTACTTACTTATAAATCTCTATTACATTTTAAAGATAAGAATTTAAATTTACGAAATACATGAGGCAACATAAGAACCACAATTAAGCGATCTCGTTATTCGTATTCAAATCATATGGGTTTTTCACTAATTTTAGGCATACCAGGTACTTTTGATGAAAAATCGGGACTATTGAAATAAAAATCGGGATTTGAAAGCAAAAAGCGAGACAGCTAAAAACTATTCATTTTCTACAAGACTCCTCATCAACCACTTTGTCAGCCTTAAACGGGATTTATCGAGCTCCAGGACCAATTTCGTCACTCTCACAGTGGCATCAACGACTAATTTTCTAGCTTATGGCTTTTTTTCAACTTTTTTCTTCGTTTAAATAACAAAATTAGCTCTCAGCGCCTCTCTGGAGTGTCCAATCGTAAAACCCAGATACAAGACGCTGTATTTTTTGAATCTCTGTCGATCTGTATACTCATCAATGACCTTTCCCTTGGAATTTTTTTCGGAAAAGTCTAAAAAACGACCTTAATTTTACAAAAAGCCTTCTCAGCGCCCTCCTTAGAGTCCAATCGAAAAAGGCAGACACAAGACGCTGTAATCAACGAACGTTTTGTGAAATACGGTCAGTTTTCGGACTTTCCTGATAATAATATTTTTTAATGTTAAAAATCGGGCCCAATGAAGGGAAATTGATTCAAAAATCGGGGTTGTCCCGTCCAAAAGTGCGCAAATAGTATGCCTAACTAATTTTCACATTAAATGTAAGATGAGAAAAATTTAATGAAATTAAATTTAGTTCCAGATTGATTTCATGAATTCACTCCACTCGTTAAAATCACTTCTTGTGGAAAGAGAAGGAATAAAAAGCATTTTTTCTGTTTATAGCGAAATTATACCCATTTGATATAGTTAAGCAATAAATAATCATTACAAGAGTTTTTACTCATAATATAAATTATATTTTTTTCATAACCGTCAACCAAACAACATTAAATTGAAAGTAAAAAAAATCGTGTCACATTGATAAATCTGTTTTCTAACAAAAATTATTTTCAGGTTTTTTTTTTGCAAATTCATATATTTTTTCTTCATATCTTTTGTTTTATCTTTAATCTCTGTATATTTTGATAAACATAATAATTGTGGTTTCTTGTTTTTTTTTCCTTTAATATCATATTTTTCTCCGTTACCCAAGTGATTTTATTTTTTGTATAGAAACAATTACAAAACAGGTGGATATTAAACTTCAACTTATTTTCACATAAACTTTTAAGGACATAATAACCGTTTTTCACGGTAAAGCACGTACAGATGTTTTATTATTTATTTTAACCTTATTTAATGAGAATAATGAAGGTTAATTATCATTTTTAAATATATATAATTATGTGAGAGAAAAAAAAAAATAAAAAATAATGGAAAAACAACTCATTTTACATTTAAAGAAAGTGAACTAACTGTAAATGAACAATATTTTATGGATCATTAAAATTTTTAATGTATTTCCGTTTATTTTTTTCATTATATGTATGGATTACTTGAGTATTTAATGATCCTGACTATGATACATTATTAGTAACTTCCCTTGTTTTTTTGAAATGTTTACAGATAAACGTATTTTTGTTGTATTTTGCTAGTCAAAAATTCAATATAGGAGATGGATTTTATTTATTTTTTTCTTAATATGTTATAACATTAATACCTAATTTCATTTGTAATTCAGTCAAAATGATATTTGCTTTTTTTTCTTCCTCGCACAATATTTATCTTAAACAAACTTGTAAAAATATTCCCCAAGTAACACAAACAACACCCAAGGATTCAAGCTATTTATATTTCATATATATCAGTGAATATCGTCGTATAATGTACAAATAAAATAACATTATTATTACAGCATCCGGGAAATATCAAACAACATAAATAGGAAAGGATATGTCCATAAATAAATTTCTATCATAATAATATTTTGTTTTGCCTCTGCTTGCCGTTTTGTTTGATTGAAGAAGGTTTTGTGTAATCATGTATTTATGTAATAAACTGTCATATGAATTACGGTATCTAAGAAAAAAAAAATAAAAGAGCCCTATTTAACACGAAATTTAATTTATCTAGATCGACTCATCTAATTCAATTTGTCCTTCATTTTAATGGTCATTTAAATTCTTGCAGCAATTTTTAAAAAATAAAATAAATTTTCTTCATTCTTCATAGTCAAATACCACAAAAATATTCCCACTTAATAAACATTCCATCATGTGCAGGACAAGTATAAATAACCCCTTACTCTTAAAATTTTTTCTATTATTTGCTCATTTTTCACTGTGACAAGAGTATAATGTCACGTAAATACTTTTATTATGGATGAAAATAAGAAGAGAAAAAAAAATAGTATGACACTATTCATAATAATAAAGCATTTTTACGCATAACTAATAATAAATATAAGTATATGAAAAAGAGAAATAATAAAAAATATAAAATAAAATCTTGAAATGAAATATCTGCTGCAGATGAGTTCAGTTATTGTGTGAAGTAATAAAAATAGCATGTTATTCAGAAGGATTTTTTTTTATTATTATTTTTACATAACATTATTATAGTTCATATGAGTTCAATGGCGATACTCTGCTACTATTTCACATTGAATGAGTATTTTTTTGGCTTATTCACTGAAAACTTTTCATTAGACAATATTCAAAAAAATCCTCAAAGCTCAGTTAAAGTTTTCAAGGTTAACTCTCAGATTGCCAGACTGGCTTAAAAAATGTAGCTCATAAGTCAAAATTTCTCGAGTGATTTTCCATTAATTTCCCTCCATCTCTTTTCTTAAAATTTTTTTTATATAAAAATAAATTCCAGCCCATCATTTTCATTTTTCTTATCTCATGCCAGTAACTGATGTTTGACCTTCAAAACACCTAAGCACTCTTTCAATTTGAAACAATGTTACTTTTTGACAGCATTTTGTTGCTGTTAATTGACAGTATAAAAAAATATCCTATCAGTTTCATACGAAAACAGTTAACTTACTTATAATCCCTTTAAAAGCACAACACTTACTTTTTTTTATAAATAACTTCTTAAATTAATTTTCCTTTCAATATTTTAACGAATAATGTTTGTTAATAAGTCATATAAATCAATCAATGTTGGTTTAATTTACAATTTTCGATATTTTAGCGAGGTTCCTCTCATTTTTGATCTCATTAAAAAAGGTTAATCAAAAATAAAAGATCAATTTCTCTTCGTTATATCATAAATAAATAAATAATGTAACATAATTTACAAAAAAAAGGTTTCTTTTCGAATTTCCTGTAGTAATTTTTGAAATATCCTTCCATGAATAAAAAAATCATACACTAACAACATTAAAATACATGCTTTTTGTTATGTTTTTTTATGCAAAAAGAACATCAACTCAATATATAAAAAGTAAAATTATGTTAATGAAAATAAAAATATTCACTTTTTCATAAATAAAGCACGCACATGTTAAATTAAATTAATAAATGAATGTATAAAAATACTTATCTCTTATAGTACACATTTTTTCATTTATTTTATTTATATCATCATCAATTAAAGAATCAACAATAACTTATACATTTACAATTGCACTTATGTCAAATACATGAGTTTATATTCAAAAAAATATAATGAATTACACTTATATAAACTCAACAGGTTTAAACTGTAAAATATGGCACGTTATTTTTTTTGTAAATATATGCAATTTTATCATATTATAGCAAATGCTTGATTATTACAGAATTGAAAATGAAAAATATTTTTTTTTTTATTGTAATATATTTTTATTAAATTATTATTTTTTTTTTAAATTTTATAATTATATAACATTAAGTTTATACTAACATAATTAAATGCTGAACTGAAATTATCAACGATCTTCTTGACATTGAATGGTGCTACTTCTTTTTCGTAAAGTTTGTAGTTGCAATTTTTTTGTAAGAAAAAAAGAAAATAATCGATTGCTCTTTATTTTATTAAAGTACTACAACGTGGCAATTTCAATCAAAAAAAGAATTAGTCTCCGATCGATTCCCGGGAGAAGATACGGAATTTTGAAGTTACACGGCCCATTAGACGTTTTACCACATCCGTTAATGCTTTTTCTAAGATTTTTCTACTCGAGGGCCCAGTAAACTTCAATTGGTCTTAAGTGTGGTGTGTAGATAGATTCGCATTCTAACTAACTTTCTCAGAGTCATACCACTCCAACACATTGTAAGCTAGGAGTCGAGAGAATAGATAGAAAATGAAATAAGGGAAGGGAATGAAATAAGGGGGTGGGCGTGTTTAGTCAGAAGTAAACTTTGAAGGTGGTAAGAACTAAATAAAATTAACTAAAACTTTGATAAATGAATTAAAAGTCAGTTTAACTAAAAATTAAATCTTTCCTTTTACCAAGAGAGGCCATAAGGGTTTCAGAGGTAAGCTACTACATTCTAAAGGGAAAAAAACCCTCATAACATCCTTACAGTAATGGGTGCTGGCTAAATCGGACCATAATAGTGTAGGAAGATTGTGCGAACGTATAAACGGAAGAAGCCGCTTCTTCAAGCAAGCTTTGAGGTGAATAGAGCTAGTCATTGAACCTTTTGTGATAAAACTTTGACTCCTACGTCCACGGCTGCAAAAAGCACTCCATACCATATACTTTTTGGAAAATTTAGTCAAAAATTGGTATTTGAACTTCTTTAATACACCAAAACGCTGCTGTGCTATGTAATATGAGAGACCTGGGAGCTGTTTAAAGTCTGCTACAACATAAGTTTTATCGTCATAGATGATGTTTCTTATCAGTAGTGGAATAACGTTTAATATCATAACGAGATTTGTTATCCAACCATCTACATTCAAAAAAATATGACCGCTCAATAGTTAGTTTTACAAACAATTATATGACTAATATAAATTGTCATAGTTAGAAATTGAAAGAAATTATTAGTGACATCTAGGAAGAAGTGAAACTTGACCAGTGATTTTAAACTCGTTCTGTGCCATCTCATATCACCATCTCTTATAGTACAAGGACTGTGTATAAAATAAATTAAGTCGGGTCCTTTAAAGGCATAAAATTCTCATAATTATAAAGCTACAACAATGAAGGTCGTTGAAAACTTCAGTTCAGTTACTTTGAAAATGTATTAATAAATTTAGTTTTCAATATATAAGAACAATATAATTTGGCATGAATATATATTAGAAAATTTATAATTATTATATATTTATATTAATTATTTAGTATAAATGGAATGTAATATATAATATATATTTGCAAAGTTACAGTAATTTTGTACAATAATTAATTTATAATCTTAATTTTTTTTGATATTAAAGTTACATTTACTAGACGCTTTTAAATCGCAAGAAATAGAATTATAAAATGATTTTAAAATGAATTTATTTTTTTTCTAAGTTACTTGATTAAAATTTTCTTATATGAAAAGTTAATGCTTTTATTTATTTTGTTTTTCAAAGTAAATTTATTTATTTACATTTTTTTTTTTAATGTAAGCTTTGTTAAAACATTGAAAAAAACTAATCAATTTTCTCTATTTTATTCTATTTATTTTTACTCTTCTGCTCCATCTCTAAAAATACAATAAAAAAAAACTAAATTGTTTTAAATCAAAACAAGACTATGGCTGCTACTAAACGTAATGCTGGCTTAACATCTGCTGTGCCAAGAGCTACACTTAACGATGAGGAATTGGTAATATGATCTCTTTTTTATTTCAAAAAAAAAAAAGATAAATAAAAGAAAAAAAAAGGTTTTCTTATATCAAATTAATACAGAAAATATTCTAAAATTGGCATTTTTTTATTCTCTGTTTATTTTTTTCCTAAACAATCATCTTTTTTTTCTACAACATCATCATCATCATCGTCATGACTGTGTAATGTGTATGTGTATATGATAATAATAAAAATCTAGAAAATGCATGTCTACAAAAAAACTTTACAAGCCTTGATATATCCTATTTCATCTACAACACCACACAATTTTGTTCTATGGACAGCTACTTCTCCCACTTACTGCTATGAATGTGAAGGTTTACTCTGGGGAATTGCTAGACAAGGTGTAAGGTAAGTTATAACAACAACAAAAAATATTGAAAGATATAAGATTAAATTTTTTTACAGAAAAAAAAAGAATGACACATTTCAAAATATAAAAAAAAAATCCAAATAACACAAAACACATATCAAATTATCATCTAATATATTTATTTTTTTTTCTCTTTTTCATCCTTTTATCCATCAAATTATGGCAAAATGTAACAACAGGTGTACGGAGTGTGGTGTCAAGTGTCATGAAAAATGCAAAGACCTGCTCAATGCGGATTGTTTACAAAGTAAGATTTGAATATACCATTTTTTATCCTATTTTACATGCAAAAAAAAAATACATTAAAAAATAAATACAATTCAATATAAAAAAAAATAACAGAAACCAAATGAACAGAAAAGAAACTTAACATTTTTACTCTATTTACTTCTCTTTTATATATTTTCTAACCATTTTTATTTTTACTCTAATGATAAAAGTATATAAATTTTAAAATCCAAGTTTTTATATTACTCTTATTATAGGATTACATTTATGTGTAGTAAAATAAAAAAAAAAAATACTTTTTGGTCATATTCCATACATGATATGATATAACCCTTCTATTTTTTTCTGTATTTTGATATAAAAAGTATTCTTCATTGCTCTCACGTATGTACTTGTATTGGATATTTTCTTCTTCTGATATGAAAAAGAATTTTATTACTAAATAATATTTTACTTTTAATATGAAGCTACCTTTAGTTAACTTAGAACGCAATATTTAGTTAGTTAGTTAGTTAAAGCTGTAGATTCATAAATTAAAATTTACATTTAGAAGCATGTTGTAGTACAAAAGTAGAACATTATTTTAAAATTCCATCTGGATTTCATCAAAATTGCTTAGTTATAAAGTATAAGTTGAATTTCCATCATTTAACAATCATATTTCATTCTCTTTTTATTTGAATTTTATGTTGATCTCAATTTTTACACTGTTGGAGTATTTTAGGAAAATGAAATCTAGGTTTTTTCGGATGATTTTGACTCATTTTCGAAAAAAAACTACTTCAGTGCATGTATTTACGTACTTTTTTCTTAGTTCTCGGGTGCTATGTCCATCAGTTAGTCTAGGTCTTATGGATAATTGCTTTCCAGGTTCAGAAAAGGCTATTAGTCAGTCAAGCATATTGTGCATAGCCGTTATCATGATCAGAGGGGCTTAGCTTTTATCTTGTCATTTCAATCAGTAGCCACCTTTATCTATCCAACTTTATTGAGTAGCTGGAAAAGGAGACATGTGAAATTGTAAAGTTTCATGACCGAAGCGAGAATCGAACTGCCAGTCTTAAGATTGGTAGTCCAATGCTCCGTACTCCGTACCGTTTCTCTATTTTGCGCTTCCTTTTTTCTAGTTTTGCACCCTTATTGTTCTCGGGTTTTTTAACGCCTCATAGCTTGTCTCATAGTCCTTAGGATCGTTTTGGAAAAGCGCAACTAAAGCTCGATCGGCACCATTCGTGTTAAATCCAAGTCTCTTGAATTTTATAATGAGTTTTTTCAAAAAATTAATTTCAGGCTAAGAATTCATCACATTGATATTCAGTGTATATCATTTTATAATCCCATTATTTTTCACACACACATAAAAAAAAAATCATCAGACAACTTTCCTTTAAATATTTTAATATTTGACCCAATTCTGTATTACATTAAATTATTAATAATAAAAAAAAATATGGGAACAAAGGCTATTTTTCAGAAGAGAAAATTAAATTTATGACTCTTGTGTTTTCCATGCTGCGATACACAGAGATCATTCAATGATATATTTATTAAATTTATTGAAAAGAAATTTTCTTTTTACTTTTATGTTTATTCATCTTGTTCTCTCTTCATTCTTTTCATGTTCGATTTATTTCATGTAATTTTTCATCTTATTCATATTTTTACACAAAAAAAAGTAGAAACATCACTTATATTTCTGATTACTTTTTTTTTCTCTTTTTTGTTTCACTATTAATAAAAAAGAAAAAAAAATATAAGAATAATAATAAAAATGTGAAATAAAAAGATAAAAATCATTATTCGAAGTTTGTTATATTACAACTGAAAATTTTCAATGGTTCTTAAATTATGGTTTATCTGTTGGTTATATTATTTTGAAACTGAGATATTCTTTAAAAAGAAATATAAAAAAATCATAATTTAACACTTATAATAAAAAAATTATAGAGATAAAATAAACTTTTTAATGTCAGTATATCATTATGATGTAATTTGATCGATTTTACTGATAAAATAAACCAAAAACTTTTTCGTTAAACTTTGAAAGTCTCATTCAAAAAAAATAAAAATATCAAATTATTGTTCAAATATTTTCAAAGCTATGATAGGAACTCATCATTGCGAAGGATTCCAAGAAAATGAAGAAAAAAAAGGAATATGTTTAGATCATTTTTCTTTTATCAGAAGAGAAACGATTGAAACATTTTTTTTTTGTAAGAGAAATATTCTTTTATTTTTACTTTGAAAAATGTTTTCAATTTCTCTCTTACAAAATAAAAGTAAGTACCATTATCGGTATCATTGTTAAATTTTTTTTTTATTAAATTTCAGACCTTTTTAAAAGTCGTGAAAGTAATAAAGAAAGTTTAACAAGTGCTTTTACATCGTCGTTATTTTTATTTTATTTTTCTTTAACGAGATTTTGTAACATATTTTTCGTTTTTGTGGTATGCTTTTGCAAAAAATTGTCGCAAAAATGTAGTATCAATTTTTAATGAGACGTCCAAAAACACAAAATATATTTGGTGTAAAGAAAAAGCATAAAAAAAATTCTAGGTTAAAAAAAACTATATTTTGGCTCATGAAAATTCAATTGTTTTGCCATTTTGCCAGGCTAAGGCTCTGTAATCATGATTGCCAGTATGCGGTTGCTGACGTGAGCGTCAGCTTTACTAGCCAACCTATTGAGGCAATTTAGAAACCAAAAAATTAATATTTTACTTAAGATCTTAAAATCGTATTGCGTAAAAATTCAAAAAATTCAAAGACAAAAACGAAACTTTTCTTGCATAACAATTTCTTATTTTGAGACCTAATTCCTTTGTTTTATCATCATAAAGTGAGAAAACGAAAAAAAAGGTCAAAAGTTTACACATTTTTAATCTCTTTTGTAAATAACAATCGAAGTGTAAATTTTTTTTATATTCATTTTTTCTTCCGTGATATTTTTAATTAAATTTAAAGTTTATCAAAAAATTTTCTTAAGGCATTTAAATTTTTCCATCCCTTCTTTTAATGTTTTTTTTTTTTAACTTTTGTGTCAAAACTGGCGTTTAAAGAAGCCTCAAGTCAATGCATTTGTCTTAAAATCTCGCTTCTTGACTATTCACAGGCTCAGCTGTTGTCCATCCCATTTTATTTGATTTTCTCTGCCTTTGTTCCTAAACACAATTTTGTTTTATAAATTGCATCACATTTCCATCTTCTACGACGATAATCATCGTTTATTTAATAAAAAGTTGCAAAATAAAAGCATCATAATTATAATTACAGTTTTGTTCTTTTTAAATGTATTCCGTATTCAATTTACAATACATTTTATGCAGAAAATTCTTAAGGCATATAATTTAATTTAAATATTTTTTACAACTTTTGAATTAATGAATGATATTCGAGTTGTTTCAAATGTATTATGCAAACTAGTTTTCTAAAAAGAATAAAAATTTATGCAAAATGTAAGTTAAAAGTAGTCATCATCAATTATTGTAGTACTATTACACTGATGATGATGATGATGATGGTTTTTTATCTACGGCAGAAAACAATTTATATTAATAATAAAATTACATACACTAAAATTATTTTTCAACGTGTTACAAAAAAAATGTGACAATATGTGAAAAAGTGTAATTTTTTTCTTGAAAAGCACTCAAATTTTCATATATTATATTGTGGTAAAAGCTCTTGAAAGTAAAATTCCCACGTTTTTCTGCATTGAAGGAAATGTGATGATTACACATTTTACCGCATATTTAATGAAAATGTGAAAAGTTTTTCCATTGCATTTCATTTTCTGAATCGTTTTTTTTTGAACGGGGTGAATGTTATTCACTTGAGTAAGAACTTTTTTTTTTCAACTTCATAAATGATACTTATTGATGCTGACAATGATTATTTTATTATAATGTTAATGATGATATGCGTACTCTTGATAAAATTCTTAAGACATCATCAAAGATGATTAAATTCGCATAAAAATTTCCTGTTTAAGCGAGAAATGAGAAAGTGAATTGCCATAAAAGACCATAATATGGTAATTTAAACAAATTTAACAGCAAAACATGACCTTTTTTTCTCTTTTATCATCAAAATAATAACAATAATTAAGACCCAAGGCAGAATAAAGTTAAAAACTTGTTCGAGCTTCTCCCTATTTATAATGAACACAAAAAAAATACATTTTCAAGGTCATGTAAATAAACGTGAAGTCTTTTTAAATTGAAACTCGACATAATTTTGAATTTCATTAAAGCCAAAAAAAAAATATTCTTTTATATTACATTTACATTGAAACCAGAGAGAAGATTAAAATAAAAGCAACTTGTTACATTGTGGCTTTTAATTCCATATAAAATTTTGTATCCCCCACTGAGAATATGGTTACACTTAATTATGCCAAACATATTTCCATATATATGCTGGGATCAAACAAGGACACAACAATTAAAGCCTACAATTTTGTTAATGAGTTTTTCTGGTTTTTGCATAATTTTCCTATATATTTCAATATGGGAACCAAAAATGATACCAACGCAGATAAAATAAAAAAAAAACGAAAAATAATTGGAAAACTTTTTTTTTCATTCACATCATATGATGAAAACATGAGCTTTGATCTAATTTATTTATAGAATTGTAATTACTTAATCTTATCGATTAACTTTTGTATTCACCCATTCTCGTGTTTGCTGGAATATATTTATTTACATTTAATCCGTTCTCTATCATTATTTTTATTTATATCGATTTTCCAGCTCAATTTTAATAATATCATGCGATTTCACGATTATTATGTGCAACAGTTAAAAACTTTGATACATGTCACAAATAAATTAAATATAAGGAGACGAATAAAATGCATTAAATACAATGTCTCTAATATGTGTGTTATGAGTTATAGACATTTTTACATTTAATTTAATTTAATGTAATAATCCTTTTAGCATGTGAATTGCAATGAATTGAGAAATAATAAAATTGAAAATAAAAAATAAACTTGTCATTAAATTGTTTTGTTTATGAGGAATCATTGTTAATGTTTAAATGTTAAAGTGCGTTTAATGATAATGGAAGTCATATTAAATGGGCGACTGTTAGGAGACTCCTTATTAAAATTAAATTGGTTTAATGGATGCTTTCGTAAGAGGCACCGTAGACACACATAAAGAACTTCTTGTTATAACGTGTAGAAAGGTATCCAAGACTTTAGTCAAGAACTTCAAATTTCATTTTCATTTAATTTATGTTTGATGAGAACTCTTCCGGTACCACTTCTTCTCTGGGCTTCACGAGGTATGCAATTTTTCGCATTATTTGTTGGTACCTATCATGTTTTTCGAAGTACTTGTCTACTTTTACTTTTATTTCAGGGGTTAAGCCCCCTGGCCGTTTCTGTTCTTAGAGCACTCTATTTTTGTGGTAGTACACCATCTGATTTTTCTTAGCCAGCTCGTCATACATTCTTTCAATCTTTCTTCTGCATAATATGGATGACTCATGGATATTGTTTTGATAAGAAATTTAAAATTTTATGCGTTGTTGATTTTTTTTATTAAAAATTAAAGTGTCTTACTTGATATAAATCACTTATTGAAGTGTTTTGAGACTTCATTCGAAATCTTCCCGATGACAAACAAAAGCAATAAAGTAGTGTCAAAGTAATGGCGCTGTAGGACACCTAACAAGGCATGTATTTCTTTTTAGTATTCGATTTATATGACAACGTTCCGTCTCCTTTCAAATTCTTAGCTGCGTCTCCTGTTTGTTTGTTGATTTCACTGGGTCCAAAACGTCTATGATTTAGTGTGCATCTAGTTTCGCCTTTCAAGCATCATGTTCTAAAAAATTTATAATTTTATTAAATGTAGAAGGATTAAAAAGATTATTTTAATTTTTGTTTGATCTAACCCGAAATGAACTGAAAATTCAAATATTAGAATAAAATTGTACTATTTTCTGGTTAAATCTTACTTTAAACATTTTTATCATAAATATTTTTGTTATATCAAGTATTACTTTTTTTTTGTTACTACATCAAATATTTTACGATTATAAACTTATAAACAAAAACACCTAAACTTTTAATTTAATTCTCACAAACAAAAAAAATAGAGTTACAAAATTATTTTCATTTAATCGTGCCATATCAACATTTTTCATTATTCTTAGAGTTAAGAAAAAAAATATATTTATTTACAAATATTAGTAGTATTTAATTAGAATAAATTATTCATTTTCCACTCTAAATGTTGTGATTTCATTCTGGTTCTCTAAAATTTATTCGTGTTTAGTAAATATTTTTAAAATTTCTTTCAAAAGTCTCATATTCAACATGAAATATAATAATAATAATAATAAAAAATACAAAATAAACACGTACAACATGTCAAAATAACATCACACAACATAATAATTGTTGTGCATGATATTTTTTTTTTACTCTTTATTTGAAATTTATTGGCTTTCTTTGAGTAACTTTTATTTTGTTTTAGAACAAAAAACTGAGCTTAAAAAGTTATATTCCTATTGTTTTATTAAAAAAAAAGTTGTTTTAAAGTAGAAATTGAGTTTATATAAATTTTATTATTTACAGTTGATAATTAAATAGAATAGAATTTAGTTGCGTTTATTCAATGCTTATGACTGTGAACAAATTTTTTTGAGATTCAATGTTTTTTACATATCTCACATTTGCTAATATTTAATAAACACAAAACAAGTACTACTTTCAAAAAAATACTATCAAAACCTCAATCCGTAGAAACTTTCCGAATTATTCTATTAGTTTGAATTTAAATTCAAAAAAAATAATTAGATATTAGGTCCGCCGTCCATAGGTTTAGGTGTTTTCTTTTAAATATTTAAGAACTTTGTACTACGTTCGTTAAAATCCAGTGTGTTTTGCAGGAGCGGCTGAGAAAAGTTCAAAACATGGTGCAGAGGACAAAGCAAATTCAATTATTACAGCAATGAAAGAACGCATGAAACAGAGGGAACGTGATAAACCTGAAATTTTTGAATTAATTCGGTAAGTTTTTTCAATGTCCAACATCACTTTTAAGTCCTCTACATCATCAATACACCCAACATAAAAATTTTACAAAATCCCACAATGTACCTTCTTTCTTTCTACCTTCTATCAATATACCTTTTATTCTTATATAATAAAAAAAATTAAAAATATCTAAACACAAGAAAATGACAGGGGGTAAAAAAAACTTAAGATAATAATTTTATTGAAAAATTTCCTTTTAAATTAACAATAAAATAAGTGTTGTGTTATAAAAATATATAAAAATCAAAGAATAACATAAAAAATCTTCGATACATATATTATATGAAAAATTTAGAGCTGTATTTGGTGTTGAGGAAAAAAGTCATGCGGGCCATATGAAAGCGGTTAAACAAAGTGTATTGGATGGAACAAGTAAATGGTCAGCTAAAATTGCAATAACAGGTTTGACACTGTGACACAATATATAAATATATATTTTTTTTTTAAATATAAATCAATTACATAAATAAGTGTATAGACGAGAGTATTAATTATTATTATGAAATATATTGTTTAAAAGGGAAATTAAATTGAAAATTATTATTTAAATTTATTAATATTCTTAAATGGATTAATGTATCTTAAAAACATTTTTACACAACTTAATTTATTGTAATTTATTTTTCTTTTAATTTTTATGTTGCATTAAATAAATTGTGTACGTGTTTCAATATAAATTATATTATATATTATAATAATAATGTGTATTTTTTTATTATTTCATAATGTTAAATGTGTGGAATTTGAATTTTGAACAGTAAAATAAAGTTATTTCCGTGTATTTGTTATCATTATTAAATTATATCATTATATCAAAGAAATTTAAATTGAACTAAATGTTATGTTGTATTAAATGTTTATTTTCTATTGTAATTGGTATTTATAATTCGATATATTTGTGCTTATTCTTTATTTTTATTATAAAATGAAATGGCTTTGATAAAAAAAAATCATCATTAATAATATAATGTGATTAAAGAAAATCATGAATAAAAATAATACAAATCACATTGAATCAGGAATTAAAACAAACAAACACACGAACTTTTAATTGAGTAATCGAGTGTAAATCCGATAATCAATTAATGACGTGACTACTTGATCTAAGTTTTTCTATTTGAATCGTTTTTTGTTTTCTTTTTATAAATTGATTTAAGTTAAAAAAAATACCTTTATATCCACTTATATTATAAAGAAAAAGTGACATTTTTTCTTTTATTTTTTTGTTTATTTATTTAAGTATAATAATCATAAATCAAAGTGTTGATTATATTTTGTATTATTTAACAGACAGAGCAATGAAACAAGTTGGTGAGCAAAGAAAATAGAAAAAAAGTTCATTATTTTATTCAAGTTTTTTGTTCCTCAATGGTGACTGACTGATAATATTAAGAGTGGTTTTGCCAATGATTCATAGAATATTTTTATGAGATTAACTTAATCAAACTTTTTCACAAGGACCAGTTAGTAAGAACTTGCTGAAAAACCGTTGTATTAAACATGACAGAATATAAACCCATATCCTGTTCAAATTGTTTAAAGTAATAGAACCCCTTAAATCTATATGCTATCTACTATCTGTTAACATCCAATTTGTCTGTAAATGATTGTGCTGCCATATCTTGTTTTCTGGAAGCCCATGAAATAACCCTTGAATTTAACCAGTATTTGATTTTCTCATTTGATTTGATCTATTTTATTTTAAAATCTTTAGTTACTTTCTAATACTTTACAACCTGTTTTAATTCATTTAAATCAACAATTCTTGGTTTTGATACTCTTTGACTTAATATTGATATATTTTGTTTTATTATTCTTCTTCACATATTTTTCTATAAGTTTTGCTTTAACAGTTACTAAATTTTAGACTAGATTCATCCCAAGCTCTATTACTGTGACTAGATTGTCATATTCTTCTTTTGAACTAGCTAAAGTCCAATCACGGCAATAACATTATCAAGAAAACATCTCAGCCAACTCATTCATGTATTCAGATATAACTTTCAAATTACAATTTTTTTCAATTCCATGCGAAATTTTTTCTTCAAAACTCGAATATTATTTTTGCTACAGTTGCTTGTTGATGGTTGGTTTTAAATGCTTTGGCAGCATCTCGATCAATATTTAAATCGCTTACATGAAAAAAATGATTATTCTCATCTACCAGAGTGATGACATTGTTCTCAAAAATGAAACACCTCTTGCACCTTTGTCGTTGTTCAAAAGTTCTATTTCCGTCTACATCTCACTATGACTCCCATGTTTGCAACATCTGTTTTTAGGAAAATCATTAGCTTGATTGAATCGACCCTTCACGACCTCTCATGGTGAATTGGTGCGTTGAAGATCTAATTAAAATCCAAGATATTGTCAATTTTTTGAATAAATGACAAAACCACTCTTAATACACGAAATGAAAGATACGGTACATTAAACATCTTATATTAAACAGTCATTTATCTTTTATATTCATACACATTTTTTGTCACTCACATTGATTACCTATCCATGATAATGGTCAAATTATTATCACTGACAATTCACTTTATCTTTATTCATGTAATTTTCATGTCCTTTTTTTTACATTCAAATGCGATTACATTAAATTATTATCATTTATTATTGTTTTTTTTTGTCAATTTTATTCAAAATTCTATAAAATTCACATGAAATTTATATTGTTTATTTATTTATATCGCATTAAATCAGAAGCCATTCGAATGTTTTATTATTTATCAACACAATAATAACAATAATTTGTATGAGATTTAGTTTATATTGTGATAAACATTGGACCACTTAGGGACATATATTTTTTTTTTTTTAATTTTATGTGATGTATAATTTATTTTTTATATATTGGGGGTTTTATCCGTTTTTCGTATTTCTTTTCAACGAAAAAAAAATGAATGACAAACGATTATTATTTATTGAATGATGATAATTTTCACGCACGATTGACTTTACAAATATATGATTCAAAAAATAAAAATTATTATGAATGTCAAGTTTATCCTTTTTCAAATGAAATGAAAGCTCATCATTCATTTTAATATATAATAATATTTAACAAATATTTGCATGGAGTATTAAGTTTTACAAATAAAATTATGCTGAGATATGTTATTTTTTTTTTGTTAATAACGTAAAAAAGTATTTTGATGCAAAAAAAAGTAGAATTAATGAAATGAAATTGAAAATTGGCTTAATGCTTAATCAAAAATGCAAATAATTTAAAATATGTTATGATAATATTCTTTTCACAGATCATTTAAATAATTAATAAGGTAGACGGTATTTAATCATTAATTATAATTTTTGCGGGAAATATGACATCATATTTTAAATAGAAAGCAGCTTATGAGTTCTCTTATGCCGCTTTGAGCTATTAAATTAATCAAATTAAAGTTAACATTAAAATATAAATAATTACAAAATTATATATTTATTCACACAAATCATTAACTATAAGCAAATATTAAACTTATATACCTTAAATAATTCACAACATCTGTACAAACATGGTTTAAACGAATACTATGTGATGTTTAGGGTGTACGCACAACATAAACGAGATGTGTTTTTTTTTATGAAAAGAAAAAATAAACTTAAAAAATCTTAAATCCTTTTCGAAACTTATTACAATATTAATGAACTGTTGGCCTTTTTTGACATAGATTTTCTTTTAATGTATTTCAACAACAAAAAAAGAGGGCACATAAAAATAGGAAAATGATTTATAGGATCAGATTATTTGGGGCACGTTATCTGTTTTATGTTAACTTAGTTATAAACTAAGCTGAATAAGTTTCTTAAAATATATGCGCTTTTCCACATTAAATGTATAAAATTTTCTAGTGAAAGCTCGTTTAATGAATTTTAAAATGCGCATAATTGATGAAATTTCGTATACGTTTCCACTACTTATTATGTTACGAATTTGGTTCTGTTTTTTTCCACAAATGTGTCACAGTCACAGTGCCCGAAGAATATAAATTTTATTCATCCTTCAATCTAAAAAATTGTAACAATTAAAGATTATGTAAGAAATAGATATAAATCCAGTGGTATGTGAATGAATAACAAATTAGGCAGAAAATAACCGTAAAAAGGAAAAAAAATAAAATTTAATTTCTTTTTTTTCTCTGGTTTCTTTTACTCTATTTATTTCTATTCCTCTTCATGTCTATCATCCTTTACCTATATCTGACTCATTTTTAATATAAAAAAATGTTTTCCTTTAACTTAAAAATGAATTGGGAAGAACAATAATTTAAATAATATTTGTATAATCATCGAAAATAAAAAGAGACTAACAAAAAATTTGCATATCTTCTTACCATCTCTCAACTCATCTTTTACACGTCTCTTTTTGAATGAAAATAAAAAATATAAATTTGCCTTAAGGTACACACAACTAAAGTAAATAAAAAAAAATATTAATAAATAAAACAAAATAATCATAATAATTTAAGGATGACATTTGGTGTGGATCCTGACACTCACATAGATTCTTTAGAGCATGCCAAGCAGGCAACGATCGATGGAACATCTAAATGGTCATGTTCAATTACATTAACAGGTACTCTCATAAAAATACATACAAAATCATAAAAAAAATTATAATAAAAATTTAGTACCAAAAAAACCATACAATTCAAACGATTGGCTTTAAAATTTTATAAAACATATAGAAATAAGCGACTTTTTCAAACAAAAAAGGTTTATTTTATAATATATTTTAGTTTGGATTTTTATCTTCCTATCTCTGAAAATACTTTTTAATCTTAAATAAATACAACAAAAATAGAAATTTAAATTTTTTTCTCTTTAGATTTTTACCAATATTTTTATTATCCACACTTTAATAAGTCACTTTTAAATAAAAAAATAGCGGTATTATTTTATGTATACTATCAATCTATCTTCTTCTTTCATTCTCTCTATTTGCACAAAAAAATATATATAACATTTAAAAAGAAAAAGTAAAGTACTGAGAAAAAATAAAAGAAAAAAATTAGACTAATGTCATTGACGACTTTCACAATTTAGAAAATGTTAATGCCAATTTCAAGACAGCAGTCAGTACTCGAAAGCCAAGTACAATTTTGCTTAGACGTTTTAAACAAGACTATTAATCTTGACCTTAAAAAGAAATTAAACCACATCCGAAATCTATCAGATCAGATCAGATTTCTAGGGCGGTCTCAGAAGAGAACCAGCACTCAGACCTACAGACGAGTCCATTGTGCATACCCGTTATCATCATATCTGATGAAGAAGGAACCAAATCTAAAGAAAAAGCTAAAGAAAAATGTTCACTGGACCTGGTTCAGTTCAGGAAAGTGACCCCACCTTCTCAGAAAGCTAAGCAGACGGACACCTTCACTTTTATGATGGTATCAATATTGGGAAACTACTCACCAACGTCTTTTCTTGTTCAGAGCAGCATTTACACATTGGATCTGTTGCGTTCAACATCTGGGCAATAATATAAGTTAATCATTCGGGAAAGCTGCCGGTAATTTAGACTAGATAGATTGTCAGAAGGGTTTACCCACCTAAGCCACAGGGCTCTTTGTGAGTTAGTAGTGACGCACCCCAAGCTCATCATTCAATCTATCTTCGCATGAATGAGTGAATCAATCATGCCCTAGATATGTCAAGACTCATACTTGCACTTCCACTTCGACGCTCGGGAGAAACTCGTTCGTTGTTACTACAACTATACCCATAATTTTCATCTTGCTAAAGAGAATATTCTTCTTTAACTAGAGACATACTTTTCAGGAAGCGGTAAATTAGTCTTATATCCATCTGGAGTAAGTCTAAAGGTTGAGTTCTACCAGTTCCCAATATATTAAATCGTTTTGACTCGAGACAGCGACAATCACATAGGATATGCATTGCAATCTCCTCATGATCCCAACGTAATGTAGAATAACTTAACACGTATTTCTGATCGTGACGGTTTTGAAACGTGAATAAGATCGTCAATAACGTTAGTCTGATCAAATTTAAAGTAATATTAAATAAAAATAATTAGCGTATTTATAAATTATTACATTTTAATGACGTTTTTCGTGTTATAAGATTTATTGATTATAATTAACAAGAAAAATGTCATTGCATCTCAAACTTTTTTATATAAATTCAAACTGTAGATGACAATTTTTCTCTCATTTTATTAAAATATAGAAAAAAAAACATTTGTTTTATAAACCAAAGTTTTATACTAGAAAGTATATAATAAAACTTTATATTATATAGTTATTATGTAATTCTTCTACTCCTTGTTTTCCCGTACTATTAAAAATAAAGCAATTACCATTAAAGAAAAAAAAACAGTCATACACACGCACACAATGAAGCAATTATTTTATTTTAAATGTACCAATTTATATATTTTCTGATACTGATTTTACAATCAAATATTATTATTATTATTATCAACAATTTTATGTGTACATAAAAGTATGAAGACAAACAAGAAGAAGTAGAAGAACTTTTTACCACAGAATCTCTCTGAATGAATGAACTTTAACCTATATAACGATAAAAAAATGTATATAAAGCACACGGTTTTCTGCCTTTCTTCCTTATATACATATATATATTTTTTTTTGATTCTATATAAGCGAAAAAATTCTTCTTAACAATTTCCCTTGAGAGCATTCCTTTTTTTTGTTTTTTCCTTACATAGAATTTCATTTTCAGCATCAAATTTATAATGTATAGCTAAAAATTAAGTTATATCACGCATTTAAACAGTATATTTTTCGTGTGAGTGGTGTTGGTCTTATTTATTACAGCTTTGGGAATGATTATTCGTTAAAACTGAATTTTATCAATGATTTTATGTACAATAAAAAAAATCAAAAAGAAAGTAACAGGTTCTTAAATTTAATATAAAAAATATTAATTACTCTCTCTCTCTTTTTCTCTTCATCTCTCTGTCATGACAATTAATTATGAATTAAAGCTTTCAATTGTTGAATTGTAATGTGAGAATTAATTTCAATGTAATTTGATAGTAATGATCCTAAATCTGACATTATACTAAACCATATCCATGTTAATGGTGTTTTAGAGTGGTTTTACAATGACAACTTTAATTATGCTTAATTAACATTGAAATTGTGAATGTCATTAGCATAATTAGTTACTGTATGTTAATTTTATTTATTTCATGGATGAAATTAAAACAAAACATAAAATTGATTTGAACATTAACCAGACGTCTCCATTTAAGGTCATTGCATTAAATTCTCATAGAAGGTGGCTCCAATTTGACCTGCCCATAACATTGAACATAGTTTTTTTCGCAATTTTTATTCAAAAACGAATGGATGATAAATTTAAAAGTTATGTGAGAAAATTAAAGAAAAAATAACATTTGTCGGTCATTAAATATGAATGAATTAAAGAAAATGTAATCCATCATCTTGTTGAATCATGCAATTCAATAAACGTACTTGAATGCTCACTTGTTAGGTTTGTACCAATATTAAAGCTTTCGTGAGTTATTGTGATTATTCAATACATTTCACTTCATTTTGCTTTAATATTCTACCATATGAAAATTTTTTTATTGTATTATTTTTTTTTGCATATTTTGTTCTATGAAGCTTCATTAAGTTCAAACTTTTCTCCAATTAAAGTTTTATTTATATAAAAAATTAATGGAATCCTAAGTTCTTTCGCATTATTTATGCAATTTTGTCACAAAATCATAATTTAAACAATGAAAAGAAAATATAATAAAAGAAAACCTGTAATCATTAAATGGAAATAGAAGTGCATTTTAAAGTGATTAATTGAATTGAACTTCATTCATAAGTTTTGATGGCCTGCAAGTAGACCTAAGATCGATTTTTGATCTGAACTATTCGTTCGAAAAATCAATTACAGCGTTCCTTAGAGTTAGTCATAAAGTAAGAAATCTTGTGGAGTCTAGTGAAACGTTTTTGCAAGGAGTTTGATGACATTTACACAACAAAGATGCTTTATATGTCACTGGTACTGCCCAATATTGAATTTGGTAATGTCATTTGGATGCCAAATTATGATATAGTTATCTACCGGATTGAGTCAGTGCAATAACGATTTCTTCTGTTTTGTCTTAAAGGGTTTGGGTGGTCGCATCAATTCATCTTACCACCTTATCAACACACTCTAAAAACATTTCCCGTCGTGGCTTCTAGTCGCTGGCGACGAGAATTTACGACAGGAATTTTTCGTGCGACGGGAATTTGCGACGGGAGTTGCGACGGGAATTTTCAAAGAAAAAGTATAAAATTAAATTTTTTTTTCTGTTTATGAGTAAAAAAATCATGTTTTCGTGACGGGAAATGTATTTTCGGTGCATCGTTTAAATCTTCTGCAAATGCTCACACTAAGAGATAGACAAATTACTTCTTGCTGTATGTTTGTCTATGATCTACTGCATTCGAACATAAGATCTCCTAATTTGACTAGTTATATAAAAATACGTGATCCGCAGTATAGACTTAGAAGAGCCAGAGTTCCGATCAGCAGATGTTTAGATAAAATTACCTTGCCAATAGTCCCATGAACAGATGCATAAGTCTGTTTAACATCCATTGCAGCGATATTGACATCAACATCAGTAAAGAAAAATTCAAATCCACTCTAGTCAATAAGATAAAGTCTAATTATATATAAGTATGTCGTCTTTAAGTGATGAATTGAATAAATAAATAAATTTTGGAAAAACTAACGACATATCAGCAAATGGGCCACTCATTTTGCATGCAGCTCCTTCCCTGACCAGTTAGTTTGATATTTATTTCCGTTAATATCTTCGTGACTTGGTACCACATCAGAACGCCTCGTGCTTTTTCCTTGCTATTCAATTTGACTTAAATTAAAGATCAGGGAGAGAAGGATGATATGTCGTGGCTTTCCAAGAACGTGGACATATAAACACTCACAAAAAGGCCTTTTTTTCGTAAATCTCATCAAAAATTATGAGCAAAATAAAATGAAAATACAACTCTGTGAAAACAAATACTGATTTGCATTTAATCAATAACCTATCTTAAAATAAAACTCAAAATAACAAGTCAGAGAGTTTATTTCAAGTTTAAATAAACAAACAAGACAAATTTTCATTGAAAATTGAGTGTTACAATAATAAATGCAGATCGTTCAACTCTATAATAAAAAGATTCAAACCTATGATTGATATTTTGAATAATTTCTTTAATATTAACCCTTTAAGGACAGCTGAGACCAAAAATTGAATCGAAATTCATTTCAAAGGATCTGCGTGAATTGTATTTTGATCAATTTATTTTTAGATTTAAATTTTAAATTAAGGTACAAAGTTTAATTTTGAATCTTTATTGAGGCAATTCCTGTCATAACGGGTTAAAATAACAAAAATCAACACCGTTTTTATTACTTCTCACTTTTACAATGAACGAATTGTTAAAATATATTTATATTTACAACAACAACAACATTCATAAATAATATCTTTGTAAACAAACCAAACAAATAAAATTCTATAGAAAAAAGTAACACCATCGAGGTGTTATTCTTGAATGATGAATTGTTACGTGCATGATATTTACTTTACATTGTAAAAAAATCACCGTCGTCAACTACAAACAACATTCCATATTACGCGGATAATATTTATGTTTATATTTTATGTGGACGGAATTTAAATAAGGAGACAAGTTATGAATGATTGAGCAAAATGAATACATTTTTGAACACAAAACACGACATGTAACTTCAATATATGAAATCAAGTGATAATACACAAAAAAAGAAGAAAAATTTAATGGAATTGATGTTATTTTTTCATTGAATAAAATAAACAAATGATTATCATATGATGAAGCAGGAAAATTGTTTATCAAATCTTATTTCCGATTGATTTGTGTTTTTGAATGGTGTTAAATTATCACAAAAAAACATCGTTTTCAATTATAAGTCAAGTAACATTTTTTTGTTTGAAAATAACCAGGCGTTTCCATTACATTTAACTGAATACATTTAAATATGTTTCATGTGCTATAAAATTAAATTGAATTTTATCTCACACAATCTTCCTTTTTTAAATAATTGCTGACTTGTTCTATTTTTTCCGATCGGTTCAATATTTTTACTTTTACATAAAATAATAAAAAAAAATAAGAAAAAAAAATAATGACATATAAAAAAAATATGCGAGTAATGTATTGAAATAATGGGATCATGTAATTTGTTGTTGTTTAAACATTTCTTGCTTACAAACATGAAATTGTGTAAAAAAAATAATATTACATCAAGAACGAGGCGAAACTTTTTTTTTTCAACAAGTAGATATTGATTATTTTATGATATTATTATTGGTGATGTGCTGATGATGATGATAACGTGAAATGTTTTTTTTCTGTTTAACATTGAAATACATTTTCATATCATTTATTTTATTAAAAAAAAAATTATATGTGTCTATTTGAAAAAAAAAATAAAAAAAAATAAAATTAAAAAGTTTTAATAGAGTATCGATTTAAAATTGTGTTTTAATGTTGATTTGACAGAATAAATGAATAATTAATGATGTGAAAATTCAAAATCCAATATAAAATTATTTATTTTCAATAAATTCAAATAAATTAGCTTTCACAAAATGATGATAAATAAAAAAAATAATAAAATAAACTGACCGTCAAAATGAATTTATTATATTACGTTAGATTGTCCTGCATTTTATAAGCAAAATAAATGACTAAATAATTGAACTCAATTTATCACAGAATTTAAACATTTATTCTGTGAAATCATGAATTATATGTGAATAAAAATGTATAAATAAAAAATGATTGCAATGCAACATTGTGAACTGATCGTATGAAAGTTTTTTTCCAATATAAAAATTTGAAATTTATTTTTATCATGTGTGTGTAAGTTTTTGCTTTCGATGACAGAGATTGGAAACCAAACATTCGAATCAATACAAAGCTGTCTTTTGATTCAAAAAATTTTTTATTTATAAAGATTTGAATTGATTGTCATTCTTTGCTTTTTTTTGGTGCTTTATACCCACAAAAAATTGTATCAAAAACTTTTGATTTAGACTGGGTGAATTTGGATACTGATCAGATTTAGCAGAAAATTATTCTGAAAACTTTCACGGTGTAAAACATTTTCAAAAAATGAAAAATTCTACCCACTAACCGGTTTTTGGAAATGTGCATTTCGATGGGACTTTATTCATGCATTCATCAGTTTGCTAAAACTGAGTTTTCTAACTAACTTTTCCTGATGCGATTTTGAAAAGATCGACCATTTTGGATTTTTTTTTCTAAATATGAAAAGAAAACCTTTTCGAAAAATCCACAATTTTGAGAAAAATTTGAGATTTTGAACATTTGACGATTTTGGGACTCATTCAGGCAAAATTGGCCATTTTGTAAAATTTTGAAAAATCGATCATTTCTAAAATATTGTGGAAAAATCGAGCATTTTCGAAAAATTTAGAAATATAGGAAAAACATTTTAGAAAAATCGACAATTTTGAGAAAAATTTGGGATTTTCAACATTTGACAGTTTTTGGGATCATTCAGAAAAAATTGGCCATTTTGTAAAATTTTGAAAAGTCGGTCATTTTAAAAAAGGTTTTAAAAATCGACCATTTTCGAAAATTTTTTTATTATGAAAAGTAAACCTATTTGAAAAATCCACAATTTTGAGATTAATTTGGGATTTTGAACATTTAACGGTTTTTGGGCTCATTCAGAAAAAATTGGCCATTTTTTAAAGGATGTCAGTTCAATCTTAAAACGATGAAGATCCACTGTAAGTTGACATCGTCGCAGTGCTAATTGGATATAAATTTTTAACGCATCTTTTAAATTTGATTCTATTTTTCAAACTTCCATAAAATTTTTATATGATGCAGATCAGAGAAAAAGAGAGACAATTTTTTAACCTTTAAAAAGAAAATTACTAAGAGAGCATTTAAAAGCGAGTAAGAGAGAGAGAGAGAGGTGAAAAATACCGTGCCTTATAATTTTTGACTCACAACTGATAATCATTGTTATATCATCACATGAAGAATCATAATGAATTAATCGTCTAATAAAATTTTCCAAGCATGAAATTTAATTCAGAACATACTCAAGCGATGCGATGCGATGCGATGTGATGATGCTCTCATAGCATAAAATGTAGATAAAAAGTATAACAATTTAAAAAAAAAATATTAAAATTAAAATAAAACAAAAAAAAACTTTAGTAAAGCAAAAACGTAAAATTGCATTTCACCCTTTAATTTAAAATGCTTTTTAAAAACATAAACTGTTCACAATCATCCACATCGTCGTACATGTTCCAGAATTTAAAAACAAAACACACAACATACAAGAGAGAGAGTAACCTCCTTTTTTAATATAATAGTTAGTAAGTTCCTTTTAATATAAAGCAAAATATTTTATACAAACCAGGTATATAGTTTTTAAGTACCAACCATAAAATACATGCATATACCATAAGTTCCATCATTAAACCATCATAATTACAATACGGTACACTTACTTTCTTCCTTTCTCTGTAATATGTTTTTTTTCTTCATTATTTGTCAACCTGAGTAAATATTCCGTAGTAATAGTGAACGCTTTAAATGCGCTTGCATTAAATTAAAAATATTTTTAATTTACTATAACAAAATAAATAAAAAGAGGGATTTCAACTGTACAAAGCAACTCTAATTGAACTGCTTTTATTTTGTGCATGCTGTAAATTAAATAAAAGTATTAAAACAACGCTTGTGTAACTTCTTAGTATAGTTGATTAAATCTAATTGTAACATTTCTTTTATTTTTCACGCGCATGATGATTATATTCTTTGAATTTTATTTATTAAATGTATATATATTAATTGTAAATACACTTTTTCAGCTTCTATTCATTCCTTTTTGTTCTATTATGGGAGATAATAATCATGTTATTGTATAAAAATTATTATTATTATTATTAGAAATAATTTATATTTTATTGTTTTATTTCATTTCATTCATTCTTTGTGTATTTTATCTCAATATATGTGTTTATTTATCATTATGTTAGTTTATTTTGTGTATTTTTGTCAGAGATAAATTAAGGAATCTTCAGAATCTTATTTATTTTCATCTTAATTTGAGATAAGGTAAAATGTTAAAATGAAATAACAGTAAAATAAACCAATGATAATCCGAAATTTAGTGCCACCTAAAATAATATTATTCTTGGGAAATTGTGTTATTTTGGTGAAATGGAAGAAAGTGGAGGCGGATGGTCTTTCATAAATATTTCTTTTATTTTTCTTATTGAAAGGAAATGGAACAAAAGAATATTCGAGAGAATCTTTCTTTATATATTTTATTAATAGCCAGGCGCCCCCATATTCAAGGAATTTTGGGCAAAATGATTATACTTTTATTTCATAAGATTATATATGACGGGCTTTAAAGAGCAAGATGAAGAAAGTTTCATTAAAACTGGACATTTAATGTAAAATTTTTTATTTTTCTAGAAGTTCTCCTTATATAAAAATCCTTAGAAGCTTTTAAGAGCTATAACACAGTGTTGAAAAAGTGATTAAAACGGTCAGAATCGTTTTAAAAATAGTCAAAACTATAGGTGTCTTATTTCTCGACTTTTTTAAAAACCGAGAGTCTCGATCGAGAGTAACAATAATACATAAATTCATCTGATTATCAAAAAAAAATACTTAATTTAAAAATCGCAAATAATAATAAAAAAATATGATTTTAAGAACATTATTCTGTCGTTCTGACATTTTAACGTACAGAAAACTATCCATTTGTTTATATGTTTGGGGGTTGTGTAAAAATTTCAGGAAAGAAACAAGGTGCCGCTCAACAATTTTTGCTCTCAAAGTTTGTACGACGCAATAGATAATTGAGACGTCTCAAGTTTTTTCATCAAAATTTTCAACATAACGTTAGCTTTTAGCAAATTAACTGAGCTGAACCCCAATTTTTTTTTTTATTTCAAAGATCGGATCGAGCACACCATGCAATTCAACTGCTTTTTGTTTGAGCTTTTCATCATACTCGTCTTGAAGGCCTAAGACTTCGAGAGCCGGTTTTACACAATCTTTTAGTATCAAGGATCTTCCCAGCATTGTGTAAATTAAACTCCATCGTTTTTTAAATCAAGTCTTAGACTGATATCTCGATTGAAAATTATCTTTACTTCTTCCTTAAGGATTTCATTTCTTAGTATGGAACTCAAAAACAAAATTACACAGATCTCGAAAGTAGTTCTCTGTTTCAGCATATGCTACTTCTAACTCATAAATTTTCTCATCTTTATTAACTTCGTCATCGTACACACCACTTGATACACGTCTTACTTATCGTTCAATCTTAAACAAAATGACTCAAAATCTTCTCGCTCATCTCAATTTAAATTTTCATTTGTCAACTTGAAAAGATAGGCATTAAGGTAACAATAACAAAACTTTTGACCCTCGAGTAAAAGCACACGAGAGTCGATAGTGTCGCTATATCGGGCGAGAGTATCGATTCAATACTATCGGCGGGATACTTCTAGTCAAAACTCTCATCCTTAGCCCTTGAAATTCTTTTTTGCATAAACTTGTACCATCACGAAAGAAAATTTCTTTGATTTTATAATTTTTTGGGTTTTCCCATTTCCTGACTCAGGTTCCCGGGAAATGCCTGATTCCCGTTCTCTTCTCCCATTTTTAAAATCCCGGGAAATTTCTATCTCTATTTGGAGCTTTCTCATTTTTCTGATCATGTCAAAGAAAAAAGAGAAGGGAAAGAGAAGGTAAAATTATGAAATTTTATAAAAAGCCAGACGTCTCCATATTCCAATCATTATTGAGTTTTATCAAAGCTTGTTTAACTCATTCGACGCCGCTCCTAGAAATATTGAGTTTTGAACAAAATGTTCTTCTATGATTTATTCTTTAGGTAAAAATGAACAACTTTCTCTTCGATGAAAATTTCAGGTTTCATATAAAAATTTTACAGGACAGCCAAAATAAAATACGTATAAGTGCTACACAAATACATACAGAAATCTTGTACGAGAATGAAAAAAACGCGATTTTTCTTAAAAGTTTAGCTCATAATTTTTTAGTTTTTGGTTTAAATTCAAAAACCATTGAACTGTTTGATTCAAAACATCTTAAATTAAGACTCTGAAAAAGATTGACAAAGAATTTTTTTGATATGAACGAGAAAAGTGACTTCAAAGTAGGTGTTGCGTTGACGCAACGGATGACGCGAATGAGTTAAAATATCAAAAAAAAAAAAATATATATAAAACTCTTACCTTGATTTCAGTTCTTATTTAATCCAAATTCAATGTGATTTCCTTTCCATTAACGTCAGCAAAATCAAATCTCAATTATTAGGTCAACATTTCCTTGAGATAATATCAAATGAAATAAAAATGTGATTTTATTATCTGCTTATCTTACAAAGAAATCTTCATTTTAACCATTATCTTAAAAAAAAAAATATAAGACAAAGAAAAAAAAAATTATATTCAATAATAAAATTTATTAAGCTTAGTTCTCATTGTACTCAAAAATCTTTTCACCTTTTCTTTGATTATTCCATAAATTTTCTTTTTATTTCATATTATCTTGTAGATTTTGTTATGTATTTTTTTGTTATCTTGTAGATATGTGTAAAAATTAATAATAATTTTTTTTTTGTATTTTATTTTAAAGAAAATTTATTAAATTAAATATAAAATAAAATGAAGAACAATATTTTATGTGTGTGTATGTTCGTTGTATGTGTGTGTGTAATATTATGTATTTTTAAAAAATTAAAATAAAATAAACATAAAAGAAAATTTTTATTCAATCGAATTTTATTTTTTTTCTCTATTTCTCACATTCACCCAACTCATCATCATGATTGTTCCTTTTTTGTTCTTCAAACTACTTCAAAATAATACATGACTGTTCCTGAAACATTGAATTATTATTAAATATAAAAATGTAATACAATGGAACAACTTGAAGTAATGTGCGCACAAGGTTTGATTGCTAAGGATAAAAGTGGCACAAGTGACCCTTATGTTACAGTTCAAGTAAGCAAAGTAAAAAAACGTACTCGCACAATGCCACAAGAATTGAATCCGGTGTGGAATGAAAAATTTCATTTGTAAGTACCTTCTTTTGATTGAATTGAATTGAAATTTAAATTTAAATAAATATTTTATTTAATTTTATTTTTTAAAGTGAATGCCATAACTCATCTGATCGTATTAAGGTTCGTGTTTGGGATGAGGATAACGATTTAAAATCAAAATTAAGACAAAAGTTGACACGTGAGTCAGATGACTTTTTGGGACAAACAATAATTGAGGTACGTCACATACACAAATTTGAATAATAAATTTATACATTGTCCGAACCTTTTTATCTGAACTTTATTGAAACAATATTTTAAGATTTAGTCACGTTTTCTCTTTATAAGTGTGTATGACCTTTAAAAATTACATTTTCTTTCGATACACATGTAGGTACGAACCTTATCGGGTGAAATGGATGTGTGGTATAATTTGGAAAAGCGTACAGACAAATCTGCAGTATCCGGTGCTATTCGCCTTCATATATCGGTAGAAATTAAGGGTGAAGAAAAAGTTGCTCCATACCATGTCCAATATACGTGTTTACATGAAAATTTATTTCATTACCTTTGTGAGGAGAATTGTGGAATTGTAAGTACACAAAAGCTATATTTTATGGAAATATAATAATAAATTTGAATATATTTTTAAAGGTAAAATTACCATCGGCCAAAGGAGATGATGCTTGGAAGATATATTTTGATGATCCACCCGAAGAAATTGTGGATGAATTTGCAATGAGATTCGGCGTTGAAAGTATCTTTCAAGCAATGACCCATTTCCATTGTATGTCGACAAAATACCTCTGTCCTGGTGTGCCAGCTGTTATGAGTACCCTTTTGGCCAATATTAATGCATATTATGCTCATACAACTGCCTCTAGTGCGGTATCGGCTAGTGATCGTTTCTCGGCAAGCAATTTTGGAGTAAGTTCTTCACACTCACGTCCAAGTAATTCTCAAATTTTAATCGTAATTCATTTTAATTTTAATAGAAAGAGAAATTCGTGAAGCTTCTGGACCAATTGCATAATTCACTTAGGATAGATTTATCAATGTATCGAAATAATTTTCCTGCTTCTAGTCAAGAAAAACTTATGGACCTGAAATCAACTGTAGATTTATTAACCAGTATTACCTTTTTTAGAATGAAAGTAAGATTCAACACAATTTTTCATTGAACAAAAAATGTTGATTAATTTAATTTCAAAGGTACAAGAACTGTCTAGTCCACCTAGAGCAAGCACTGTCGTGAAGGATTGCGTGAAAGCCTGTCTTAGATCCACCTATCAATTCCTATTCGAAAATTGCTACGAATTGTATAGTCGGGAATTTCAGGTAAATTATTCCCCCCTCACCTCACCTTTTTTTTGTATTTTTCAATTTTCATTACCAGGTGGATCCAAACGAGCCCAAACGGGATCCTGACGACCACGGACCAAAATTAGATAGTGTAGATTTTTGGCATAAATTAATTGCTCTTATTGTATCGGTAATTGAAGAAGATAAAAATAGTTACGGATTAGTTTTGAATCAATTTCCACAAGAACTTAATATTGGACAGGTAATTTAATTTTCTTTCTCCATTGAATATTCATTGAATTTTGATTGTAACAAAATACATCTTAGTTATCAGCTGCTACAATGTGGGGCCTATTTGCTGTTGATATGAAATATGCATTAGAAGAGCATGAACAACATCGGTTATGCAAGTCATCGGCATACATGAATTTGCATTTTAAAGTTAAGTGGTTGTATACTAATTACGTTAAGGAAGTTCCACCATATAAAGGTGCCGTCCCCGAATATCCAGCATGGTTTGAACCATTTGTCATGCAATGGCTCAATGAAAATGACGATGTTTCACTTGAGTACCTGCATGGAGCGATTAAACGTGATAAACAAGATAATGTAAGGAAAAATTACAATTTTTGAATTCAATTTCATTTAAAATTCATTTTATTTTTCAATTGCAGTTCCAAAAAAGTAGTGAACATGCCTTATTTTCAAATTCAGTTGTTGACGTATTTACACAATTAACACAATGCTTCGATGTAGTCAGTAAACTTGAGTGTCCCGATCCTGAAATTTGGAAACGGTACATGCGAAGATTCGCCAAAACAATTGTCAAGGTACTGATTGCATATGCAGACATTGTGAAAAAAGAATTTCCCGAGCATGTGTCCGATGAACGAATTGCTTGTATTCTCATGAATAACGTACAACAATTGCGAGTTCAGCTTGAAAAAATGTTTGAGTCAATGGGCGGTGAGAAGTTGGAAGAAGATGCCGCCAATATTCTAAAAGAATTGCAACAAAGTCTGAATTCGGTGTTAGATGATCTTGCAATTATATTTGCGGACAGGTATGTTCAGTTAAGCAAATTGTATCCCGGTGGTGATGTGATGCACAAAAACCAAACAACCACTCACACAAAGTGTAACAAAGCACACTTTTGTTTACATCTGCTTCTTAAAACATTCCAAGCATATGCAAACAAAAAAAGATACTTTATTGCACTTTTCTTATATGGAATCTGTTTTCCTCTATCTGTACCTCCTAATGTAACATTTTCTCTCACTTTTCCCCCTTTTTTCTATCAAAACTCTATTTTTACTGTATATTTATAAACTTTTTATATCATTAAATATTAATATTGAAAAAGACTTCCTTTTTTATCTAGGAACCTATTTTTCATATAAATAATATTAAAAAAAAAACACAACTTAGAAATTTGTATAGAAAAACATTACTTTACATTTTAAAAGTTTAAAGAATTTTTTTTTTTTTTATTTTCATTTTTCTTTTAAATTATTCAAGAACTAGCTCATTAAGACAGACAAATATTTAATATTGTGATGAAATTTAGTTTAGTTAACAAATAAATCGTTAGTTCAGAAATTGCAAAAGTTCATTTGCTTCTGTTGATAAATGAAAAATCGTGTTGCTTTCATTTTCAATTACATTGAATCAAATAGAGATAAAATTTTTATTTGTAGAACACAAAAATTTGGTACTCAATTGTTAAGGTTGAGTGTATGTGACTTCATATTAAATGCTTAATTTTAGATTTTTCATTTTTTTTTTTTTTTGTATTTCAATGAAGAAAATTAACAATTTTGCTTACATTTCAATGAAAATCAGTATTCATGTCACACATAACAAAAAAAAATCAGTTGGATACACAAAAATTCCATCAGTGATGTTCAAATTGTGGATTTTAGTGCATATTTCGTTGATTTAAATAAAAAATTGAAAATTGTGGGAGTTTTTTTCAAAATAGCAAATGATTTGACAAGCTTTAAGAAAACACATTTGAATGTCACTGAATCACACTTAGGATGCTTCAATTTTTTTTTCTTATTATTATTTTCCACCGTTTTCCTTTTCCGATACACTTTTGCTGTAATTGTTTGCTATTCTATAGATGATATGTTAGCTTAAAATGTGATGCAATTGTGATTTTTATACATGAAACGAACACATTTTTCTTTATTTTTTTGAAATTTATTATTACAGCTTGGAACACCGCATTACCGTCAGTGTCAAAGAATTAGGTGACTTATTGGTGAATGTGAAAGCATCACCTGCCAATCAAACGGCTGCCGCTCAAAAGAATGCTGTTGCCATGGAAGCAGATGAGGTCCTACGTCCATTAATGGATCTCCTGGATGGCTCGTTAACACTTTATGCTCAATCCTGTGAAAAGACAGTGCTAAAACGATTATTAAAAGAATTGTGGAAAATAGTTATGCGAATATTAGAGAAAACAATTGTATTACCTCCAATGACTGATAGAACGGTAATTTATAATTTTTTTTTGTATTAGTATATAATTTAATGAAATTCATTTGCAATTTAGTTGATGTTCAAAAATCTTACGGATAACGCTAAAAATTTGGCAGCAAATGCAAAAATTGAAGATATGGGAAGACTGTTTAAAAATTCAATGTCAGGCAAGCAAGATGTCAAGGGTGCTATTAGTGGTGTGATGGATATCTCAAAAGAAGTAATTTCAATTTATTTAATTATTATCTCACATAAAATTTAAATATTTATTTCAAATAAATAGCGATTAAGTACATTACAAGTGGAAAAAAACTTGTCGCCAAAACAGTGTGCCGTATTAGATGTAGCGCTTGATACAATCAAACAATATTTCCATGCTGGTGGCAATGGACTTAAGAAAGCTTTCTTAGAAAAATCACCTGAACTGCAAAGTCTTCGATATGCCTTGAGTTTGTACACACAAACAACAGATACGCTTATCAAAACATTTATCACTAGTCAAATAAATGAAGGTAAGACCAAAATTTTTTCATTTTATTTTTATAATTTAAAAATAAAATCAATCCAAAAATATTATTAAAGAAATGTATTAGGAATAGAAAAAATTTCAAAATTTATAACACTTTGCACTTTCAAAAAAAAAACCATTGATTGAATTCAAAAATACCCTTTCAAAAATTAAATAATACACAAGGAAAATGAATATATTTTTCATATTGGCCCTTCATACACAAACCAAATAATACCAGTAATAATTAAAATAATAATAAATTTAAAACAAATCTATATGTGCTGCATCTTTGTGTATTGATTAATATGAGTTCATGTTTGATATGACAAAATAAAATAATAAAGAATGTGGTTTATTTTTCTCTAAATTTAATTGGAATTTTTGATAAAAATTTAAATTTATGTGTAAGAAATTAAAATTGATATTAAAATGATGCATATTTACAATGAATATCAAAAATATCATTCATCAGCAGGACGATCCTCGCTCCGACCATTGGAGTCGGGCGACTGAATACCTCTCATAAGAAGTTTTACTCTGAATTATTTGACTTCAAATGGTTTGTTAGTGCATTTCGTAAGAAAAAATGCACTATTACAGACGGTTTGTCCGCCGTCATCTGTTTGTCCGTTCCGACCTTAACTCCGGAATGGTCCATCGTAACGAGGTCTGATTTTTTCATTAGACAGAGGAGGTCTTAGGGATGAATTTAAACTCATTAGTTTTGAGATTGGACTCCAGAGCCTCCAAAGCCTGAAAACGGTCTAAAGCCCAAAATTTCAGATTTTTGAAATTTTTTTTTTTAAATTTTCAAAATGGCGGGCATTTTACAAAATGGCCGTTTTTTCAAAATGGCGGTTAATGTCAAAATGGCCGTTATTTTCAAAATGGCGGCTTATTTAAAAATCGTGGTTATTTTCAAAATGGCGATAATTTTCAAAATGGCGGCTAATTTCAAACTGATCGTTATTTTCAAAATGATCGTTATTTTCAAAGTGACGGTTTTATTCAAAATAGCGGCTAATTTCAAAATGGTCGTTATTTTCAAAGTGACGGTTTTATTCAAAATGGCCGCTAATTTCAAAATGACGGTTATTTTGGTTTGTTTTTTTTCGGTTGTTAAAACATTAAGCCATAAATTGATTTATAATTATTAAAATTAAAACTTATTTATATTCAATGAAACGAGTCCCATCGTAATGCACTTTTCTAAACAGCCTAGTGGTTAGACTTTCCAATTTTTTTGTAATTTGAATTATTTTAAAAGCCCTTTTTTGAGTCAAGCAATTTTCTTTTGTACGGTTAAGTGACAATTTCCCAAGTTGCGGTTTGAACGAGTAAATTTAAATAACTTTCAATCGCTTTTCGGCACTTATTCTCATTTTCACGACTGAATTACGGAATATTGATGGTATAAATCTGAATATAGCATTATGTACAGAAAATAATGCGTTAAAATGATATTTTCGTTAAACATTGGTGATATGCGTCAAATAAGTAAAGTAAAATTGCTTGCAGTATCCATTCAAAATTGATATTTTTTTAATATTTAATGATAGACGTGTGCATGATACTATTTGAACATTTTAAACAACAGACTTAAAAAAATATTATTAATATTAAAATAAAAACATTGAAAAATTAACAAAATACTACAAAACAAAGATGCATTTTATACACCGTTATGTTTAGAGGTGATGATTTGCTTGAAAAATGCTTCAAGCTTAAATTGTGCTTAACTCTCTTATCCTTCTATTAAAATTTCATGAAATTAGAGTCATAAATATAGTTAAATAAATATTTAAACAGAAAAATATAAATATTCATTTCCGATGCGTCATCGTCAAAATTCTTCTCTTTAATTTAATTTATTACTATAATTATAAGCGCAATTCTTTTATATTAAATATACATATAAACAAATATTAAATGTACATCTCACTATTTTGTCATATTATTATAATTATTTTTTTTCTTTAATTTTTCTTCCTCTATTTTTTTCTCTCATTGTTGTTTCCTACTACTTCCTAATCAATGTGTACAATAAATGTGTGTCTATTTTCCTTAAATAAAATGATAATAAAAATCACACTAAAAATACAAAAAAAAACATACAAAAAATATCAAAATATCAGTGCAATCACAAATGAAACGCAGAAGTCTTGCAACTGAAGATATTGAAGGATTGGAAATCGATCCAAATCTGGAGGAACCACTCAAAATGAAAGCTCGAAGACAAGATTCACAAGACAAAGGTTTCTCTATCTTATCTTCTTATGCTACTTTTAAACGAATCTTTATTTAAATTTTTTTTATTTTATTTTAAAACAAACATACAATTTTGTTTCATTTTCTTTTGTAATGACTTAGATTTTATTAAAAAAATAAATAATAATAATTTTTTCTTTTAATTTTTTTAATTTTCGGTTATGAAACATGAATTCAATTTGTAATTTTTATAAAAAAAAAATGCTTTCAATTTTGGCAAAAGTTTTGTAATCTCTAAAAAATTATGTTAATTTTTTTGCTAAGCTATGCTTATTTTTTATATGAAATAATATTTAATTTAATTGAAAATGATCGAAAAAAAAATTATATTTTCATTAGTGTAGACTTTTAAAAAAAACTGCTTGAGTTGCAAAACATTAAATAAAAATGCACGCAAATTTGACTAGATAAGAATGTATCGGATTGGGAAATTTATTTAAATGAAAACTTTTACGATTAAATGAATATGGAAGTGCGAAAACGGACGGACTCAATCCATGTTGATTTTTAATTCTCTTTTTCTTTTTCTTGCTACTCTGTTTAGACATAAAATTTGTAAACTATTTATTTCTCTTGGTTTTAATTTATTTTACTCTTCACTTTGAGGTTCTCTCTCTCTCTCTGTTAGATTTTTCTCATAATTGCCATCTTGCCATCTTAGGATCTCTTTCTCTGTTAAATCTCTCTCACACTTCCCATCCTGAGCTCTCTTTTTATGAGATCTCTCTCAAACTTGCTCTCTGAGGATTTCTCTCCCTCTCTCATATTTGCGATATTAGGATCTCAAGACCTCTCTCTCTCTCTCTCTCTTTGAAGATCTCTCCCAATTATGACGCCATCTCTCTTTGAATTTTCCATAAATTTTTCTCAGACCTGATTGACGAGGATCATCTTGTACAGGACAGTACAGTTGTTCCATGAAAAAGTCATAGTCTATAAAATTTTTGTCTAGAACCAAACTTTACATACAAAAAAATGAATGAAATTAGACAAAAATAATGATTTTTATGAATAGAAAACTCCTACATTTTAAATAGAACTTAAAACAAAATAGCTTTACTTTGAATAGGGGAGTATAAGAGCATGGACTGTATTAGACGTTATTTCAATTATAAAATAAAAAAAAAAAATCTGTTTATAATTTCAAATGAAACGGGAAGAAAAAAAACCAAAATTATTTAATTTATGTATTGAAGGTCCTTACTCAAGAAGATTTAAAAATATTAAAAAGAAAAAAGATCAATTTGCTAAAGAAAACGATGAAAATGCTGATAAAGGTAATAATTAAATGGGAATTAGCAAACAAATACTAGGACACACACATGTGGGATTTCATTTTGCTTCAAATTTGCCTTCATTATAACTTTGGACAAATATTCAATAAAAAAAAAACTAAAATTAACACATCATTGGCTTCAATTCCAATGCTACTTCAAATGATCATCAGCACAAAAAAAAATAAATAAAATAAATATTGAAACAAAAATATAAATCTAGTTCATTATTTGATAAATCATTTCCTTATATAAGTTTTTTTTTGCATGTCATTCTTCATAATTGCTTTGTTCTATTTTTCCTTTGAGTTTCTTGCTTTTTATATTACACTAAAAAAAAAATAATATTTACATTGCATAAAATTGATTGAATCTGCATGTTTCCGATATGTCTTTGTAGAGTAAAGTTAGAAAAAAATAAAATTGTAGTAGAAAATTTAAATTAAAAATTACATATTTTCACACACAACCATCACATTCCTGTAGAAATTTTAAGATACATATGAAAGAAATGAAAAAAAATATAAAACACTTTCAATGCTCAAAAAAAAGATAAAAGAAAAATTATCATTAGTTCAGAAATATATTTAAAAGTAGAAAATTTATAGTAAAAGTGATAGAAGTTTTAATAAAAAAAATATTTAGTTAAAATTTTTAATTTAATTGTAATATAAAATTACTAACTCATATTTTCTTTAACTCAAACAAAAACAATAGATACCGGTAATCTGGATGAAGGTGCTGTGGGTGAGGTCTCAGTCCAAATTGATCTCTTTACACATCCAGGCACTGGAGAACACAAAGTTACAGTAAAAGGTATATAAATTATATTATTCTTTGACAGTTCATGTCAAATAAAACTAATTTTTATTCCGTCATTTTAGTTATCGCTGCAAATGATTTGAAATGGGTTATACAATCAGGAATGTTTCGTCCATTTGTTGAAATTAATTTGATAGGACCACAGTTGCAAGAGAAAAAGCGAAAACATGCGACAAAATCAAAGTCAAATAATTGGTCACCCAAATATAATGAAACTTTTCATTTGTAAGTGGCAATTACTCGTTTTCCTGAAATAAATAAATAAATTTTTTTTAAATTAAAATTTCAGTACAATTGGTAATGAGGAACAATTAGACTACTATGAATTACATATTTGTGTAAAAGATTATTGTTTTGCTAGAGACGATAGACTAGTTGGCGTTGCTGTTTTGCAGTTGAAGGATATTGTTGATCAGGTAATTTAATTTAATTTTAATTCATGTGTTATGAGTTATTACTTATTGGCCGTGAAAATATCATCAATTGAAATTTGTTTGAGCCATCATGGAGTTAATGTCTGTAGGTGCTAATTTTCATGCTAGTGGTTTTTACACACTCGTCGCTTTAATCGATGTGTCTTCCCAGTCTTTTTGAGGACATACTTCTGAGATGATTATCGGGCCTCGGGCCTGTTATGACCATTAGATCCATTACTGAATATGGGGAAACCATATTGAAGCGCTGAAAAAAAAAACTGATGCAAATAGTTGGATTTATGTACAGGGCACAGAAAATATTACCCCAATTTATGAGACTTCTGATCTATAATTTCATGATTTATTCACGACTCTCATACATGATCGAAGTATGGGATGCTGCAGCCAACTCTCGCCTGACATCACTACAAAAAATCCAAAAAGATACAAAACAGGGCATTGCGAAATATCCACAATTTACCTTATTTAACTCCTAGAATTGATTGATTCTCAATAACCTAACGTTTATATCAGTCTCTCACTCATACCTCTCAGAAACAGAGACTGGTTATGATTACCAAGGTGTCACAACGAGCTCACAAAGAACCGTATGCTAATTGCTGGTCCGACTATTTTTAATTCTCTTTGACCCAATTGTAAAAATGCAATCAGAAAAGTACATTTCGATGGGACTCAATTCATTGTATAACATTAAGTTTTAAATAAAATATAATGATAGTGACAAAAAAACTCCGCCAGTTAATATATTTTGAAAAAAAATTCAAAAATCTGCCATTTTGGGTAAATTCGGGCTTTTGACCGTCTTAAGGCTTTGTAGCCCAATCCCAAATCTAATGAGTTATAAGAAATTTTCATGAGCTGCTCTACCCTACAAAAAAAAAGAGTGACGGCGGACAAACCGTCTGTAATAGTGCATTTTTTTTTACGAAATGCACTAAAAAGACAAACAAACGGACTCACTCCGTTCATTCCAATAAATTCATTTATTAACTTGAATCTTTTTTTTCATTCTATTTTCCAGGGATCTTGTGCATGTTGGTTATCACTAGCCAAGCGAATACAAATGGATGAAACAGGTTGGACAATCTTGCGAATTTTATCACAGCGTAACAATGATGAAGTTGCAAAAGAGTTTGTAAAACTAAAATCAGACATTCGTTCAGAACCAATGATTCCAAACACATAAAATATAATATTAATTTCACAATTTTCTACTAATTATTACTGTAAATTTTTTGATAACAAATTAATTTTGACTAGTCGAACTCTAATTTTAATGTAATTCAACTTTTTATCTAACTTTTTTTTAAATTAAATCTTAATTTCATTCTTAAAAATAATAATAATAAAATAATGTAAAAGTAAAAAATCAAGTCAAGCTTGCTTATAAAATATTAGTGAACTTTCTCAATAAATAAAATAAAATGAAATTAATAAAAAAACAAAATATTTTCCTAAATTCAAATAACATCATTTTACTATGTTCGACATACATTTTACATATCTTTGTCTCAAAAAAATTAAAAAAAAAATTGAGATGCGCTTTATAAAAAAAAGAGAATTTGTTAATATAAAATTATAAAATACAACAAAAAAATAATAAGATTGTTAATTAAAAATTTTATTAAGTTTGATACTTATCATTAAAAAATAAAAAAAAGGAAACACATTTAGACACATACATACACACACACAAATACAAACATACACATACTGAAATGAAGCATGTTCCATAAAATTTATTATTATTCTCACTTAAATAAGCTTTAAATAAAAAAATAATAATAATATTTTAAATTAAATAAAAATAATAAAAAAAAACTAAATTTTTATTACAAACTTACACATTAAACATCATAAACATAAAAAATAATAATAATAATAAAATTGGATTATACATATTGAAATAAAATTATTATAAATAAAAATAATATGCTAAAATAAAATATCATCATCAATATATTATGAATTACTAAATAATTATAATAAAAAAACAAATTTAACATTAAATTTAATTAATGATAACAAATTGAAGATAAATTAAAATGAATTAATAAAAAAAAAACTTTAACTTTACTTTAATTATAACTTTAATAAAACAAAATTAACTTTAATTCATTAATTATAACATTTACTATTAAAATAAAATAAAATCTAAAATTAAAAAAAAAAAAAACAAAATGAATATCAATGATATATATGATGGATAAATGTAAAAGATAAAAAAAGAAGAATTTTAATAGAATAATAAAAGGAAAACAAATATAAATAAAATAATTTAACTTTACAATTAGTTATTATTATTATTATAATTATTATAATAAAATAAATAAATAAATAGAAAAAATGATAATGATTAAATTAAAAAAAAAAAATAAAATGAACAATAATTCATTAGTTAAACGTAAATTTTTCGATATTCCGCTGTAATTTAACATTAAATTTAAAATTATTACTAAAAAAAAACTATTGAATGATAAAAAAATAATAACGATTATGATAATAATAATAATAAAAAAAAGGAAATTCTTTGAAAAAAAAATGAAATGAAAATTGTGAATCTATATATACTTACTATATATATATGAAGAAAAATTATAACAAATAAATTAAAAAAATGAATGAAAAAAAGACAAAAATAAATAAATAAATGATTATTCGTTAAAATTCTATGTTATTTTATTTATATTACTTAGTATACATTTAATTTTATTACAATTATCTTCTAATTTTTGTTTTGTGTTAAAGTCCTTTAATTGTTTCCGTTCCATGTTAATTGTGTAACATGGACCGTATTCCAAGAAAAATTCATCTTGATCTGGAATATCTTCGACTAAGGTTGTGTCGAGTATGAGAGATGTGATCTGAGTCCAGTACTTTGCTGCGTTGATAGGATCGTAACCACCTCCTCCGAGGAAGATTTTAGGTCCTTTTTTATCCAAAATATTTTTAATACATTTTTCCATGTCATTTATTGTTAAATTTGCACCTCCCAATGGATCTCCTGATAAAATATCAGCACCACATTGAATTACAAAAACTTCTGGTTCATAAAATGCATGTACTAATTCAAAAACATCATGAAAATATTTGATGAAATGTTCTCCAGTTATATTGAAATTATATGGGGCATTGATTGCGAATCCTTTTCCATTACCAATGCCACAAGACTCAATTTCACCCGTTCCAGGGAAAAATCCTGGTTCTTGTAAGTGAAATGATAATGTTAGAACTTTTTTTGTTGCATAAAATGCTTGTTCAACACCATCACCATGATGCACATCCAAGTCAATGTACAGTATTTTTTTATATTTTTCTTTTAACTTTTCAATTCCGAGTACAATATCATTTGTGTAACAAAATCCCGAGGCAGCATCTTTTTGAGCATGATGCCATCCACCACACCAATTTATAGCAATGTTGGCTTCATTATTCAGGATTGATTCAACTGCTGAAACTGTGCCACCAGATATTGTGAGGATGAAATTGAGTAAATTATCTATTTTGGGACAGTCGTAGCCAATTCCAAATTCTAGATCCTCATCTGAAATTACTGTGCTGGCGTCAAATGTGGAGGAAATGGAAATGTCCGTAGAGTTGAACGATGAATTATTTGGATTATGTTTTGGTAATGATTTGAGATATGAAATGTAGTCTGATGAATGGAATGCTGATAATTCAGTTTCGGTTAATTTTCGTGGTGATTGCACTTTGAGCTGAGGATGATTTAAAAGACCATATGATTTGATCAGGGAATGCACTCTTTGACTCTGAAATGTAAAAGAAAATTAAAATTTCATTATTTGTAATCATTAGAAGTTTTCTCGAATTGAACTTCAAGTAATAAAATTAGCGTTTTTAGCACTTAACTCGAATTTCAAGGGTTGTTATGACTCAGACGAAAAAATTAGACAAATAAAAATGATTTTTTTCTAAACCATTATTAAATTTTAAGCACAACCTTTTCAAATCTAAGTCGAGCCGGTCGATAACATCGGCTAAAATCGAGAGTAAATCGATTTTTAAATTATGATTGTTTTTTATTGTATGAAAGTGACTTAATTAATTTTTATGTTTGTCAAATTCTGAATATCATTGAATAGTTTGATTTTCTCTAAAAATTCAGGTTTGTTAATATTGCACATTTTTTTTTAATTTTTATTTTCACACTTTTCGTTTGTGCAGCTCTAAACATTATAATCTAAAATCTAACATCAATGGACTTTAAGATTACCTCGCTAGAAAAAGTTTTAGCAAAACAAACAGCCATAATAATTAAAATTAAAAAAAAAAAGAATTTCTTTAACCTTCGGAAGGGTTTGAGCCATTTAAAACTCTGGTTGAGTCATGGACACGTCATGGAAGATCCATTACAATTAGTAAATCTCGCATGTTTCTTATTTTAAATTAATTTTTTAGATTAAATTTTATTTTTTTTTATATTTTCAGGAAAAAAAGCTTACAGAAATCAACGGACCTAGAATTATCAAAGCTGTTGACAGATGAAGTTATTGTGGATATAAATGTTAATGGTGAAAATGGGAAAGCTAACTGGCGATTTTCGAAATATACAAAACTGAGTAATTTTTTTTTTTTTTGAAATTTATTTATTTGATTATTATTTTTATTTAGAATACAATGCTAAATTAGATACCAATTAGCTTGAGGCTAAAGCTAGAAGGGAAATCAAACGCGCAAAGGACAGAATTGTAACTTCCGATCCCGCATCACCAACTTCAAAAGATATATCAACGTCTTTTTCAAAAAAATCAAATCAAGGATCTGCTTTAACTATGTTAAATATGAATCTTGGAAACAAATCAAAACCACCTTCAGCAAAATTGGCAAAAAATCTAAATTTTTCACCCATCACGAATCTAAAGGTACTTAGAAGTTATTGGTCCATTTTTTTTGTAAGAGAAGTATTGACATTTGTGACATGACAGTCTCCAAGAATCCTATTTAAGGTCTCCTTGAAGTGACTTTCGATAAAAATTACAAATATCAGTTAAAAAATACACAAACAGATAAATAAAAAATTTTTATCGCAATTACCCGATTTTTAATGGATTCAATCCTATCACATTCGTTTCTCAATTCGTCATTTGTTATATAAACAATTTTTTGATTATTATTAAAATTTTTTAACATTATTATCAATTATTTATTTACTTATTTATCTAAACAATCAAAATACTAAGAACAACGAAAATAAACAAAAAACTGTACAATAAAAAAAGCGCAAATCGATGCAAGTCCCTTGAAACTCAAATTTTCGGATAAAATAAACATGATTACTAAATTTCATTTAAATATTATTTAAAATTGCATTTTCTTCCTAATTTTGATACTTTTTCCAAATTATTAACTCATTTTCATCCACTGATTTAATTAAATTTTCATCGCAACGACCACAAAATTCAAATTCAAAACTCCCACCATGCAATTCAACTAAAACACATTTTATTTAAACGTCAAAATCATCTGTGAATGTAAACTGTCAAATGTAGACTGCAATGTTAACCACAAATAATATCCAATTTTCATCAGTACGAGAGATATAACAGTGCAAAGTGTTTATGAAAAGAGAACTGTCCAAAGTTTTTTTTTTATTTGTATAGAAAAAAAATTAAATATTTTAAATTTTTAATTCAAAATGAAGTTACTATAAGATAATTTAAAGAGTTAATAGCTTTAATAATTATAATTAGGGTATGTTAAATGTAAATTGAAGTGCAAATTATGATGATTTTGATGAAAAAATATAGAAAAAAGAAGAAAAATTGTTTTCATAGTGCTCCATTCAATGACCTACATTATACAGATTATTAACATTATATTTTAAAAACATTATTTTTTTAATATAAATAAAACATAAAAATATGTGAAGAAATTTCACTTACACATGAAATATTAATTGATTTTTGGTTAATAATGAAAACATTTTACAAAAACAGTATCAAAATATGTTCTCAGCTACCTAAAAATTTTACTTTACAATGATGAAAAGAAAAAAAAAACATAATAATATCATAATAATTGATTATTTCTTGGTCCTTTTATATGTTTAATCTTTATTATTAATAAAATAATCATAATAATAATTATACACAAGTGAATACTTTTCGGTTACGTTATTCCCTCAAATATTAAAACAAATTTTTATTATACACGAACATTTTTTCTCCTTTTATATGAAAAAAAAATCTGCTCCAGGTAAAAAAATATCAAACAATAAAATCTTTACAACAGATCGTAAAGTTCAATGGAAAAAATATTTCATTCATGTAAAAAATTAAACACCATGCAAAGATATCAAAAAATATATATATTATATACAATATAATAACAAAAAAAAAAGTCTGTATAAAATATTATTATTATTATTATTTTTACAGGTACAATGAAGTTTATATTAAACAAATATAAAAATAATAATCATATTGTTCAATTATTATTATATACATACAAAAATGTGCGAATTTTAAAGTTATTACATAAAAAACATTTTGTAAAAAAGTGTGGGAAAAAAGGATCATTGATTAAATGTTCAAAATTATGTTAATTAAACATAATACAATATAAATGTTTAATAATAATGTTTTATATTGAATATTTTATTAAAATTTGATGAAAAGGATAATAAACATTAAAAATATAACATAATAATGTTAAAATATATTATAAATTATATAAAAATCGTATTTATATTATTTTAAAGTAAAATGAAACATATGTTTTATATTATTAAACATCAAAATAATTTAACATACTATTATGAAACTGTATTAAAATTAACATTATAATAAATGAATTAAAATAAACTGTTATAAAACATAATTTTATCATATGAATAATCATTAAAACAATATAAAAAACAAAAGTAAACATTTATAAATAGTAAAATCATGATGTTGTATAATGTGTAAATGAAAAAAAAAATTAATATAATACAAATTTTTATTCATTATAACTTTATTATTAACTGTGATTAAAAATAATATTAAAAAAAATTATCATTTTAAAAATGAAAAGTTAAATTTTTAATTGTGACAACCTTAAATTCTTCATGTAAACATATAAATAAATTACAATAACAATTTCTTACATGTTTATATGTAAATTATTTATTAAATTAAATTAATCAACAAGCATTCATACAGGTTTTAAGTGAAATCGAAATGACCAAAAATAGTTTGACAGATTCTTCGGTCATCGTTTCGCATTTATTCGTTATTGGAGTTTTATTATTATGATTTTTTTTTTTTTATTTAATTTAAAGGAGTCACAACAGAATTCACGATCTTGTATTTTTATTATTGTCGTTGTTGTTGTTATTTTTATTATTATATTATTATAATGCCCTTGGTAACCGATTTATATTAATAATAATAATTTTATAACTTAGTCAATGTGTAACGTCATCGACAAACCTTATACCAGCATCATCATCATCATTTAATTTTTTGAGAGGAATATCACCCAACCGTTGAATGACCCGCACACACTCACAAGGGATTTCTCATTCAACTTTAAATTAATATTAATAATAATAATAATATAATAGTTTGTCTGTTTCAATGATACGTTTTTTTCTGCTACTTTAACAATATTTTGTATTGTACTGTAACTTATTGTAACTCACTTCATTTTATTTACAAAATTTAATAATAATAATAATATTTTTCTCTCGATGAGTAACGTTAATTTGGTCAATGTAATGGGAAATTTTCAAAATATGATTATATAAATTGATATATTTTTAGCATAAAAACGAAAAAATATACAAAAAATGATACACAAATAAGTTTTCTTAGAATTTAACTTAAATGATCTCATGTTGATTTTAAATTTAACTTATTTTAATATAAAAATAAAAAAAATATTATACACTGTTAAATGTTAACAGACGTCTCTACCTTAAAATGATAAATTTGATACTTTATTTTTTATTTATAAATTTATATACATATTTATTTTTTGCTGTGTAACATAATAATCATAAAATTTTTCCCTTGATTGCATGTTAAATTGGCATCTTACACATGTTTATGTGAACAAATCATAAAAGCATTTAAAAAAATCATAATAAATCAGAGAGACAAGACGATTCCATGTTAGAGAAACTATGTGAGATGATGATGATGATGTTTTTGATGTATGAAATGTGATGAAAAAAAAAACACATTTAAACATTATTATTATTATATACACATTTTGAATTAAGTGAAGCAATATATTCGCGTTTACATTATATTGTTTACAGTATTTGAACATTATATTTGTGTATGAAGCTTTGTTTTAAATAGGTATAGATTTTTTATTTTGTTTATTGTATGCATATATGTTATATAAAAATCATATTACATATAAAAATATAAGTAAAGTATTATCATTGAATGGAGCACGTAAGTGCATTTTGATGCTAACATATTCTGTATTCCCGTATAAAACCCTGTTGCGCCAGATAATCAAAAAAGGGCATTCATACCTTAAATTAAGTCCATACAGAACCTTCAAAATTTTTTATGAGAAAATTTCAAATTTAAACCAAACTTCGGTTACTCAAGACTAAGGACTTTGCCCGTTATTTTATCTCCTTGAATTCTTTCCATCTATTGCTATTAAAACGTCAAAAGAAACGCACCCCTCATCATATAGAACTCACTTTTTTCATCATGAACATTCATTTACTTTTGATTCAATTCTTCGTGATGAGGTTCAAAAATTTAAGCCACCACCTGATACTGCAATCGAGTGAAACAGCCACTTATTCTAACAATCCTGAAAAAAACTATTTAGAATACACACCCAAAAACCTATAAACATTCATTTTAATTTCGCTCATTATTAAAGCTCAAAATAAGATATAAAAAATGTTTAACTTACTAATTTTCCACTTTACCATGGGTAATCGACCCATTTCTCGAAGAAAAACAAACAATTTAACATAAATTAATTAAAAAAGGAAATAAATACTTACTTTTGCAGCGTATATTAAAAAATGGCTGACAATTGTCATGGACTCCCACTATTGAATTTTTTGGTTGAAAAGTTTGTCACTGGAGGACCGCAACAAAATCGCGGAAAACATAGTGAAAATTTCTTACTGGGTAGATACACAAATTAAAATCATACACCTGAACGTTTTATTTTATATTACTGTAGTGACGTGGCATGGACCTGAAAGTAAAATAGAGATTTATTAATTAATAATATTACCTAATTTTGTATCCAATATTGACGGTCCATTCCACGTCCAGTAGGTTCGACATCACAATACATTCTGAGTTGACGTATTGACATTTGAGTGTAGCTGTTGTCATATGTCATCCTCACAATTACAATGTCAAAAACTCATGCTCTTTTGACACCGATACTGAAACTACTTTGCAAAAATAAAAGGGTTTGAGTATCAAGTCTTTCAATTAACAGAGTACCAGATTTGAGTTTAAAATTACAAAATACCGTATAAGTCCTATAGAATTGCGCACGGAATTTTGTTATTTCTGACATCAATTATTTATTTCGCTAAAACCATAGCAAAGGGTTAAGCAAATGTTCTTCTCAGTCTTAACTCTGACTTTTATGTTTTAGCGATCTGTAAGCACAGAGACAAATACTGACGGACACCTAATTGCATTGCAATGGAGCATTTTTTCCTTCAAACCCAATCATCAAATATCATAATAATAACAAAAGCCTGACTTTACAATTAAATATTTTTTTTTCTATTATTTTTTCAGGCCTATATAACAATAATAAATAAATGAAAAAAAAAATAATTATAACATATACACATAATTATTTTAAAGTCGAGTGATAATTAAAACAAAAAAAAATCTTTGTTAATATAAAAAGTAAAAAAAAACGAGTAAAACAATAAATATCAAGTAATGCTGTCACAATGGGAGCACAAATGGGGAAGAATGGTGGAAATCTCCTTGAACTTGCATCAACTCAGGTTAGTGTTCCCTTCAATTTCATTTCAATTTTTCATTTAGCATTTTTAATTTTTTCATATATATATTTTTAATGACAGTGTGAGATGTGAATCGTGCTTAAAAGTATGATATTTTTTTGTTGATTATTAGAGTGGTGCTAACATTCCGTTAAATATTCGTCACGATTCTTTTCTTCTATTCATTCAATGAAATTGATAATAATAGTAATAAGTGCGTTATTTTAAAATTCTTTCGGTTTTTATCTCCTTTTTTATATGTAATGTGTAAGATAAAGGTAAAATTTAACAATAAATTATGAAATTTCAACGAAAAAAAAATCGGAAGAGTTGATTTTGTGCTGGTGTGTGGTATTATTATGATATTATTTTTTTTGACTCGATTTTGTATGCATGATTTGTATTTTACTATAAAAACATATTTTGTGTTGTGGGAACTGGAATTCTTTTATTTCTTCATTTTTTTAAATTGAATATTGATGAATTGTAATATAAAAGAAGATAATACACATCATTTGTATTGTTACTTTTTAAAAAAAATAATAAAAAAAAAATTTAATACATTTGTCAATTGTCTCGAAATTTATGATCATCATCATCATTATTTTGATAAATCATAATTTTTTTTGAGTGATATGAAAAAAAATATTATTAATGAAATATTGATATAAATTTTTTTTTTCAATGAAATTATAATCAATTTCCGGTGAACCAACCGTTAAAAGAGTTAAATTTAATTTTTTGTTAAGTGCGACGAAAATAGCACAATGTACTCAAAAATTTTTAAAATATACAAGACAAACATAATTGATTCAATATTTAACAAAAAAAAAATAATAACGAATATGGTGATACAATAAAATGACCGGTAAAGTTTGCCAAATCACGTCGCCGAAACTAAACAATAAACAGTGTATGAAGAAGGAATTGAAAGATAATGGAATAAAAAGAGGATTTTAACGACTAAATGACTAGATGTATGAAAATTTATAAAAATAAAATAGAATATGAAGATGAAAAAGAAGAACAAATAACGAATTATGAGTGAGATAAAATGATACACAGGATGAATTAAAAGTCTGTTGTCTGTTGGAGTATGTTTATAAGAGAATATTTTTTTGGCAGTTGATTCCAAGAGCAAGTCCTTGAAATAGTTTTTGTCATATTATGTTTGGGTGTAAAATTTGATTTTAAAAAACATGCATGCTGGCATTTTGATTGAATAGACGTGTATTTAAGCGATTATCTCATGAAAAGTGGTCCAAATGCGAGCAGTTTTATTTGACGGGCTCTGAGAAGAGAAGCATAATTTAGACATATGAAATTTGGTTAATTCAAGCAGTTTCACGTGCTTTGCAGAAATCTATATGGCAAAATGTTGATTTCGGATGCAAGACTTTGTCTCCATGTCTTACGCGGTGCTCCTCGACGCCTTTAGCTTTCTTAGTATCCTCTCTGGTTCCTCCATCGGGAGTTATTTGGCTTTTGTGGTTGTTTGAAGGTCAAATTTCTACAATTCTTCTTCTTTAAGCGCGTTCATCTTATTTTGCATATCACAGCGCCGTTGATACAGAAGCGCGATATCATTGGCAAGATCGAGGTCTTCCAAGTGCTTATTCGATCTTAAAGACTTTTGATATAACTCCGTTTTAAGTTTATATTTTAAAGATATGACCCAAAATATCTCATCTGAACCAAAAAGCACTCCATGTCATCGAATGTGATCTTTGCCTTCTCCTTCAAACGAGTATTCAAATTCAAAATGCTTAATAATCTAAAACACATTACTTTAATTTCACCAATAAATCATATTTAAAAATAAATTTTCAAAAAAAACCCTATCAAAACTTCATTATAGTCAAGTACATCAAGTTTCAAGTACAAAAAAAATATAATCAGAAACGCCTTTTAATAATAATCATACACATAATTGAAAGAAAAAAAAATAAATGTTTGAGAGAAAGTTTTTCGCTTATTCTTATCAATGAATTTTTTGTTGTTGCTGCTATTTATTCATAAAAGTACTCTCTCTACGTATGTACTTATAGGTCATATAACCGACTGATACTTGTCCAGTTCAATGGTCTCATCAATGTAAAATTTCACGACCACAAATACAAAAATTTCAATCGAATAAATCATATACACACAAGCTTTAAAGTAAATGGAGTATAACCAGACAACAAGAGACAGAAGGAAAAAAACAAGTCAAGAAATTAAATTGTATTTAAAATTATGAAATCGTTTGATACACTGATAATGTGTATTGTAATTCTAAACTTGCTTCAAACAAAAACCATTAAATGTATATATTCCAAGTCAGACACTTGTTTATAATATAGACTGGTTCTGATGCATTACAATACTACCACTATCATGTTGTTTTGTGTAATGTGTTGTCGTCGCATTCTTGAATTAATTCGTTAAATAGATTCAAAGCTGTTTTGCTTGGAGAAGGTTGTGTGATATTTTTCCATTTTTGCTTAATCAAATTAAACTTTTTTTATTTTCACATTCAATTATTAAATAAATTACATCAATTAATAATATTACGATGCCAGTAAAAGTTGATATTAAGAAAGTGCTTGTTTGTGATGCCGTCGATGAATCATGTGTTGCATTGTTAAAAGAAAACGGTGTACAAGTTGATTATAAATTAAAATTACCCGAGAATGAGTTATGTAAAGAGGTACAAAATTACGATGCACTAATTGTGAGATCTGATACAAAGGTTACGGAGAAAGTATTGAATGCGGGTGCTGGTAAATTGAAAGCTGTGGGACGCGCTGGTGCCGGTGTTGATAATATTAATGTTGATGCTGCCACGAAAAAAAATGTTGTTGTGTTAAATGCACCCGGGGGTAATTCAATCTCAGCATGTGAATTGACTTGTTTGCTGATTGCATCATTGGCCAGACCAGTATGTCCGGCTGCCGAGAGTATGAAACGTGGAGCATGGGATCGTAAATTGTATGCGGGATCTGAGTTATATGGTAAGACATTAGCAGTATTGGGCTTGGGACGAATTGGACGGGAAGTTGGAACACGCTTAGGTGCATTTGGGATGAAGGTTGTTGGATATGATCCTATTACAACGGCAGCTCAAGCAAAGGAGGCTGGTATCCAAAAGATGGAACTTGATGAAATATGGCCATTAGCTGACTATATCACCGTTCACACACCACTCATGCCAAGTACCCGCAATTTAGTTGGAACTGAAACCTTAGCTAAATGCAAAAAGGGAGTTAAAATTATCAATGTAGCTCGTGGTGGAATTGTCGATGAAAAAGCTTTATATGAAGCTCTTGAATCGGGACAATGTGAAGGTGCCGCTCTTGACGTTTTCACTGAAGAACCACCAAAAAGCGAATTCCTCTTGAATTTAATTAAACATCCAAAGGTTGTTGCTACCCCACATTTGGGTGCTAGCACAAAAGAGGCACAAATTCGTGTTGCTGTGGAAATTGCAGAACAATTCATCGCATTAAGTGGAACTTCAACCACTTATAAGGATTATAATGGTGTTATCAATCGCAATGTATTAGAACATTATCAATAAGATTATTTTACTTGTTACAAACAAAAAATGTTACTATGCCAATATTGGATTAAAAAAGTTTTCTTTTTGTATTTTTATGATGTTCAATAAATTACTAGATTTTAATGTTTTATTTTTTTTTTGGTTTTTAATTTACTCTTCTAATTCATTCATGTCACATTATAAAACATCTCATTTATAAAATATTCTATTTCTTCTTATAACTGAAATATTACTGGAATTCAAAGAAAACGGTATCAAATAATAATCATAAAAAATTATAAAATCTGTGAAATAAACTCTCTCATCTGTGTACTGTAACACCGAGATTCTTTTCAAAATTAATCAAGCAAATACGGTATGAAACGATTAAGTGGGAGTTATTTTTTTTTCTTCTTTTTAATGATATAAAGGCGGTAGATTATTATTTTGTCATTAAATTTAGTTTATAATTTCTTTCTTTTCCTCTTCGGATAGTAAAGTTCAACGTAAATTTCTTATTTTTATTTTGTGTGTGGGAATGAATTGAAATCTATCTATAACTAATTAATAATGATCATATTGAACTTAGTCATGATTGAAACTGCAGACAATAAATAAATAAATAAACAAGAGAAAAAAAATTGATAGTATAGAAAAAAAATAATGTTGATTATTTGAATAACAACAAAAACATGAGAGAAAAAAGAATTGTATGCATTTGTTTGATTTTTATTGACTGTTATTGTAACAATAACAGCAATTTCTGGTTTTCTTTTGATAAGAAACTTGTTTATTTGTCATAATAAATGGAAGATGATGATGAAAGGAATAGAATGCATTACTTTTAGTAGTACAAAAACATGTTATTTTGTAATTTGGCATAGTAACATTATGGGTAAGGAAGCTAATTTATTGATGGTATTTACGTTTAGTGTCAGATTTTTACAATTTATCGTTTGTTATTTGCATTACTTGGAATCAGTTTGAACTCAAAATGAGATTTCTTATACTTGGAGCCCTTAACTTTTTGAAGCTTACACATTCCTTGAATTTTGTTGAATTTATAGGTTTGTAGTGCATTTTGTAAGAAAAAATGCACTATTGCAGACGGTTTTTCCGCCGTCACTCCGTCACTGTGACACTCTAACACTGATAGCTATTGATAACTCTAGAATGGTCCATCGGAGCGAGGTCGGGTTTTTTCAGTAGGATAAAAGAGCTCATGAGGATTATTTATAACTCATTAGTTTTGCGATTGGGCTCCAGAGCCTCCAAAGCCTGAAAAACCGTTAAAAACGGTTAAAAATTTTAAAAAATTGCTAATTTGTTTTGTTGGATGGAGAAGTTTATTAAAATGAATTGGCTCTAAGATGAGGCTCAAAGATTAGGCTCAGAAATTGGGCTCTGAAATTAAGCTCCAGAGCCTGAAAACAGTCAAAGCCCAAAATGTTCGATTTTTAAAATTTTTTCAAAATGGCAGATTTTTTTATAAATGCGAGTTTTTTTTCAAAATGGCGGTTATTTTTATAATTAATTATATTCAATGAAACGAGTTCCATCGAAATGCCCAGTGGTTAGGATTTCCCATTTTTTCCTTTCCGCTAAACAACAATCGAGCACGATTCTCAAAAAATCTCAACGATTAGGCCTTGAACATCTAGGAACTTAAGTTCTTGAGAGCATGAAGAATTTTTCGGCCCGAATTCAGGCGTCGAATTCCAGACAATCGTCTTAAGCGTTTAAAAAAAATTATGAGGGGTTTAAATTGAGTCTGTTTGAAGCCCAAAATCCTTGTTATTTATATCTTCAAAAATTATCTCAAGACATACGCTGAGGTTAGAATAGTAAATTTGTTATCTGTTTCCCAGTTTGAAGTTGGCACTCATTCAATGCTTTTAACAAAACTATAAAGTTTTTGTTTATCTCAAATATATTTTTTTTTAACTAACAAAGAAAAGTTTATTATAATGCGTTTTTTTAATGAAATAGGCCGCCACATTTGAAAATCCCCAAAATCAAACGAAATTTCATAAAAATAATCATTTTATTTACGGTCACTCTCTCAAGTAAAAATTATTTAAAAGGATCAAAAAATTCTCTCATAATCCCATTTCAAAATGTATCATCTTTTCATATAAAATTCATATTAAAAACCTCATGACTTACATTTACTTTTGGATTATAATTCTCTGGAATGTTATGAATGTAATATCAAACTGCATTGTAACATCTGATTTTATACATTAAATGTATACAAAAAATGCATCAAATGTACATGATAAAAGAATATTAAAATAGGAGACAAAACACCGAGCGGATTAGTAAATAGTTTGTAAGTGCATTTTTTTGAGATAGAATTTCATTTTATTTCAATTCATTTTATGTGTGTGTTGATGTTAGAGGAAAAAAAATAATATCACGAAAAGATGGAAAAAAGTAATATAAAAGTATAAAAGTGAGACATTATCATCATTATGATGATTATTTTTTTTTTATGACATGAGCGTAATAATAAGTATATTTTATTACATTTCCAACTATTATCTTCTTCTTATATCATTTTTTTTTTACTATTTATATTTCATCTAATTTAGGGCACACTACACATTGTAATGCTCGGATTGGACAGTGCAGGAAAAACAACAGTTTTATATAGGTAATTACTTTATTTGATCACTACACCTGACATCTTTAGAGGAAATAATTAAGACAATTAAATATTTTTTTTATTATCATTATTTTACTGTTAATGTGATGCAGACTCAAATTTGACCAATATTTGAACACAGTTCCAACGATTGGTTTTAATTGTGAAAAAGTACGAGGTGTTGGAAAAGCCAAAGGTGTATCATTTCTAGTATGGGATGTGGGGGGACAAGAGAAACTGAGGCCATTATGGCGCAGTTATACAAGGTAAAAAGATATAATAACTCTTGATTGTTTAATCTTCTGTGTAAACAGTTTTTTTTTGTTCTTCATCTTCTTTTGAGCGCACGTGTGTGATACACAAAAGAAATTATTCTCTTAAAGTAAATATTTATGTTATGGGAGTATTATACTAATATCTTTCTTTTATATACAATTTTTTTTTGTTGTGTTCTTTGCTTCCTGATAAAAAGATGTACAGATGGAATAGTATTTGTTGTTGATTCTGTCGACACTGAACGAATAGAAGAAGCGAAGATGGAGTTAATGCGAACAGCAAAATGTCCTGAAAATATAGGTAAAGAAATTATTTTTAATTTCCGCTTATCATTTTACATTATCTTTCCTTTTCCTTTCCTTTACTTTTATAGGTGTACCCGTTCTAGTCTTGGCAAATAAACAAGATTTACCTGGTGCGCTAGATCCCAAAGAAATTGAAAAACTCTTAGGTTTACATGAGCTTGCAACATTTGCTGCACCTGTTCTAACTAATAATTGCACGGGAGCCTCATCCTCATCAAGCTCATCTCAACTAAGTCAAGCGGCTGCTGCAGCGGCGGCAGCACAACAAGCTGCCAGCTCAAGTGGTGGCAATAGTAGTACAGTCCCATTAAAACTTTTTCATGTGCAATCATCGTGTGCCGTTACTGGTGAAGGCCTTAACGAAGGTTTAGAAGTATTATATGAAATGATTACCAGAAAACGTAAATTAAGTAAAAATAGTAAGAAAAAACGATAATCGTTACTTTGTTAAGGTACACCCACACATTATATAATTATTTTCTAAAAATAGCACAATTGGGTGTACCTTAACAAAAGTTGAAATGAAACAAAGAGAAAAAAGTCATTTTTATTGTTAAACCATTTGATTATGAAGTGAATTTTATTCGCATTGTCAAATTGTATCGTCTACACGTAGTCGTCCTTTATTAAAAAGTAAATAAAATATAGTCAAAAATATATGTATAATAAAATTACAAAACTATTAATAATAATTAAGTGATTGCAATCCATTATGAAAAACAAACAAAATTACTTCTAACACAATTTCTATAAAACATACAGATAAAAAAAAAACAGTTCTCATTTAATTTCATATCATATAAGGCAATTTATATTTCTCTCGTATTGTCAAATATGGGTAACATTTTATTTTTAGCATCCGGCTACTAAAAAATAATAATAATAATATCAATATAATTGATTGCAATTGTATCAAACTCATAGTGCATGTGTATAATAAAACAAATGTTATACTTTTTTTATACACTTTAAACAACATACATGTATAATAATCATCATTATTGATTTCCGGATTGATGGACAATGTGTATAGATGTATGTCAAATTAATGTCGGAAAAAGTAATTAATAATAATAATAATGAAGAAGATTATTATACACATTTAAACAGTAAATAATATAAAAAAAATATATTTATATAAAATTATAATGATGCTCAAAGAGTTAAATGTTAAATGATATTGATGTTCTTTGTTTTAAACTTTAATTTTTATTATTATTTAGTATTTAATTTATTCGAAATTTTAAAATAATATTATGATAATTATATATTTGTAACATATAATAATAATATAAAAACATTAGAATATTCAATGAAAAATTAATAATTTTATTAGGAAATGAACCATTTAATAAAATTTTAAACATTTTTTAAAACAAAACATTAAGACAAAACAATGTCTAGCTCATATATGCATAATAATAAAAATTATTATTATAAATTAAAAACTTGACCAAAAAGAAATATTATTATTATTAAACATTATAATACATTAAATTAATTAAACATTCAATTTAATGTTTAATCAATTGTAATGTATAATGATTATAATAATAATAATATAAACATTAAACAACAAAACAGTATTTTAAAGACATTATAAAAAATAAATTAAATACAAGAAAAAAACATGAAACAGAATTTTTAATATAACAAAAATAATAATATTTCATATTTTTAATTATATGTATACCATATTATAAATGTGATCCCATTAAAAAAATTTAAAATAAATAAATAATGTCGATTTTTGATGAAATTATTATGTTAATATAAAAAATTATTATATATTTATTTAGACTCCTTTTAAAAAATTAAAACTTGACTCCATCCTAGGTTATGTGAAGTGACGTGTCTTTCCTCATTATAATACATATAAAATAATAAAATATAATAAACATAACATCTGTATGTTAAATAAAGTTAATTTCATTGAAATCATGTTCTATATTTCAAGTAAAAAAGTTTAAAAGTTAAAAATCATAATGTTTAGTGATAAACAATGAAAAAAAATATTAGTTTTCAAGTCTAATGAGCTTATTTCTGTATCCTAAATTTTAAATAATATTTTAAGTTTGTACCTCATAAACTAGTTTAATAATAATTTATAGCTAAATTTTAAACATTTACAATGTATAAAAATAAATTTATACAATTATAATTGTATATCAACAATAAAATGAAAAAAAAATAATTTTCAATATAAATTAAATTCATATCAATGTTTTTTTTTGTTATTTGTTTTGATTGTATATAAATACATAGAAACAATAAATTTACACAATAAATTTACACAAAAACACTAAATGTAATTTTTTTTTTTTAATAATAACAAAATAACATTAACATAGAATACAAAGAAACATTTTATAACCAAAGAACATAATAACACATTGAAACAATAAACATTATTAAAAGTTAATTATAAAAAATTATTAAAAAAAAAAAGATATTTTAAAAATTATTTTTTTTTCAATTTTATAACATAATATTAACAATATATTAAAATTACATTAATAAAGAAAAAATAAAAAAAAACATACATACATTTAATAATAAAAATAATAAACAAATAATATAAACCTGTAGAATTTTACTTACATTTTAAATATTAATATTAATAACAATGAACGTAATAATAAAAAAAAATTATAATAAAATAACAGTAAGAAAATTTAACAAGCAAAATTTTATGAATCGCTTTTATTATTATAACAAAAAATTAACATTAACATTATAACTAAAATAATAATGTTAACATTTTAAAACAAGACATTTTATGTAAATATAAAAAAAAAATAATGATAAAATGTATGTAAAGAAAAACAATTTTTAGAAAAAAAAAATTAATAATATTAATAACGATCATTATGATAAAAAAAGAAACATTATTATTATTATTATTATAATTATAAATCTAGATATGAAATTGTGATAAACGTCAAATAAATAATAATAATAAAATAAAAAAATATAATAAAAAAAATATATATATAAAAAAAAATCAATGTTTTTTATTTTTTTTTTAATCATTTCAGTAAGTTTATTATTCATTTAAATTATTAGTATAAATTGTAAAACGACTAACTACTAAATAACAATGTTTATTATAATTTTAATAATAATTTAAAGGTAACGTAAGTATATTAAATGTTATTTTTTCTTATGTTTATATTTATTTATTTTCGTTTCAAAATTTTAAGTTCAATCCTTAAGATTATTTTTTTTAATATAAAACATCGTCAACATCTTTATATATATTCAATAGTCCGATATTCGTGTGTTTGATTATTATTTACATCATAATCATATGAATTTGTGTAAACCATTGCGTGATCATATCTTGGATCCTATTTTATGTATAAAAATTAAAAAAAAAATATTATTTTATAATTATTGTAATTTTCTTACATTAACATCAAATATTTTTTACAAATTTTGATTAAAATTGTTGTTTTAGTTAAAATTTGTATTAAATTATGTTCAATGTAAATTTCAGGTTATTTTATTATTTGTGGCTTTCCATTCTAAAGTGTGTCCGAATCAAAAGTGTCTGTATGGACAATCTGAGTACATAGGCCTATAGTTTATCAAAAAATATGAAACTTTTGCTCTATAAAATTTTTTTGTATCTGCCCTAAAAACCGAAAAAGAAGGGTTTGAATTTTTTTATTCTTCAATTTAAAACTGCAAAATTGACATGGTTTTGTATGAAATAAGTATGATGTTTGTTCCTGAAAGTTGTAGATAATAATTTGGAGAAAAAAGTTTTTATTTACTATTTTACACGTTTTCATACAAAAAAATCGATTTTTGTCAAAAAAACAGTTTGAAACTGAAAAAATAAACTGATAACATAAATTTTTGTTTTTTTCTAATATGTATTTTGACGAAAATAGATTTTTATGTATGAAAACATGTAAAATAGAAAATAAAATCTTTTTTCTCCAAACTATTATCTAAAACTTTCAAGAACAAACATCATACTTATTTCATACATAACCCTGTCATTTTTGCAGTTTTAAATTGAAGAAAAAAAACAGAAACCCTTGTTTTTCGGTTTTTAGGGCAGATACAAACAAATTTTACTTTTAATTTTAATTTTATTTTTAATTTTTTTTTTAATTATTTTTGCACAAAAGTTTCATATTTTTTGATGGCCCATAGGACCATGTTTAGTCAAATTGGCAAAATAGATAGAAAAAAAAATTGTGATCGGCACTCACTTCGGAATAAAAAGCCATAATAATGATAATAATAATGAAAATTTTTAAAGGAATACTTACTAATGTATTTGATTCAATTTATGAAACACTTTTAGGACTCAGGAGGAAAAATTAAACACATGGTTCATAAAAGAAAAACAAAACAGTGAATACAATTTTACAAAAAAATAAAAAAAAGACATTTGGGATGACATTTTAACAAAAACAAATTATAAAAAATAAATTGAATAAAATAACACACATTTATTCGATTTTAACAGTTAAATATATATATAAATTTATTTTTGTTTGTTTGTTTATTTCTGAAAAGTCCATCATACTCATCATTAATATTATTAATTTGAACATAAAACAAATATTATCTTACTTTTTATTATTATTAAACTTAAATTATATTATTATTTTAATATTATTTCATTTTATTTTAGGACTTAAATAAAAAAAAAAATGTATGTATTAAGTGTATTATTAAATGTTTTGTTATTCATTATAACATTTAATGAAAAAAATCGGCAAACTGAAAAAAAGCTGTTAACTTTAATAGGATAATTATTTTATTAACTTTTATAGTGTTTAATTAAACATAATTTTTTTCGTTAATAATATTAAAAAAATATTAAACAAAATAAATTTAAATTTATTAAAGTTGTATGTAAATATTAATTCCAAAATGTTAAACATTATTTTTTTATCTCGTTTTTTTTGTTAACTTTTTAAGTTAATTAATAAAAAATTTTATTTAGTTAAACATAATATTAAATAAAAAATAAACTCAACAAAGAAAAAAAACATTTTTCGTTTTATAAACGTTTTAATTGTAAATATAACATTAAATAAAATTTAGCACAACAATTAAATGTTAGTATCATATATTTTTTTTTTGAAATTTTTGAAATTTTAATTTAGATTAATAATTTTGGCAAAATATTATGAAATTCAATTTACACATGCGTTTTTTTTTAATATTAAATTTATTGTTGATAATAATAATGTATATGATTGTTTTGTAATTTATTTTCATTTTATTTTTTCATTTTATATTAATTATAATAATTTTAAGTAAATGATTTTATTTTGTTTAGCTGCCTTTTTTGTCATTTTGAGGTATAATCTTCTAAATATGATTTTTTTTTATTTTTATGATTTATAAGTTAAATGTGCGTTAAACTATGTAAATGTAATGTAATGTTTATTTTTAGTATATAAAAGTAAAATAATGTTTTATTAAGATAGAAACAAAAAAAATGTTTATTTAAATGTGATGTTTAATGTTAATACTTTACTTTACTTTTATTTGTATTTTTAGTTTTGTATTATTATTTTTTTTGTTTTAAAATTTAAGGAAGAGAAAAATATTTGGCTACAAATTTCATTGTCATATAGGCACTTTTTATATACTTTTAGTAAAAATCTATAAAAGGGTAGGAAAGCCCTCTATTTTATGTTTTTTTTTTAACTTTAACTTTATTCAGTATTTTATAATTATAATGGTATTATAATGTTTTTTTTTGTGTTTCATAAGAATATTATTATTTTAAAGTTATAGAAAGTAGGATTTTTATTTTATTTTTTTATATTAATGCAACAAGTTACTTTCACAACATTTTTTCCATCTATGTTTTTTTATCACTAATGTTAAAGGTAATATTTTTTTTTGTAAACTTAATTAAGGAAGCGTTGTTATGAAAAAAAATATAAAATAAAATTATTTTCAAAGGCACTACTTTTAGTTAGGAAAATCAATAGAAAAGGCAATAAATTGGATAATGAGCTAAATAATTCGATGAATTTCAATGAAATGGCAGTCAATAATCGCCAATTTTTTTATCTTAAATTAAATCTGTAACATTTATTCTTATAAAAGTTAAATTTCATAATTTTTGTCAAAGAATTTTTGTTTTAAAGGTAAATGTTAGTAATTTTTTTCGTATAAACATGATTAATAACAAAATTTCGTATGAATTGCTTATTTTTTGTTATATAAAAAATTTGTAACGATACTAAATTTTATAATTATATAAAAGTTAATGTTAATGATTAAAAAATTATTAACAAAAAACAACATCGTTTCATCATGCAAGTTAATAATAATCATAATCTTATTAAACATAGTTAATAACGGTTTCGGGGTTCATGTGGTTTTTTTCACCGAGCGATTTCATTTTTAATCATAATATTTAATAATAAACATAAAAAAAGACGAAAAAGTGAAAATTTGGGGTCACAAATGCATTTATTGATACCAGGGATCACGACGTACCCAGCGTAATCTGCATTGATCAGAACGAATTTTAATTGAGGCACCTTCAGCAGCACGCACTGTTTCCTTAACACTTTGCATCAAATTTTGAGCATTGCCAACAAGCATTTCAGTGGCTTCACGATCCTCTTCAGACCCTGGAAATTGATGAATTTGAAGAATTAGAATTTTGTGTGTATGGTTAAATTATAAGAAAAATGTATTTAAAGGAAAGTAAGGAAACTTACAAGCAATTCCCCTCCATTCTGAAGTAGTTTTTAAATTTTGACCAAAAGAAAGTTTTTTTTTGCCAAAAAACAACAAACACACAATTTTTTATAGGAAGTTGATAGTTTATAGTGTTATTAGTAGAAGAATGTGTCGTCATGTGTAAATGTTAGAGAAAAAAATTCAAAGAAAAAAACAACATTTTAGTTAAAAAAATTGCATTCCAAATATTTTTGTTAATTTATATAGGAAAAAAATGTATAATTTTGATGTTAAAGCATTTCAACTACAATTCTACAGAGGAAAATAAAAACCATTGCCTTACCTTGTGCTCCCAACATGGTAGCTTTGACAGTTGATAAGATGTTGAGTTGTGTACCAATTGTTGGAATTCGTTCACAAACTTGAAGTAAGTCTGTACGAATACGTTTATCGGTACATTGTCGTGCCAATTCTTTGGCTGCACGGGTAACATCTTCGGAAGCCTCGGCAATGAGCTTGGCCGTTGCAATAAGTTCACGTTTGCTACCCTTTGTATCTTGGGCCACTAATTCTGAGAGACGTGCCATCAAGATTGCCATTCGTTTGGCAGCTGCAATAATTTCGTTGTCTTTCGATGACCATTGACGTACTTCTTGATGGAGACCGTGAGCAGCGACCTTTAAAATAATTTGAAAATAAAATTTCAATTTTAATTATGAGAGTTTAATTTGAATTTACTTACCAAAATTGGTTGATTAGCACTTGGAGCTTGTCTGAAATAGTGTTCACCCTCGTCATCGGTTTCAGGTGGTGGCGGTCTTTGTGGTGCCAATAACGATGGATGAGGCAATGGTGGTCTTGGAGGTGCTGGAGCATCAGTTTGATGTATTCTGAGACTAGATAGATCTGGTGGTGATGGAACTGCGGGTGGTGGTGCCACTGCATTTCTTACTTGTCGCACTGTATCAAGTAAACGTTTGTTTGTATCACGCCAATTATGAGCAGCAGTTGGATCATGAATATTCGTTGCAACGACTTTAGCATCTTGTACCATTGGAGGTACGGCATTTTGTAATCCATTTGCTGCACCATTAACGTTTCTAATGTACTCTGGATCTTCTGAATTGTCGGCCTCTTGTTTAGCAACCAATAAGACGCGATTAGCAAGACGGGCAATACTTGAAGTGTTATCGACCATTTTTTGTGGTTCTCCCTTACGAATCGCATCTTCACACAAAAATGTATGTTTTTGCATTGCTTCTTCAGATGCTTTAATGAAGTCAGCTGGATCGGTAGCTTGATCACACAACGTACGCATACGAAGAATTGTATCAGCATATTGATCACGTAAATTATTCAAATGTTCTTCAGCTGCTTTGCTCTCGGGATAATTCATTCGGATACGACCAGCGCTAATTAATTGTGGTGTCAAACTATCGATTTGATTGGCAGAGGCAAGAAGTACTTCAGCTAAGCGTTTATTTCCACCCAATCCACTTGCAGCAACCATTCGAGATGTTTTCGATGCACGATCACTAAATGCTTGAAGATTAGCTGATTTTTGATTGAAATTGCCTTCGCGACCTGGAGTTCCTTCCGGCACATTTACTGCTTCAATGAATTGCTTCAATGGTGTTGAAACATCAATGAAATCTTCAACAACACGATTTGTGACTGCATTTCCGATTTTTTGTTTCAACTCATGCAATTTTTCATTTAATTTTCTTGCAATTTCTTGTCCTTCTGGTGTAAGTGCCAATCCAGCAGCACACAATTTTGAATATTGATTGGCTAATTGATCGACATCATCACACAAACCGAGTAATTCAGCTTTTTCATGACCTGACAATCCCTCTGCTACACGGCGACCTTCATCGACAATCAATCCAATTGCACGTCGACCTGTTCCCTTATCATCAATCTCGGGATTTTGAATCCATTTGACTGCTTGATCCAAACGACCTTGAACTGTGTGAGCAGCTTGTTGTAATCCAGTTTTTTCAACACCCAAAACAGCATTTTGAATTGCAGTACCCAAACTGTTCAGCTTTTCTCGGATACTACGAGCCAAACTCTCAGCTTGAGGTGAGGTGCCTTTTCCTTCCTGACGAAGTTCACACAATGCATTTGTTTGGGCAGTGATGTCGTCAGCTAAACGACGAATTGTGTTGGCATCATGTGGTAAGCTGCGATCAGCAACACGATATGCGTTTTCAAGGATTTGTCGTAGTGCTTTTTCACCAACTCCACCGCGAAGGGCATAAGGATTCTGTGGAAAATGTAAAAAATTAATCAAAATTCCTTAATTGAATTTAAATTAATACTCACATTAAGCCAATCAAGAGCAGCATCCAATTTATTCTTAATGGCATTGAGTAACTTCCTTAAAACGGTGACATTATCTAATTCACTTGTGTCCTCATCGTAAGTTGTCAATTGAAGTACTCGGATAATTTCTTGAATTTCATCACTCATGCGTGAAGCTAAATAATTCCGATTTTCAGCTGCTTCGGCGGCTCCAACTCCACCCGATTCCACAATATGAATGTAAACCTTCATACCACAAATAAGAATTGGTGCTAAAATCTTGATTTGTTCAAGACATCGTACAAGAATTTCGCTGTGAACTTGATGTGTTAACTCCTTCTCACGTGTTCCAACCTCACGCGATACTTTGCTCAAACAAGGACTCAAATCCTTTAAAAATTGCACCAAATCTTCCATGGTATCAATGACTTCGGCAACTGCCAAATAATCGAGCACTCGTTTACACTCTCTAATTATTTTACGTACCTCAGATTCATCGAAACAGAGCAAAAGTGATGAAGTTCCTTGTAAGATGCCACGTGAACCTTCAATCAACTTTTTCCGAGCTGACGATGAATATGGATCAGATTTCAATAATGCAGCAGCATCTTCCAATAATTGTGAGGCATTTTCAACGCGAGCCAATGACGATGGCATGTCAGCTTTGAGAATGGGATCATCAGAACTATTGATTGTCTCACGTCCAACTTTAACCAAATTGGTAACGGCCAAACTGACGGCTTGCACCGGACGACTAAGATCTGGCATTGCATTTCCATCTTCAGCTTCTTCATGTAAGATGACCAAGCGTGAAACCTGTTGAAAAACACAAAAATATTTGATAAATTCTTACATTTTAATTTTACAATAAAAGAGAGACCTGTTAAATCCCATAAACAAAAATCAAAGATTACATCACACTTTTTTCTCATACAGATCAACTTGACTTGAAAAATATTTTTTTAAAAAAAAAAAAACAACTAAAAAACAAGAAAACATTAATTTTTATTTTTATCTCATTTTTACACCTATTCACAAAAAAAAAATTATGAAACAAAAAAGGCACCACCATACAACCAAAAAGTGTTCTGATTTTTCTGTGCACATGATGTGACGCGTCAAGACATTACCGTATTTTTGGCATTGAAATAATTCTTCAGATGTGATCTCAATAAACATGTATAGCAAAGGTGGTAGCAAAATACACAACACAACAAGAATAAGATGAAAAAGATTAAGAGAAAAAAAATTACTCCCCCGCATTTAGCGCCATATACTCATATATTTTAAAATCCATCAAAGTTATTCAACTTTTTTGAATTAATTTCATATGAAATCATCAAACAACATTTAAGTTGAATATCCCTACACACATTTAATGAATGCAATATGTTGATTATGGGATTTTGTTTTTTATAAGGTGATTACATCAAAAATGGATATTGACAGTTTTTTTTTTCTCATTCTTAATAATGTTATCAAATTATAATAATAAAAGTTCAATGATTTGCATAAATGTTTTTCTAGAAATTTCTTGTAAGCATGTGAATTTCGGTAACGGTCATTATTTGAATGATTAATCATAATTATTTGACTAATGTTTCCGTTACAGCTTTTAAATGTGATTCATTTCCTCGTATTCTCACCTTTTAATGCATTTCAAACATAAATTTTCTGTTAAATCAATGTAAAAATACACAACATTTTATGCTTTAGTCTAGTCTGACTTGTACACAAAATCAAAACTTATTTTTTTCTTTGTTTACTTTATAATTTTAATTTTTTTTTTGTGAAGTACATCAATGCCTATGCCACCATCGCACATATCGCAACCATAGCGAATTTCGCTCTATATAAATATTCATTTATTTAATTATATTACATATACATTTTAAATAAACATAAATGTAACGTACATGTCTCAAGAACTTTTAATTTAAATATAACTTTGTTTTTCTTCTTAAAAATAAATAATAATATGACCACATCACTTTTTTAACTTTGGTCTACATATAATACGAATAATATGAATATAAATTTAAGAATGACTCACATACATTTATGTACAAATTATGTACACCAAATATTACAAAAGACTTACATACGTCTGATTCTTTATTTATAATAATACAAACAGCGCCTTACATACACGTAATTGTATATAAACTAAAGAAAACAGATTTTCTTTTAACACAATATTGAATTGTGTGATGTATTTTCTTTGAATAATCGTATTTTAATAATAATAATAACAATAAAAGTAGTGCACATCATCATCTTTAAATGACATATGAGACTATATTTAAGATTGATTGAATTAATTAATGTTTGAACTAGAATAATAAAAGATTTTATTCTATTTATATGAATACAATATGATAATCAATTTTAATATTGGTTTCTATTTTAATTTAATGATGTTTATATTAAGAAAATTTCGGAGAACGAATGGAGTATCAATTTATTAGGGTTAAGATAAATTAATGGTATTTAGATTGTGAAGGTTAAAAAATTATAAGGAAATGACGATAAAGTAGATGAATTGTTCTGGAGTATTGAAAAAATCTTAATTGATTATTAGTATTATTGGATTTTAATTTACAAGGCGCCGAAATTTCTTGGGTCATTGTACGGGTGGCAGTAATTCAATTCCATGAGTCACCAATTCATGCTGCAAAACACGGGTTTCATTGAGTGTGTGTGTCTAAGGTGGACTTATTTCAAGATCGGCGAGAGATTGTGGATTCAATGGTCTTCTTCAGTTTTGGTAACAGTTGTTGTTTCGGTTAACCCATTAACCGCCGCTGATCGATTTTTCGACCAGTAATTTTGGAGCCGAATTTCTCCTAGAAGTTCTCAAAATATTTTCTTCAAATTTTCAAGATGTCAGGCCAGTTATTTTGATTTTTTCCGATTATTATAAGAAAATTTGTAGCAGAATTAAGATGGAAAGTCATGTAATTTATTCCTCTTCGTACAAAAACTCTGTACGTATTTCTGTGGTGTTATACGAAACTTTCAAACGACTCTCCTGTAAAATTTTTGTATGAAACTCAAAATTTTCATCCAAACGAAAAGTGATCATTGTTACGTAAAGAACAAATCCTAGAAGTAAGTTTTGCTTTTAACTCAATATTTCTAGGAGAGGCGGTTAATGGGTTAATGTTGTTGCGTTCCGACATTTTGCATTGTACTTCTTCATGGTGGACGTTTGTAATTTAATCGCGGTATATTACAGAAGGTGGCTCGTTTGGATGTGACTCTGCACGGGGCTTTATAGCGCGAATGACCTCCTGGGCTTGAATTATTGCATAATCCGCCTCATTTATGTGAAGCTGTCCACCATATGTGATTAACCTGCGTTCAATGTTGAAATTAGTTTTCATAGTTCCATTACAGGTTCGATGTATGCATCACCAATCAATTTAGACTGAGTAGAATTTGCAGATTTCATTGTATACTTGAAAATTTGGAATTATATTGGTGACCTCGAATTACTCGCATTATCCCTTTTATTTACCTAAAACTCTAGTATATATTTTCTCTAAAAATTCGGCACAAGGCACACAATTGATTTAAAAAATATATAAAATAATAAAATAAAAGTAGTAACTCAAAAATTCATCGAAGTAAAATGCAAAGACTACTACAAAGTTTTTCATATCCATATAATTGTAGTTCTTAAAAGTTCATTAATAAAAAACCGTACTAATTTATTAAACATATAGAAGTTCATGTTCTTGAAAGATCATTGAATATGTTATGGGCAAATATATAAAAAGGAGATTTACATATTATGCACATTATTATTTTATGGTCTTGTTTTTATCAAGGACCAAAATTTATTGTGGGCAAAAACTTTATGGACAATCAATTTCTAAAGGGCCAAAATGGTTGTAATAAGTCAAACTTGATAATAGCACACTCATTTGCCAATTTTTTGTTTAAAAGTATTCTTCGAAATTGGCGAAAAATCGAAATACAGGATGATTTTTGTTTGTCAATTTTGAAATTTTTTGGTGGTAGCTCAACTAGCTGATAGAGTCATAATATGAGTATTTTCGCACTTAAGGCATAGTAGTATTGTCCTTCACGTTTCATACTCCTTCCGTCCATTATATGCAGTAAGACAATGGACGATTCAATTAATTTTAGAGACATTACTGAAACACCTGTATGCAAAGAACAGTGCTCTAACTGGCACGATTCCCAAATTTGAGATTTCCTTATGCAAGTCATTATTATTTTACTAAAACTGTTTTAATACAATACATGAGTTATTTATTTCATTTCATAATTTATCTATCATACCTCTGACCTGTATTTTTTTCTTCGTTATGTTTTATTATGACTCCTCTTAAATTAAATCATTATAGTTCAAATTTGCTTTCAATTTAATCAGTAATTATACTCGATTAACTAAGAACTCATCTCATTCTATTTATTTGAAAAATGAATGAATTTCCTCTTCCACGTTTCTTTTTATAGAAATAATTATTACTGTAGCTTGTCATCACATAGTCACATTCATCATATTTTTATATTTTACTATATTTTTTTTATCTAATATATTTTCAAAAGTTTTTCACACCTGTATCTATTTTAGGGACACTATAACATAAATTTTATATTTATAATTTTTTTTTCAATTGTAATTTGTTCTTTTATGGTCATATCAAATGTTATTCATACACATTCAGTTCACATTCCGATATATGTATTATAGAACTTTACTGATGATTACTTTTATTATGATTGTGACTAATATAATTTTTTTTTTGAATTTTAATCTTAATAAAATTTCTTATCTCAACTTACCTGCTGAGCTACAGGCTCAAGAATCGATTCGATAGTTTTCGTGTGGAAAACTGGCATTTTTATGATTTAATCTAAAATTTGTATGTTCCCAAATTTTTAAATAAAAATTTAAAATATTTGCACTTTATTAGGTAAAAAATAAAATTAAAAAAATTATGAAGTAGAAGAAAATTTTCTCATATATAATCTTTATTATGTATAATGTTATGTACTACACAGTTCACATACATAAATATTTTAAGTATACTTTTATTTTTTTTTTTAAATAATAATTTTTTTTTTGTGAAGTTAAATTGCACTTTTGATTTGCACTGTGATTGTTATTTTTGTGTTAAGAACTTTATATTGCAAGTAAATTTATGTTTTTGTACAGTAAATCAATTAAAAAAGTGTTTAAATTAATTAAATAAATTAATAAAAGTCCACAGCGAAAAAACTGGACTGTGTTGTCCGGATGAAACTCGGTTATAGCAAAAACTGAGTGTGTGATTGATGTGAAAGCGATTTGAAGTTTATTTTGCATTATTGTTACACATTTACGTATGAAAAAGTGGAGTGAAAACAAAGTTGTTGATGTTTATATTTGAATGTAGTGCTTTTATCATTGGACACCAGAGGCGCTGAAATCATTTAAAGGAATTGTTTCATGTTGATTTTCGGTTTGAATTGGTTTAACGGTGAATTTCAAAACTATTATGAATTATAATTAGCATTTTATCATCAAATTGAACAAAATTTTTGTTTCAAGTTTTAATTTTTGCCTTGAAAACTTAATAAAGAGCACATGCCACCATTTAACGCCACATTCAAAAGTTAAGATCAAAATTCGAGACGTCATTTAGCACTTTGACAATTTAACATTGACTTTTCATTGTCAAAGTAGTTCAAGTGTTGGCAGCACTGAAAAATTGCTGTGAAAAAGTTATAAAAAATAATTTTCACTTGAAAATAAGTAAAACCCATAGTAAAATCATTAAAATTTGGGCGTAACAACTACGTCCAAATAAATGTTACACAGTAATTGTAAAAATGTCTCAAAATAATGCGGCCAATGCAAAAACTGGCGAAACAAAGAATGACGAACAAAAGGCAGGTGTACCATTAATACCAGCAACCTCATCTTCATCCAATAACAATAAAACAAACAACAAAGTTCCACAACTGGAGCCGCAAAAACTTAAATTAGTGAGTGATACAATAAAGGTAATTTTTTTCCATCAAAATATACGGTTAAATTTATGTCTTTGAAATTTCATTTTGATTTTCATTTGCAGCGTAATCCAAAAACTGAATTAGCACAAAGTGATATTCTTGAATTAGTGTGTTATTTGGAGGGTGAATTACAAGCACGAGATGTTGTGATTGCAGCACTTCGTTCCGAATCGATAAAAGGTCATTTATTGGCAGCTGCCCAATCACACAATGTTTCTGTCAATGATCCACATGCAGCTCTGTTTCGTGATTATGTTGCAAGTTCCGGAAATATTGCTAGCAAAGCATCGTCTGCTCTGGCTGCCAAGTGTGAACTTGAATCACGCAATAATGCAAATGAAAGATTGAAATTTTTGGAATCTATGGTGATGCAACAGCGACAAACTCACCTACAAATGTGTAAAATTCTACGAAATGCTGAGAGTAAGGAAAAGCAGCTAGTTAACGAATTGGATGAGGCACGACGAAAGCATGAACATGACACAGCACAGGGAGATGATATTACGTATGGATTGGAATTGGAACGAACACGACTGAAACAGGACTTGGAGAAGGAACGAGAAGCAAAGAAAAAGGTGGAAAAAGATCTGAAGAAACTCCAAGAGCAATTGGAACGGGAAAAAACAAGAGAAAAGCAATTAGTTTTCTTTTTATTAGTCGAACGAAAAAAACTTGTCCTTAAATATATTGAGGAGAGGAAACGATCTGAGGATTATGCTCTCATATTAACTGAAGAGAAACTTAAGTGTGATACTTTGGCCGAAGGCTTAGAAGAGGAAAGTAAAAAATCCTTACGAATGGAAGCTGAACTCGAAAAACAATCATTAGCACATCAAAGGGAACGAGACACCTTACTTGCTAACGTAGCAGCTGAACAACAAATGTAATTTTATTCAAATTATTTTAATGTTAAAAGACTAATTTAAATTTTACATTTCCAGGAATCGAGAAAAAGATTTAGAAATCAAACAACTACGAGAACAACTCGAAGAACTTAAACGAAGTGGAAAAATGACTGGAACCGGAAAATTTATCTCATCACAAGCAAAATCATTATCAGGTAAATATCCGAACATTAAATTTATCTTTCAATTCAGTACCTCCTTAGAAATTCATCCTTTGACTGTTTAACTGACAAATTTTTATTATTATCATTCTATTACTTCGTCATTAACCATAAAACAAAAAAAAATAATTTTATCACAAAACAAGGCGCGACAATTGGTGATGACCTTGTTGCAACATCAAATCCATTGGTTAAGGTAGTTCAACCTACATCTATTGCTATTTCGGGTCCCGTTTCTGGCCCAAGTAGGTGTCATCTTCATAAAAATATGTTATTTTGTCGTTATTTATGTTTGATTTTCGTAATTTATGTTTTCCTCTTATCATCATCCTTTTCCCAAAATTTTGTTTGTTGCGTTTAAATTTCAATTAAAGCTTTAAGTTTGTTTATAATTTACGTTTTTTCATCATTTTCATGCATGTAATGCCTATTTAGAGAAAATAATATTTAGTGTGTCAAGTGTTTACATGATAAAAAAAAAAATTTTAATGTCATGTCAACACACAATTTCCTTAAATGAAAATAATAATTTAATAATTCCTTTTAACTTTCAACAGCAACCGGCATCGCAAAATCCGTGGTAAGCAGCCAAAGTTTACGATCGGCCAATCAACAAATCAGTAGTATAACAAGTAAAACAGGGGCATCTAATCAACCGCCACAACCACCGTTAAAAAAATCAGCAATTTTGTCATCGCAAAACACAAATGTCGTGCAAAATGTGACAAATTCGGCAACAATTATACGGGGAAATCCACCGCCAATTCCACCGAATAAACCTGTCGTACCGGTAAAACGTGACTCAAATTCACGCATTCCATTTGTCGCTGTCAATGTAAATAGTACGGCAACACCTCCAACTGGAAATGTTGTTGGTGCTGTTACAGCGACAGATGTCTCTCATACACCCATGTTTAGTAGCAATATTACAAAATAAGCAAAACTTATAATTTTAGGATCATGAACAATATAATTAAATTAAAATAAGGATACAAGAATTAGATTGAAAACTAAAAAAAAATCTTGACATGGGACAGTGCAAAAAATTTTCGCGTGAAAACCTACTAGCTCGTAACTATCCCAGATTAAATTATTTTTTTTTAACTTTTTTTTTATCATAAGAATCAAGTTTTAATATAAATTTTTATGTTTTTTAAGGAAAAACTTATATCATTGTAAAGTATAAAACAATCAGTATATCATTAACATTAATTTTTTTTTTTTATGTTTCAAAAAATTTTTAAATAAACAATATTTTTGTAATACATATTTTTATATTAAAATAATAATTTTATATTATCTCAAATTATATACATTATGTGTACAAAGTATAAAAATAATAATATAATATCTTGCCATATATAATAATATATAAATATTATATAAAATAATTAATAAATACAAATGTGATCATTATCATGAACTAAAATTATCATTCATTTATATGTTTTTTTTAATATAATCTCTAAAATTTAAGTTAAATAAAAAAAAAGTTTTATAATTTAAACTTAAAAATGATAACATTAACATTGTATGTTATTGTTATTATAATGAAATCAGACTTAACATTGTATAATATTAAAGTAATCAAGATCTCTTAAGTGTTTCCTTATTTTTTTTATATTATTTTATATTAAATTAAGTTTTTCAAATTATGTGTATAGATGATAAAATTAATACTAATTATAATTTTAATATTAATTATAAGTTTTATTTCTCTAATCATATAAACATGTTTTTTTCTTTTCAATAATGTACATCACTTCTAAAAATTCGTCCAAGATCCATTACAATACATTTTTATGGAAAATTTCCTATACATAACAATATTTTACAATTTTAGTGTTCTATATCCATTGAATAATTACGGTAATAAAAAAATAATGAATCATATATCAAACTTGGTCCAATAATACAACAAAACAATATTATAATAAAATTAAATTAAAAAAATAACAAAAAAAACATTAATATATGTGTATAATAGTCAACACAATATAAGAAAACAAGTTAATAGAATTGTATACAATGTCAAAAAAAATAAATTAAGAAAACATGTTTAAACTTTAAATATATAAAAACTTTTTAATACACTTTTACTTTACTGAACAATATTATACAAATGCAACTTAATAATAATAATAAGAACATAATATGAGATTTAAGTTTCAAATTATACTGTTCTCCTTATATAAATTTCAAATAAAATAAACACAAAACCAATATTATAATAAAAATAGTAATTTATTAAACATTGATAAAGTAAAACGAGGGATAGAAATGATAATAATAAATAATCAAATTGAAATTGAAAATAAAAGTGAATATACCCGATGTTAATAATAATAATAATTGAAACTATTATTAACATAAAAAAATATATATAAACTGTATTAATACTAGATTCCATTAAAATATTACGAAAAGATAAACATTATATAACATTAAATGATAATAAAAAATAAAAAAAAAAACAAAGTAAAACAGTTAATGAATTTAAGTAAAACTTAAATATATATAAAAATATACAAATATAAACATTATAAATATGTATATTAAAAATAATCATCATTATTATATGTGTGACTTAGAAACAGAGAAATGGAATAATTTCAATAGATTCATAACTAGGAAAAAAAGAAATTAAAATGTATAACTATCGAATTATCGTTTTACTCTTATAAAAAAAATAAATAAAATAAAATGTTATTAGGCGGCTGAATTTTCAAGAATAATATAAAAAATTAAAAAAAAAATCTTTAATAAATTAGAGCAGAAAAATGAACAACTTTATTTGTATAAAAATAAATGAAACTTAAATGATGATTAAAACATGATAAAAAATAATAATGAAAAGTATAAGAAATCAATAAATTATATTATAATATTATATTATAAAAAGAAAAACAGATATTAAAATTATTATTAAAAAAAAATTTAAATGAATTTTCTTCATTGATTAAAATTTTTTTTTGAAATTAAAGTGTAAGTATGAAAAAGTGTAAAATTGACTGTTCAAAATGGAAAATGATTGAACAGTAATGTCCAATACATGTAAATATTTTCCAGTTCAATTGTTTTATGTATATCATTGCTGTTATTCATACAATTACAAGTCCAATTATGAAAAAAATAATCGAAAAAAAATCGTGCTGTAGATCTAAATTATTATAGTTTCCGAAAATTGTGAAAAAAATTTAGTTGAATACGATTTTATAGAGCACGTCAAAGACTGTTGATTTTACATTTTCAATTTTTCATTTCAGATTTCACTCATGTTTATTTTTCATTTTAAAATGTATTTTCTTACAGGTAGAAAAGGATTTTGAGAAAATTTTGTTCATTGGACTATTTTTTAATTCGCACTTAAAATGAAAAAATAGGAAATTCTAATCACTGGGCGGTTTAGAAAAGTGCATTTCAATGGGACTTGTTTCATTGAATATAATTAAGTTTTATTTTTCATAATTATAAATCAATAAATCGCTGAATGTTTCAAAAATTTCAAAATGGCGGTTTTTTTTAAATGATGGAAAAAACCTTCATTTTGAAAATACCCGCCATTTTGAAAAATTTCGCCATTTTGATAATTTTTGAAAAAAAAAGATTTGAAAAAATCGGATATTTTGGATTTTGTCTGTTTTCAGACTCTGGAGCCTAATTCTAGAGCCTAATCCCTGAGCCCAATCCTTGAGTCTAATCTCAGAGCTAACGAGTTAAAGTTCATTTTAGTAAACTTCTCCATCCAACAAAACAAATTATTAATTTTTAAAATTTTTAACCGTTTTAAACGGTTTTTCAAGCTTTGGAGGCTCTAGAGCCCAATCAATGAGCTTAATCTCAAAGCTAATGAGTTTAAAATCATTTTTATCACCTCCGGAGTTATGGAGCTAAATAAGGGTCAGAGTGACGGCGGACAAACCGTCTGTAATAGTGCGAAATGTTACGAAATGCACTAAAAAAACTAGGCCATTTGTTCAGCTTCTTCTAAGGCTTATCTTGAGCGAAGAAGTCGAAGCTGAAAAATCACTTGTTTATTCGAGTCACTTTGAACCTTTTCAAATTCAAGTTTACATGGTCCTACTGATTTTTTTCATACTGAATGCTTTTTAACTTCTTAATAGGCTGTTCAAGACAGGTCTTCTGTTTGTGATGAAAAACTGAACTTAAGAAGCCGTTCGCGAATAAACGATTCAGTTTTGGAAGCGAAAATCGATTTGGTGATCCCATTAGATAAATTAATGAAACTTTGTAGTCTTTACCCTTATTCTTTTAGGAAAAAAAATTAGCTCATGATCATAATTTTTTCTTCAGTGGTTCGCCTTGTACGAGCATTTGAAGCCGAAGAAGTCAAAAACCATGAAATCCATGTAAAAAGAAAATCCACAGAATGGGTTTTAAAATTCTGTGTTTATGAGCCCAAGAACACAAATTTATAGTGGAAAATGCGCTTTCTAGGGGCAAAAAAGTGGAAAAAAAGAAAACCCTTCAAAACTGTTTCTAAAGACCAGACAGTCAAAATACGCGGGGACACCTCTTGTTTAATGATTTTTTAACAGAATTTTGGTGGTAGAGTATTTTTTTCGAAAAATTGGTCAAAAACTGAAAAGTACGGTTTTTGAGGTTTCCTTATACAGAAAAAGCCTACACAGTTTGACTGATTTATCTGAATGGGATCATCGAAATCAATTTTCGTTTCCAAAACTGTACCGTTTTTTCGCGAACAGGTTCTTAAAATGATGACTCAAATTCTTAAGCTTTGGCTCAGATTCAGATTTTGAGATTCAGAGCTTAAAAATGACCGTAAATCCGTTAATAATGATCACAATTCAAATTTTTTGCAAAAACGAATAAATAAGAGAGGTTTTCAACGTGTTCCCTCTCACTGGTTTTTCTACACCTAAACAACAATAAAAAGCATTATTGAAAAGAAACCTATGAAAGTTTCCTGTCATTTGTATAATAATATTGGTGCTAATACACACAAAATATGCATGAAAAAAAAATAATGATAATACATAAAATTGTTCGTTGATTTTCTTTTTGTGTGGATTAAATGAAACATATGAGACATTAGGTTAGACATTAAAAATGACAATAAACCATAGAAAATATCATTTGTTTTTCACAGATTTTCCTGTAATTATTTAACTGTATTATTGTCACAAATACAAATGTAATTTTATTTTTTTATTCATTTTTATTTTTTTCCTTCACCAGTATTGTTGCAGCAGTTGAAGTGAAAAGATCTGGAAAAAATAAAGCAAAAACGAGGAAAAACATTATCTTATCCTGGATAACATAAGAGATTAAATCAGATGAACATTACAAAACATATGGATTGTGTAATGTTCCAAGTGTGTAATTTTTTAAACAAGTAACGGTTTTTTTTGTTCAAAATAAAAATAAAACTATAATAAAAACCTTTAATTAGATGAATATGAAAATTGAATAATAGTAATAATAATGAAAATGAATACAAAAATTAAAATGAAATTTATTGCGAATAAACATTAAATCAAAGTAATTGTGAATAAAATGCAACATATAACTAATTAATAATGATCAATTTAAATCAAACTAAAATAAAAATCATTAATTTTGATTTTTTTACTTTTCCTTACAATTACAACAACAAAAATCATTACATATCAATATCATATTTAGTCAAAAAGAAAATGTATGTTAATTAAATTAAAGTGAAAATATTACTACAGGTTAAATACATCATTATGTATACACAATAAATATAAATCATGCTCAGTGAAGGTGTTTTTTGTGTTAATACATGAAAAATCGTTTAAAGGAAAAACAAAATACTTGACAAAAAACGCGACAAATGGTTTTAATTTAAAAAAAAAAAGTATTATGTTTAATTAAGATTTTAATAATAATAATTTAAAATTTGATAATAAAAAGCAAAATTTCGGGTTGAATCCAACATAATTTAAAATAATAATGTATGTGGCGTTACAATCTGATTCAATTCTTGTATTTGGATTTATTCTTATGACCTTCATTATACCTAATGTTTCATCAAAGCATCATCATTATAGGTTAGTTGAGAATTAATGTGAATTATTACTTTATTTTTTTATGTAAATGTGTTGTTTGTATTAAATGTTGTAACAAAAAATACTTTTTTATAAATTTTATTTCTATTCTTTTTCAAATCAAACATAAAAATTTAAAAAATACTGAATTAGAAATCAATCAGAGAGCGCAGAGCTGGTTACTGCAACCGAAACAAGTTTATCATTACAAGACATACTGCCGTTACAAACAAAACACTATGATAAGAATCGAGCACCCAAAATGTTGGGTCAGCCAACTGTTGTTTGTAAGTATATTTGATGTTATTAACCCTCCGTTCAGCGATAATTGTTTACCCTTACTTTCAGCGACGGGGTCTGTCCAGGCCCCTAACTATTTTAAGTAAAAAAATCATGTTTTTGTTAGTTTAAGCAAAGTTGTAGAGAATATTTTAAGCTACAACTTTGCTGAACTAACCAAGTTTACATTTGATGTATTAAGATTTCAAAAATGGCAAAAACGCAATTTCGTTCTAATTTTTCGGTACAAAAGTGACAAAAAATCAAATTTTCGTAAGTTTTAGGTTAAAGTGACTTGAAGCAAAGTTATAGAGAATATTTCCAGCTACAACTTTGCTGAAGTGACTAAGTCGATGTTTCATCAATTTAGAGCCCAAAAATGGCATAATACGCAATTTTGAGTTCATTTTTTGGCTTTTTTTACTCAACTGACCAGGTCCATATTGTACATATTAAGGCAAAAAATGGGAAAATAAAGAGATTTGAGCTGATTTAACGGTTTCTGAGCCATTTTCATATTTTTGTTAATTGTAGGTAAAACTGGCGTACGACAACGGTGTACAGAATATCCTAATAGAGTTGATATGTTATGTTTCTTTTAAAATTATGGGAAAATTTTTATTATTAGGTGAATCGGACGCAAAACTGTACGAAAACCTTCATTTCCTGAAAGAACTTATAATTAAAGAACATGGTTTTTAAGCAAAAACATAAAATTTTCTTAATATTTTGTTTATTTATATATTTTTTGATATATTCTTGATTGATTTTGAAATAATCTTTTCAACTTTGCTTCAAATCAATTTTACCTAAAACTTACGGAAATATGATTTTTATACTGAAAAACCGAAATATGAGCTCCGAAATGAGTAGTTTGCTATTTTTGGGCTCCTATTTTATGAAATATCAACTTGGTCAGTTCAGCAAAGTTGCAGCTTAAACTGTTCTCAACAACTTTTCTTCAGGTCACTTTTACCCAAAACTCATAAAATTAGGACTTTTTGTACAATATATTTAGGGGCCTGGCCAGACCACGTCGCTGAAACTAAGGTGTGTTTTTTAAACCTCCAGAACACCTAGTTCAAAATGTTTCTCTCTGGTTTTTTATTTTAAAAATTGATAGAAAACAAAATTTTAGGAAGCTACCCCGAATTTGAAGTCGCTAGCTCGATTAGAACATAATTAAATAATTAATCAAAATTGAAATGTGCCTGGCCATACCCTGTCGCTGAATTGAGGGTTAAGATATTTCATGTTAAAAATAAAGGACTTCAATGCATGATCTTGAATATTGTACGATACAGTATCTCACATTTCGACTTGTCATATGGGTCTGAAAAATTGCTGTGACTTGCTGATTTAATTAAACATAAATAAAAGCCCTCTGATGAAGAAAATTCATCTCACTGATAATACCTAGCAGTGCAAGATGATTCAATTCACAAACGGGGTCCTTGGACACCTAAATAAACGGATTCGCGGTCCAAGTTTTATTACGTTAGTTGTCTTATTTAGTGTATCTGTTTTCTAAGTACAGTGCAATCTAAATGGACTTTCATGTAGCTTCTATCCCTTTAATTTTGACCAAATTTAATCTTAAATGAGTGGATAAAAAAACAAATACACCTTTGGGTCTATGAAAATCTCTCGAGATTGCCATTCCAGTGTTTGTTGGCTTGTTGAGAGTCGTTTGAGCTGCCCACAACTTGAATAACTTGACGATGTCACGCTAAGAAACCCAAATGATGGCAGTTTCTTGTTTTGCCTCTTTGATTGGAGGTCAAAATCATAAAATTCATATCCATTCGAAAATTTTGAAGTGATTTTTGAATAATTTAAAATTATTTGCGCGATTTGAATTTTTTTTTTAATAAGTTGAGGTATTTCCGTTTTTCTTCGAAATGATACTCGCAAAAAGGCCAAAGAAACTGATGAAAAAGTCGCCAAGGTCTGCCAATTATACTGAAATCAGGGCCTCATGTGAATACACGTGAGCTTGATTATTATTAAATGTTTAAAATTGATCCTATTTTCTACCTGAATGAACAAAAGATTGATTCTTTCAATTATGTAATGACTTAAACTTTTTCCATTATATAAGGTCCGTCCTCAGAATAATTCTCTGCCATTTTTTTTAAAAAGATTTCTAAATAATATCAAAAATACCAATGTTTCATGTTGTGTATCTAAAAGAAGATTAGTAAATGAAAAGATCGACTAGATATCGATTTATTTCATTAATATTTTTCATCAATTTTTTTATATTTAACAGATTTCCATGTAACAGTTCTCCAAATCGACTCAATCGATGAAAATAGTATGGTATGTTAAAAAATATTTTTAAATAAAAAATCAACAAAATTCATATTAAATTTCTCCTCACCAGACATATGTGACAGATATTTTCCTAGCTCAAAGTTGGCGAGACCCAAGACTAAGACTCCCCGAAAACATGAGTGAGGAGTATCGGATATTGGATGTTGAGTGGCTCCACGATATTTGGCGTCCTGATTGCTTTTTTAAAAATGCAAAAAAAGTAACTTTTCACGAGATGTCAATTCCAAATCATTACTTGTGGCTATATCATGACAAAACGTTGCTGTACATGTCAAAGTAAGTCAATTTTACATAAATATCATATTACTTGAATCGAATTCTAAATTAATTTTGATCGATTTCTATTTTTAGACTCACACTTGTATTGAGTTGTGCCATGAAATTTGAAACATACCCACATGACACTCAATATTGTTCAATGATGATCGAGAGTTGTAAGTCCAATCAATTTAATCTTAATCCATTTTAAATAAATATTTAATTTTTTTTTTAAATTTTACATTTTAAGTATCACACACAGTGCACGATTTAGTTTTCATCTGGAATATGACAGATCCGTTGGTGGTAAATCCTGACATTGAATTACCGCAATTAGATATCTCAAATAATTATACATCGGATTGTACGATTGAATATTCAACAGGTGAGATGATTTGTTTTCGTTAAATTATGAAAGTTTTTAATTTGTTTTTTTTTTTAATATTTTAAAGGAAATTTCACATGTTTAGCTGTTGTATTTAATTTACGACGTCGATTAGGTTACCACTTATTTCACACTTATATACCAAGTGCACTCATTGTTGTCATGTCATGGATTAGTTTTTGGATTAAGCCGGTAAATTTTTCACTTTCATTCAAACATTTAGTGTATTTCGAGTAAAAATTTTGAATTGTGATTTAGGAAGCAATTCCTGCCAGAGTAACACTGGGAGTCACTTCATTACTTACATTAGCTACACAAAATACCCAAAGTCAGCAAAGTCTACCTCCGGTTAGTTATGTTAAGGCAATCGGTATGTAATATGAAAATTATTTATTTAAAATGTTTATTTTTTCACATCTTAATGAATTTCACAGATGTTTGGATGTCAAGTTGTTCCGTTTTTGTGTTTCTCTCGTTAATGGAATTCGCTGTAGTTAATAATTTTATGGGTAAATTTTGCATCGTTAATTGAGTTTACTGTTATTTGATATAATTTGTTCTAATTTTAGGACCTGTAGCTACAAAAGTGATGAAGGGCTACTCAGATGAGGACCTTTCTTCGGTAAATTTTCTACACTTCATTCATTTTGATTTAAAAATTACATAGTTCAATTTTTTTTTCAGTATGGACCTGGATCAGAACCAAGACCGTCTGTTGTACAATACGATACATTTTGTAATGGACGTGAAACGGCGTTATTTATTGATAAATTTTCACGATTCTTTTTTCCATTTTCATTTTTTATACTGAATATCGTATATTGGACCACGTTTCTTTAATGAGAGGAAGAAAATAATAATAAAATTTTACTATGTAATATTATTTGTAAATTGTAAGAGCTTGAAATTTCAAAAAAAAAAAAATAGAATGATGTATGAATTAAAATGGTTGCAAAATTTAAATTTAGTATTCTTTAAAATTGAGTGCGACTTCTAATTGAAATTTGATCGAAAGCCATCTCATGAAGGTAAAGAGTGTTAAATTTGTATGGCAAAAATTGGCTATGAACGAATGCATCTTGGTCATGAAATGGGCTCATTGTGCTTATTTCTCATATTCAGTAGCCAGAATAAGAGGCACATGGCTTTGTAAAGATTCAAGCCCGAGTTGAGATTCGAACTGACACCCTTTAATTCAAAAATTAGCATATCAGATTAGATATTTTTATTCATTTCTTACTTTAGATTAGATTAGATATGAACTAGCTCCACCGTGGAGCCAATGGTCGTATTGTGTTCATACTACTTCAGCCGAGACTTCCATAGTAAGCGCCTTTTATCTATGATTTAACCACGTGGGTTCACAATTTGTACTGTAATCCGATCCAGTCGCCCTCAGGTTTCACTCAGCGCCCCTAAAAATCCCAGGAGGATTTTTTTGTATTCTAAGTAAAACTTGAGCACATTTGAAACTCGAAAAACACAAATTAATTTTCATGTCCGGGACTGGATCCGAACCCCCGTTGCAGGATTCTTACCAATCATACCAGCCACTTAACCAACTCGGTCAACGAGCTCCCTTTAAAAGAACATGCTTTAAGATTCCTATGAGAGCCTTCTTAAAAAATACAATTGAAACTGAGCGAAATGATATAACAACAAAAAAAATTACTTCACCATAAAATTTCAAGTATAATTCGTCCTTGAAAATCCATCATGTAAATAAAAGTGAGGGTAATGATCTCTGAATAATCGTTTTGGAACAATCAAAAAAGACATTTCTTGTAAACAATAAGACAAAACATGAATTACTTCCGTTGTAAATATTTTCACACTCAATTTCAATTCATTGATCAAAAAAAGTATTCCTACACACCTCAACAGTTCACATTCATAAATAAACACAGAAGTATAAGAATAAATAATCATGTACTACTTCAAAAAAAAAAATGTTTTATTATTACAATTAATTTTTCTTCTTTCTTTATAATATTTTTTTTCACTATATTTTCACATATAAGTCAAAGGAAAAACAAAACTCATACATATAATTTTCATGTTCAATTGAGAATCTTGTAGTCTATAAATAAACAAGAAATTTTGAATATTTTAATATGAATTTCGAAAAAAAAGAGACGGAAATTTTTCTGTTTAATCTTAATTTTTTATTTCATGATTGTTCAGATCAAATAATAATGAAAATGAACAGAAAACTGAGAAAGTGTATTGAATTTTTATTATTGGTAAGAGATTATTACTGTGTGTATCGTATTAACTGAAAGCGAAAGTGTGTGTATTTTTCTGAATGTTGTCTGTATGAAATCTTCGAGGTGGTTTTAAAATTCTGTTTTCTTTATAAATTGAGAGTAAATCTTGTTTGTGTTACTTTTAAATGATAGCAGAGATCTTCAAACGAGTATTATTTGTGATTTTTTATTTCAGTGAGTGGCATGCACTTGAATATCTTCGAAATGCCCCATGGTATGCTTAAATCAAAATACATACATTGAAAATAATTTTTTTTTTGCTAAATTTATAATAAAAATAAATGGAAAATGAGAGATAAACATTCGATCTGTGTATTGTGTTTATGTGTGTGTTGTAAGAAAAAAGATCAACAGTTCTAAATAGTAGAAGCTCAGTAATTTTCCCACCGGAGATAAGTCAAGAGTGTGTGAGCGACAAAATTTCTTTTTTTTTCTTCTAAATTTCATTCATTGACAAAATTATTGTGATTGAAATTTGTCACATTTCTGGTAGTTTTTCAACAAATTAAAAACCAAAAATGGGCTGTTTTGAAAGTTTTCCGACAGTGAATTACTGTTGTGGATGCATAAGTTTAGAAGCCGGAGCATTTACCTTGGGAATTCTCAAGTTAATTTCCTCATGGACAATAATTCTACTTGCAGTATATAAATTATCGGATTTCGAAAAACAAATTGAAAGAGGTATGAAAAATATTTTTGGATGTTTTATTCATAGGAGTTAAGAAAAAAATCTGACACTCATAAAAAATATGCGTAATAATAATTAAAATTATTATGATTTCATTTGTTATTTTTTCTTAATTTATTGTGTACTTAGGTGATGAGATTTTCGTTTACATTTTGTTTGGACTTGCGATTTATATGATTTTTGTATCCGTGACTGCGATTCTGTTGATTTTTGGAGCATTTAAGGTATTTCACTTTAATATTTATTATTCTTTAATGTCAAGGTTAATATAAATCATTCAAATTTTATTAATTTTATTCATTACAGAAAAATGTGCGTCTTGTTAATGTTTATTTATGGCTTGAGCTGTTTCTTACGATATTCGTTGGTCTAGTAGTGATTATTGCCATTATTGATCAATTTTTAGGAGATGATCCATTGAAAGAAGCATTTTTGATGCTTTTATTAACTTTCTGTGAGTATTTATTGAAAATTAGTTTCATTTTATTATTTTTTTAATCACTTTTCATTTAATTTAGTTTTGAAAATGTATCTCCTTGTCTGTGTTATTTCCTATTATGTTGATTTGTATCGCCAACGAACCCGAGGTGCTTACGCATGTTCATTGAATTTGGCTACAGCACCACCAGCACCAATTGTCGCTCAATCGTACATGTATCCTCATATTTATTATGCGTCATCAAATTAACCTGACTTCTAATCATAAATATGATGAAGAAATGCCGAAATTATTGATAAGTGATATTTTGTTATGATTTTATTTTATTATTATTATTATTATACATAGTTTATAAATTTTAATTGTATGATTATTATTTTTTCTTCTCTCTTTTACTTCCGTTATAATTTTAAATTTCAATAAAAATATGAAGAATTCAATTATTAATTTTATTATTTAACTTTTTACGATCTTCGCATAAAATGGAAAAAAATTGACGTCCTCCACGTTTCCGGAATATGTAAAATTATTATTATAATTTTATTTTCTCTTCATTAATTTTATAAATAAATATGATTGAGAAAATCAAATGTTAAAATGTTTCAAATAAATTATCAATATTAGATACAAACTAAGATCATCATGATAGAAGTTTTTTATAAAAATCTCAATTATTATCATCCTATAAATATATTTTTATTATATAAAAAGACATAAAATAGTTTAAGTCATCCATATCTATATAAATTAAGTATTTTTTCTACATGGCTCTGTTCATCGAATAAGAAATTTTTTTAATCATAATTTTTCTTGACTTTTTTAAACTAGAAGTGTTTCAATTATTCGAATTTATTTATTTTTTTATCTATTAGACAGCACTTTCTAATACATATCGTTGTTACGTGTAGTGTAAAATGTTTGACTAAGTTTCACAGGATGTCTTAAATTTGGAACTTTTAGAGTGGTGTCCAACACATTGTTAAAGAAAATCAAATGTGAAGCTTCTCGTCGGTCTATTAAGCTGTTTAGGTCGATTAACATTAACCTTCCTTGTAAGAAGGTAAGTTGAATAGATCTGACCATCCCAATCCTTTCAAAGCAAAAATTAAGAATCTTATTTGGTACCAACGAGCAGAAAACAGATTTGGTAACAAATGGATCGTTCAATTGCTTTGAATTTCTTTTCACAAACCCAAGCATTCAGTTGGCTTTTGAAATTTGATGATCAATATGGGCGTTAAAATTGACTCGTAGGTCTCGTATTAATTAACATTTTTCAAGAGCAAGAACATGAATGGAGTAATTCGAGTGCACCATATTTTCATAAATTTTAAGGTCATCAGCAAAAAGGATGTAATTAGAGTCGATCAATGTTTCACATATTAAGTTGATAAACAAAACAAACAAATATGGCCCAAGTGGCTACCCTATGGGACACCTGACAAAATATAGATCTCTTTTAGAGTGCTCGACGCCTTTGACAATCTTCAGTTTCCTTTCATAAATATAACTTCATCCAATTTACAGCAATTTTGGCACAGCATTGAAATTTAATTCATTTAGTAATAATCTAGTATTGACTCTGTCAAAGGCTTTCTGAAAGTCTGTGTATATTACATCTATTTGAGACCATGTTCTCTAAGAGGTGCTGTGAGAAGCACACAATGGTACTTTATGTAGATCTACACTGTCATTTATGAGGTTATGAAAAAAGGAGCAAGTGATTTTAATTTCCCTGGCAGTGCTAAGGAAGTACAAATTAATAGTTGTAAAAACCAAATACAAATTAATAGTTGTAAATACTAAATCAGGTTAAAAAATAATTGATGCCACATGCACGGACCTTGTGTAAGTCATAATTTTTGGTATGTTTAAAAATAGTTAAGTGTTAATTTTTTTTGTAATTTCTTGTTTAATAATTGAACCAATGATTAACCTTCATCCTTTCCAAGGACTTTTAAGTCTCTGTAACTTTATAAAATAAATTTTTAGCTGTTAATATTTTTATTTAACTCGTGCTTCAATTTTACAAGACACTGTCATTTGAGTATGTTCCTTGCAGAAAATTTAAGGTAACCGACATTTTCGAATTTTAAATCCCCTAAACTGAGGATAGGTGGAAGATTATAAAAATATAAAAATTGACTTAAGAAACTTAAGAATTCAATTTTCATCCATATGCAAGGTCATTTCACTCATTTCATGCACGTTAGAATCAGTGACAATGAATTTTTGCACTAATGAACAGTGCCAGATAATTTTTTTCAAAATATTTTTCGATTACTTTTTTGTACAGGAAAAACATTTTTGATCTTTTTTTATGCATGAAAATGAGAAAACCCGCAATCTCAGTTTATACATGAAAGAAAAAAAAATATTAAAAAATATAAAACAACAACAATGGTGAATGAAAATAAAATAGCAATAAACATATACGTGACACAATAAAACTTGTATAGAGACAAAGGTGTGAGATATTTTTCAAAAAGTCAAATTTTCTCTTTAAAAAAATAAATATTACAGTCTTGGACGATCTCTATCTGAAAATATTGTCTTATTTTTATTTTTTCGTAGTTATTTTTCTTTTCTTTTTAATATTATTGCTCTTTTTATGCCCACCACTATTCAGTTTGCGTTTTTAATTCAAATGATATAGAAGACAAGTTTTATCATTCGGTCATTTTATTTTATTATTTTTTTTTTTTAATTTTAATTTATTTATTAGTTGTGCAATTTAGACAGTTACTTATATAATGGGATTTCTCGAGGATTTGCCCATAACTCCAAAATGTTGTTGTTGCATATCAAATTTAAGGATAGCAAGTATAATGATTGGAACTGTCTCATTATCCACAATTATTCTAAAATACACGGAACAAGTGTTTTTGCTGATAAGAGAACTAAAGTACAGATTTACTATAAACGATGGTGAATTCTTGATTATTATTATATAAAATGTATTTAAAAAAAAATTCATTGATATATTTATTTTGTTTTTGGGATCATCATCAAAATGCGAAAATTATATAAAATAATAACAAATATAGACCATGTTTATAATTTTTTGGTGCTCTGGTTTTTGCTGCTCATGTATGTTATGCCAAAAATTTTGCTCAACATACTACTGATATTTGGAGCTGTGAAGGTACGGTCATCTATTTTTGATCTCTCATGAGATATCAAACATGCACACACAGGGTTTTCTGTTTGGCGTCAATGAATAGTATTTTTTATGTTTTTTTTTGTCTCTTTTTGACGTTGAACTTAAACTTTGAATTATAAATAATTTAAATGTTATTTAATTTTTATTATATAAAATTATGTTACATTTTTTTGTATATTCACAGAAAAAAGCCACTTCAATTAGTATATATTTATGGTGTAATATTGTCTATTTTGGACTTGAAATAATTACCGTAATAATAGGAATAGTTTTAGTCTTTGCAACAAATTTAATAACATGGGAGCCAATTTCTAATATCACGAATATCATAACATTCCTTGTGTATTTTGGTAAGTTGTACAATTAATTAACATTTATTTTAATTATAATTAAATTTCCTTTTCAACAGTAGTACAAATATATTTTTGGCTTTGTGTAAATTCATTTTATGCCGAACTCAAATTGGAAAGTCGATTTTCACTGCGACAACAAATGCGTGGAACAACACTGACAAACATAAGTTTTTCATCGACACCATCAACAAACAGTAGAGTTAGACAACCACAAAGTTTTCCATTGAGAATAATGCGAGCTAGTTAATAATAAATAAATAAATAAAAAAATACAAATAGTGCGTGGGCCATGATTGAGTGAGCACACTCAGCTAAAAATCATCTGTGTGATGAAAAATTTGATTATAAAAAAATGTTTAAGTTAAAATCACCTATAAAAAAAGTCAAACGTGGATTTCGATGAGTGATCTCTTAAATTCATTCTCTGACTCCAAACATCTCAATACAGGTTTATTTTGATTTTTGGCTATTTTTGATTCTCCGTCATAAGTGATGATTTTTAGTTGACAGTGTGGCATCAGGTGAGAAAATATTTATTACATTGTTTTTTGAATTTATGAATGAAAATTGTTAAAAACATTATTTTTTTTGTCATTTAGATAGAAAACAAAATATATTTTATTTCGTATTTTTTGTACTATAACATTCATCAGTTTTTTTTTTGTTTATATTTTCGTAAAAAATCCTTCAAAATATTTAACGGCAGCATATGAACTTAGCACTCCGATAATTGTTCCCGCAATTACGTCACTTGGATGATGATAGTGCTCATGAATTCTTGATAAGGATATAAAATAAGCATATAGAAACAGCAAAAATTGTAAACAAATTCTCAGCTTATTCCATTTGATGCGTTTCCACAGATAAAATATCAGATAAACGGCTACAAATACTGAAGCGCTTGTGTGCACACTCGGAAACGACATGTAAACATCGATTGATACCTCGTTCCAGCATTCATAATCTTGAATGAACTTAAATTGGTTTTGCGTTGCATTACAATCAACATTTGGATTGCAAGCATCGATGAAATGGGGTCTCAAATTGCCCCTAAACAGTTTGGGTACGTATGTGAATGACATACAGATGAAAAATCCATGAAAGTAGCGAGTAATTCGATAATATACAGATTTTCCAAAATATTTAAATTTATTTTCGAGGCCTCTTTTCCTTATAATTGTAAATAATTCAATTACAATGAAAATAATTGGGGGTCCTAAGAGTGTTTGTATTGCAATACTGCTTTGGCTTATTTTTGTTTCACGATACGGATATCGAATTGAATTATCATTACAAAAAAATCCTGTTTTAAATCCAATTTTTTGTCTCCATGCGTAGAATACGATAATTGGAAGGGAAAAAATAACTAACAATGTAAGATCAGTTAAGAAAACATTTAATTTTTTAAGAATTTTTTCCACTTTCGTCTCTTTTTTCATCACAATTTCTTCCTCCTCTTCTTCACCTGTCTCCACTGATACAACTTCCATTTTTATTACGTATTTTTATTTATTTTAACGAAAACTTTAAAAAAACCCGACCACTTTACACAACATTTATAATTTAAATGCTTCTATTTTTGCCAAATTAGTATCATTTTACTTTTGATATTGCAACAAAAAAAAATCGAATAAACGACAAATAAATGTCTACTGACTTAAAATAAATTAAAGCAAGTTAATGAAAACTTCCGAACTAAATTTTAAAGAACATCATAATATTATTATTAGTAGTATTTTTAAACCTTATCAAAATTTATCATGTATGTAGAAAGTCATATACGAGTCTAGTCTATGGCTAATGATAAAAAGGTTGATTATTACAATTGATAAAATCAATTATATGTGTGTTAAATGTTTTTTTGTAAAGAAGGCATTTAATTTTTGTTTGTTTCTTTTGAAGTATGTGAGCACATAAATATTTGTTGATATTTAATTTTTATTTTGAATTTAAAAAAAGGCAAAATATTTCATATTTTTATTGAAGTTTATTATCTTTAATTGCTTTTTATCAACAGGTTTTCGTAGTTATTTACCTACATTAAGTAACATACTTAACCTTTTTTCTCAGTAATTATTTATGTCATACGATATTTTATTTTCAATTAAATTGATTTTTATGGTAACTAAGAATTTTAAAGCAATTCTGACGATTCTTTGCATTCGCTCTTCTGTGTCTTTCCGAAATTTCGACTCAAAATGACTTATCCGAAAGGCCGACTAACCAAAAATGATATAAAATCCAAACTCGATATTGCTTGTTCTGTACATTAAAGACCTAATACAGCAAAACAATTTTTTTTTTGCAAAGAGCGAGCGATTAGAAGGACTCTTCACATAGAAGGGCGCTCGTGTATGACATTCATGATTGCGTCTCACATTTTTTTAACTTTTTGACGCCTCAAAAGAGTATCGAAACCCTCCACAGTTCAGAAAATTTAACATGACTGAATCTGCCTTGAGGGGTTCCCATAATATTTGGGCATCCTGGTCGAAAAAGCTTGCCCTTATGAGACAACTACTTATAATCAATGATTAGGCACAGCGGAAGTCAAAGTAAACCAGAAACTCAAAAATTTACCTTCGCTGAAGAAAAAATTTCTGAATCATTGCATCTCATGATAAATTCGTGAGAAATTATTGTTTATTTAACGTTTCAATTAAACGCCTTCATTCTAATTCATTGAATTAAGTATAAATTAAAATTTCTTTGCATAAAAATATTTCGATTATTTAATTCAAACATTATTCACTGTTCTAAGTTAATTTAATTGAACTCTTTCTTATTTGTTCCTTCTCCTTAAAATTCCGTTCAACCACCAGTGCTAAAACCATTGCACAAAAAAACCCTAAGGAACATCCCACTACAACATCCTGCGTATGATGATGAAAATCGTAAATCCTTGAAATTGAAACCGCATATGCATACAATAACAGTAAAAATTGCAGTCCAATTCTCAATTTTTCATTCAGCAATTTCCTTTGTAAATACAAAACCAAATACGTTGCGGCAAAGAACGACTGTGACGAGTGTCCACTTGGAAAACTCCGATAAATACTGGTAAAATAATTTTCATTTGAACATTCGTAATCCAAAATGAATCGTCCATGATTCTTAATATCACTACAATCACTTCCATCCCACATCACAGGCTGACATACATCCATGAAATGTGGTCGTAAATTACCATCAAAAAATTTTGGCATCCACATGAATGAACAGCATGCATTATAGCCAAAAATATAATTCACAATACGATTGTATAAAATTTGTGTTACATTGACCTTTGATGAATTTGTGTTATCATTGTCATCATTGTTATCAGTATTAAGTTCAGTGTCGAGATTTTTAGTTGTATTACGTTTAAATTTTGGATATAAATATTCTAATACCAAAATGGTAAAAATTGGAACGCAAAGAGTTTGATAAACGACCGCAGTTTCACTAATTGTTGATTCTTTGTACGGAAATTGAAGTGACTTATCTTCACAAAAAAATCCACCGTGATGCGTTTTATTGATCACTAATTGTAATAATTTGTACACAATCATCGGTGATCCAAGAAACGCAATGTATAAAAGATCTTTAAGCACTCTCACTAAGACACCGGAAGTTGTTTTTGTACATTTTTTCTCAGATTCTTGCGTTTTATCTGACTTTATTTCATCCTTATTTTGAATATCTTCAGATGTATCCATTTGTATTGAGTCTTAGCTTACGATTAAATAAAAAAAATATATTTAAAACTTAAAATAATTTAAATAACAATAAAATGTGTGTCAGAGTTCCGACACACTCTGACTATTCTATCAAAATATTAGATCACTAATAGTAAACTAAATTGAATAGGTACTTAAATTACTAAAACATATGTTGTTTTGTTATTGTTATTATTTGAATGTGTGTATGTAAGTATATAAGGTATGTGATTCATCATTAATGAATGAATGAATTCAAATTTTCTTGAATGGATTTGACCGTTAAAAAATATGATGTAGGAAATTTGTGTGATTCATGACAATTTTAAAATGCACTGTTAATTTTCAGGAATAAAAATCACTTGAAATATAACTGGGAACAACTTGTGAGTCAAACGAGATCATTTCAAAAAAAAAAAAAATATAATATGTGATTTTTTTGTCTGGTTCAAACAAAAAAATAATGTCAAAGGATGGTAAGCATCGTCTAGGGCATTCGAAAAGGTGAGCTTTGACATGATGTGCACGTGTTAAAGACGGATGCATGCCAATGCCGTCCTTGTCTCTCTGGAGAATTTAGCTTCGGGCGGTGGTTCACCGAGGACCTTGTTTGCTTCATAGCTGTTTGTTGTGTTTACGACGGTTGCTGTGTGTGGTTGCTTTAGCATACCTCGATAAATAGCCTTGTCTGTCACTGTGTTCAGAGGTATTGTATCTGAAAGTTTAGGTAGTAGACTTCTTGCCGAACGACGGATATTTTTATGAGATGGAGCCGCGCTTATATTACTTGAAATTGAATATTCTGGTCTGTGGCATGCGACGAGGAATTTTTTTCTGAGCAGCTCATTGTGTTGTTTAACTGGAAGCATTCTTGTTTCAACGTGAAGGTGATCAGACTGTGACATTAGATGGCATCCTGTGGCTATGGGCAGAGCCGCATTTTATGTGGCTTGCAAATTTTTCCAAGTGATTTTTCCATCATACGAAAGGTACCGTTTTTAAGAGTTATCATTCACAAATGAAAAGAAATTGAATTTCCGTTGCCTTAGTTTCAAAAACTCATAGTGGCTCTTTATAGATCACAGTAAATTAAGTTTGACTATTTCAAAATATTATCTTGATGACTTTAAAAATTTCATTTCAACAATTTTTTTAACCTAAAATAATAAAAAAAAAAGTTCCCTTTTATTTAAATAGTAATTCCCTTACTTGATTGATATTTTTTTTTCTTTACTTTTCTGCTTCGTCTTTCATTCAAGAAAAAAAAACAATTATTCAAAAATAAAACCAGCATCTATCATTTTTAAAGACGAAGTTGAATATTAAAAAGAGTCGAAGAAAATGATGATAATAAAATGAATAAAATGAAAAAAGTTTAAATTAAAAAAAAAAAATAAGAAATTATGCAAATAAACTCTTTTTTTATCACAAGCGCCTTAAATGTATCGCGTGCACACAAGTCAAAATAATAATCATAATAATAAAAAAATAATAATATAACTCAAAGATAGGCAAAAAAAAGAGTGTTGATGATGAAGATGATGATGTTGTTGTTGAAAGGACGCAGCACACAAAAAAAACTTAAACAAATTGAATAAAAACACCATCACGAAGCAATATAATAAATTTTAAGCAATATGAAACGAGGATAGAATGAGAAGGACGCCACTTTTTCTTATTATAAATTATTATTATTATTTTTATCAGAACTCGGCCCATTTAAAAATATGAATGATAAATATCGATATCAAAAGAACGAAGCATAAAAAAATAAGATGAAGAAAATTTATTTAATTTATGGGGGAATAAATACAATTTTTAAGTGCCTCAATTTTATTATAATTTTTTTTTTCATAAATTTTTTTTATTCTTTCTCAATTTTGGCAAAGAAAGATAATACAAATTTTTATTTAAACATTTAAAAATGGAGATTTTAAACCCTTCTCTTTTTTTTTGTGCCAGTATCAGCAAAAAGTGTAATAAAATAGAAAAATATTATAAAATGAATATAAAAAAATATGGAAAGACATTTCTTTATCTTTTTTTATATCGCGAAAATTTCAAATTGTAAAAGAAATGAGAAAAAAGATATTAAAGGAAGATATAATTTTTTGTATCTTATTCACCTCTTCTTGTTGATCATTTGTTAGCGTTACGCAATATGAGCAATGTATAGATATAACTTTTACTTTTACAGTATCAAAAAAAAGTTAAAATAAAATTGCTTGAAGAAAATATAAAAATATAAGTCCTTAGCTTGTGTCCTGTTTTGCTGTGTATTTTTTTTTCTTCTTGTTTTTCTTTATTTTTTTTGATAAAATAAAAATTTAAAAGCACGCACACGTTTTTGCTCAAAGATTAAATTGAAAGAGAAAAATAATCATAAAAACTGATATCAAAATAAAATTTAAAAGCATTTTATTAAGAAGTATAAAAAATATGATAAAAAGTTGTTTACTTGGATTAAAATGAAAAGATAAAAATTGTGAATTTAGAATGATTGATGACTTTTACTTCAACATTCAGTGTATTGAAATAAATTGATCAAAGATATCTCTGTGAATGTGAAATCTGTGTCATTTCTGAATCTTCAAGGGCTTGATCTTAATATCATGAATTTAAAGTCCTGAAATACGTCCGTAAATCTCTGGACAACGATATCTTTTGCCTGGATCGGTTTAGATTCAATTTGGGCATAGCTGGATTGAGAGACGACTAAAAATTGGTTCAAGAGCATTCATTGACATTACTTGGTCATCGTAAGATATCCTCTCTTGGTCCAAGTTACTTCAACAAGCTCCCCCTCAATCTGAGACGAATCCAGGAAACATCAACATTTTTGAAGGAACTTAGAGAGCATTAGACTCTGACTCCTAATTTAACGCGCCATCTTATTTGTATTAATCTATACCACCTCTGAATCTCTTCAGTTGTGCCTCTCTTAAGTTGTCCACTTCTGATTTAGCCTCTTGTAGAGTTTGGATTATTGCAATGTACTGCATGAATTGATTCTCCGTCCCAACCAGGGGGGATTGCGTAAGTACCGTTACAAGCCTGAGGGTTTAAATGAAAATGAAATTTATGAAAATATAAAAAATTTAGGTCTAAAGTCGTATAAGAAACATTGTTCCTGACTATGCGAGCTACACTGATCATTAGCATTGACTACAAGAGTGTCCATGATACTTGAATTTTATTCCAAAGGAACAGAAAAGGCGCTAGAAATATCATTGAACCAATGCCCTATAAAAGTTAACGAAACATCTCTACCTGTGGACCAAATCATTTTGTACTACAGGGCAATTTTCAATTTACAGTGTAACAGTTTTAAATTCTGTATATTTGACCAAATTGGGCAAGATTTGTAGTCAAACGGAATATCCATTGATTCAATGATGATAAATTTTTCCATTAAATATTTACTTCTCTTCTATTCAATATTGTAGAGTCCATTTTCCTTTTTTTTTGTTTTGTAACATGAAAAATTGCCTCTTCTTCATTTATTTTAATAAAAAATACACAAAATTCAAAGTATTTTTCATAAAATAATAAAAAAAAAATAAAATAAGACAAAGAGAATTATGGAGATAATTAAAATAATTCTAATAAAGGATAAAAATTGATCGTTGTAGCGTTGGGGTGACAACACAAGAAGACATCCCAATACAAAACTGCAATGGTGTGAGGGAGGGTTGGGCGTTATTTTAATGCGTACATAAAATTATAATAAAAAAAAATTGTGAAAAGAATAAGAAGGAGGACAAAAATGTCTGTCAATCAATGATTTTTTTTATTTATTCTATGTAAGGTACAAGGCACCATTCTGCGTGTACATTTCTAATATTATTTTTTATCATGTAGTCAAGTGAAAAAGGGGAAAAGATGGTTTTTCTGTAAAATAAAAATTAAAAATGATAGCATTAGCAGTTAAATATACATAATCGTCATAAAAAAAAAGTAAAAGGGTTAAAATTATCAGCGTATTTATTTGAGATTTTATTGTACCTACTTACATTAAATAATATTCTTAGAAATAAAATCAGATTTGGATTTGACGTTTTTAATAACTTTCACTCTTAGCGAGTGCGAGTGTCTTTTTACAAAGGCATTTTAAAAAATGAGCAATGTAATCAGAGATTAGAAGAATGAGAAGCGGCATTATCCGATAAAAGTGATTACTTTCATCAAAAAAAATTACTTTAATCTAAATTTTTCGTTTTCTGATCAAATATTTTGGTTCTTACCTTGATGGAAGTTTGCTATCAACTGTTTGCATTTGATGAATTTTCCTGAATGTTTGTCTGAAAGAAAAACCGGTTTCAAATTTTGTCAAATATGAAATTGAACGTGTCCGTTGCAGGTATCAGAAAAATTCATGCAATTATAAAATATATAAAAAACATCTGGCGGCTACTTTAATTTGCATCACTTTGAACATCATTTATACCATATTTTACATCTAAATTGTTACAGAAAGGGTTGAATCGGGTCATATGATTGTTATTTTTATTTATTCACTTACTTACCTTTCGATAAAATAAAACTTGTTTGACCGGTTTAGGTCAGTTATGGTATGAAAATGTCCCTTTTAGCACAATATATAAGTGATTTAGAGGGAAAATTTATATCCGTTATTCAAACGAATGTAAAATCAGATAATGGTTCAAGGTACAATGAGATAGGTGCATCACTTCAACAAACAATTGCACAAAATATCCGGTTTATTTCGGTCACAAACTATCCCTTTCTTAATGTTTTTTTTCCTGGATCATTGTATTTTTGATGATCAAGAACTGGTTTTCCCATGTATCTTAACTGTAATAAAATTTCATTAGAACAATCAGAAAATGCGATGAGTGAATATCAAAAAATAATGTAAAAAAGGGTTGCAATTTTACCTGAGCAATGTAACGTTTTAAATTTCATTATTATAATTCGTCTTAACACATATTATGAATATGCAAAAAGGGTCACATCATAAATTAAAAGAGTATAATGATCAAAACTTGCTTGACTGGAACTGACCTGGTTATTTTTAATCTTGAATATGAAACTAAGATGAAAAAATTTTTAGTTTCAAATTAACTGTCTTCACTGTTGTTATTCCCAACAGTAACGTAAAGGAATTTTTCATTATTATTATTATAAAAGTTATTAAATATTTATATTTTTTTCAATTTGATCTTCATTAAATGAGGAGAAGAAAAAATTGATTCTAATTTCGTTGACGAGAATAATAACAATTTAAAAATATTATCACGCACTTAAATAGTGAATTTAGCCATTAACTCACGTACGTTAATATCGACGTTAAAAAATAGTCCTTGAATGTTGAGCGAAAATAATAAGGCAGAACATTTAATAAATAATTAATTAGAAAGAAATTCAAAACTTTTTCATTATAATAATACTTTGTATAAAAATACAAAAATGAGAGAAAAAAAACATTGAAAGTGTGAAAAAGCGATGATGATGATGCTGCTGGTTGATGAAATACATAGAGAAGGCAAAAAAAACAATTTTTAGTTAAATAAAGAATATCTCTCTTAGTTTTTCTTAAAGAAAAATTAAAAATAAGGAAAAAAAAACAAGAAAAGGAGATAAAATGATGAAAATGAGAAATTTGATTGTTAAAATTAATTTTTAATCAAAATTTTAAAATGCTTCTGGGAATTTGAAGTTGAGATGCTTTAAAATAAAATAAAAAGAGATGTTAGAGAAATGTTTATAGGCTCAAATAGTGATAAGAAATACAAAATATTCGAATAAAAAAACAATTTAGATTCACCACTAGGATGTCAGTTGAAAACTCAGGCCTAAATATTAAGAGAGCTCAAACTGGCCTCCTGTGATGATTAGAGAAGAGTATACCCACCTCAGCCACTACTACATTTGGCTTTTGGTGAACTGTCTGAAATTATATTCTTTTTTAACGATACTTATTTCCTTCAAGGAATCATTTATCAAATGAAGTTTCATTCCAATGAGGGCCATTGGATTTATTTGCCTATTCAAACACCCAAAAAACCTCGTTCTCCTGTTCGCAAGTCCACTCCAGAAGCAGAGAATATGCTGAGCACTTTCTTCTACTGCTTGACATATTCTACATAAATCTGTCTTACTTAGATTCATTCTCTTAAGGTGTTTTAGTACACGTGCGTGTCCTGTGAGGAATGCCATCAGAACTCTTACTTGACCTGTGGTCATTCCTAGAAGTTCTTTAGAACGAGTGGCTGACCATTTGGGTATAAGATTAAGTACGTGTTCAGAAAGACGATTGCTTTGCAGATCCCAGTACCAAGTTGATTCATCTATAAGCCACTCAAATATTGCAGACTTCGGTGTTTTTAAAGAAATTCATAAGCCTGGTTCTATAGTGGCATAAGTTGAAGCTGATGCTTACCTGGCTAGTCTGTCTGCAATTTTATTTCCTTTTTGCAAACTCATTTTGCCAATTTCCCAAAATCTTTTGATTAGACGAGGACCGCGGCAGTTTGGCGAGTGAACTTCTTTTGACAATGTTGCCGTTGTTCCATTCTTTGATTACTTTAGTGTACTGGCAAGAAGCAAAGTTAGACCAGAACAAGGAGGTCGTGGAAATAAAATGTTTTCCTCAAAAGCATCAGTATGAAAGTCATTTACTGAATCATATTACTGTTGTTCAAATAGATAATGTAACTTTTCTTATCATGGAGATGATATCATCTATGTTCAATACTGATTCGGTAAAAGAACTCTTGATTACTTTCAAATTTCAAGCTTTTAGTCTAAAAAATTACATGGCCATTTAAGTGTGTTTGAAGGGAAATTTAATTTAATGCTAAGTCCAAAGTTAAAATTTCTCATGCGTCTCATCTCGTCTCATTGCACGGCAACAATAGCTAGGAGTGTAAAATTCGTTTACCCGAAGTGGTCTGATAACAAATTGAGTCATAACATAATTCAGACCTTTTTTATTCATGGCCTGTAGTATTGAGTACTAGTACATATGTCAAATTTAGTCATTTTTTGCGACTTGGGTGTTGCTAGAGAGCCACTTTAATGTTTGTTTCATCGTCTATATCAGTAAAAATTTCCAGTTCTGTAAAGTGTTAGTTGAAAACGTTTGCACGAGCGAGTTTTTAAGACTTTCTCACAAATTTCGCATCGACCAGGAATTTTTTTAACAACAATTAAACGCAATCCCATGTTTTTTTTGTACTGGAACATTTCAGTATTGTTCTCGTGCTAGTATTCGTCTTTAACTTCTAATATAATCTTTTTTTTTCATGTAAAAAATCTCAATTATTTCTGCTTTTATTAATTACAGGACATTTTCTCCATTAACTTCCATTAAACTTAAAATAAAATGGGGACTGTCAATTGTACTTTTCTAATTGTCTGATTTCTGATAAAAAGAAGAAAAAAAAACATCTTAAAAAGTATTAATTCATCAAAAAAAGGTACAATACAAAACAAAATTGATGATCTCTCGCTTTTTAATATAATTTGATTTTTCAATACATTTATAAAATTTTTCCTCATACAAATTTATGAATAAAACATAAGATGCTCTTCTTCGTCTTCTTCTGTTTCTAATCACCCCCAATTTTTTGTTATTATTTTATTTTAAACATTGGATGCTTTTTCATATCAAATACGCGAAAATATTTGAAAAAAAACTTTTTCGTTTCCTAATTCCTAAGTGTGTACAGATCTGTTTTATATTCTAAATCAATGATGGCCGACCATTAAATATAAAAATAGTATAAAATTTATCATGTATTTTTTTTGTTGTAATATTTTTATTATTAAATTTTATATAAAAAATGGGTAGACGCGCGAGTATTGTAATATTTTTTTTTCTTCTTTATTTGAAAGTCCATATTATGCATAGTGAATAAATTTTCCTTTCTTTTTAATATTCTTTGACTGTTGTTATTATAAAATAAAATTCAGTAAAGAAAAAAGAGGAAAAAAAAAATGAAAACGCGTATAATTCAAAAATATTGTATATAAAAATCAAAAACCGTGCCATTTATTGTGAAGGAGGGTGAAAAATTTACTTTTTTTCCATTATACACTTTTATAAAAAGATTGTTGTTGTTGTTGTACGCACTTGCCATTATAAGTGTATACAAAACGCTATTTTCTTATCGTCATCGTCCCTTTTAAAATGTAAAATTAAAAAAGATCTCTCTTTTTTTTCATCGTTTTCCTTAATTGGAAAAGCGAAAAAGGGGTGAATACTTATTTACATTTTTTCTTGTGTACACACACTTTTCTTTTTATTTTTCTCAATTTTATATAAAGCGTTTTTTTTATTTTATATTTTTGCTGTGTAATATAAAGTGCTATTTTTCTTGTCCTTGCGTATGTATGTGTGTGTGTACGTTTATCATGCTTAGAGGATACAAGTATAAAAAATTTTTGGAAATAAAATGTGGGCGATGAATATTGGGTGGTATCACTGGAATGAGGACTTCAATCAAGAAAACTCTTTTTTTTCTTCTCGTATTTTTGCTTCGTCCTGAATATTATTATTATTATTTTTATTATTAAAAAAATGTTTTTTACTGTTTGCCATTCCATCTAATTTTTTGTGCTTACAGACATTTAAAGCATTTATTATTGTATATTTTAAACGGAAATATCATGAAAAAAAATGAAGAAGGACGCCCTTTGTTGCTATTAAATTATATTTTTCTGTATACAATTAATGTACATACATAATTTAGGTATTTTGAAGAAAAAAATTACTTTCGAAGAAAATTTAAAATAATATTATTATTTTTCTAACCAAGCGGAAATTATACAATTTTTTTTATTAACTTTACGAGAACATTTCTTTGAAACGCGCTGGATATTTATTTATTATTATTATTAAAATCATTCCAAGAAACACAAAACAAAAAAAAAAATCTGTTAATTTATGGGGGATCCAAAATAAAATAAAGACATAACAATTTCATTTAACAGCATCATTTAAAGAAATTTATCTTAAAAGACTGTGAGGACATTAAAGATTGAAATGCATTGTTAATGATGGTAAATGTGGAATGAAAAATGTCTCGCACAAAAATAATAATAACCATGATGATGATTACAGATATTTTTTTTTGAAAAGAGACTTTTGGAATTAATTGTGCATTGAGACGTATTTTCTTTAAACAAAGTCGTTACATGAAAAATTCGTTATTTTTTTTATTAAATTCAAGTCCCTTCTTAATTTACAAAGTTTGTTGGCCACGAAAACCGGACCTACTAGTTTTTTTTCACTGTTTCATAACAAGTTTCTCACACTAACAATAACATTTTATCTTTTAATAGATAGAGATAAGTATTTAATACAAGAGGACATGTAAAGGGTTCTTCTTTTTTTATAACATCTCATCAATGTTTGTTTATATGAATATGCAAATAAGATTTAATATAATAAGGGTAAGTCTTAATTCTTACAGGTAAGTTTACGTTTCTTTCAGATATCAAAGGTATTTGGATTTATGGATGACTATTCTCCTTAGAAGTTTGTGGAGTGACGATTAACCCTTTGGGCAATTGTCCCATATATGGGACAATTTTGAATCGCTTGAAAAATGGACTTCAATCGATCCTAAAATTTTTTTCATGATGCAAAAAAGTTAAGAAGGGATGTAAGTTACAGGAACAACAAACGATTTAAAATTCAGGAGCGATATAACTGCGAGCCTGAATTTTGAAGTTTGAAAAAATGAAAAAAATGTAAAATGTGGAGGTTGACTTCTTTCAATGTGAATTAAATAATAAAGAAGTCAATTGAAAATTTTTTTTATTTCCGTTCTTTTATCTTCTAGTTACTACTAAATTAGCTGCACAAAAGAAAAAGTTGTAACTCTTCCCATAGCTCCGATACAGACCCTCAAATATTGTCCCGTATATGGGACAAAAGCGCTCAAAGTTACAAATTCAAAATTGTCCCATATATGGGACAATTTTTTTTGGCTTATAGCGCTTTTGTCCCATATATGGGACAATTTTTTTGGCTTATAGCGCTTTTGTCCCATATACGGGACATAGCTAAAAAAGCCTAATTATACATAGCTGAAAATTTTTTTTTGTCTCAATTACTTATAATTAGGATACTTAATAGTGATACCCATTCAAATATTTTTTTCTTTGCTTGGTTTAAATTTTGAACTCAAAGGGTTAAGATGAAATTCGTTTAAGCAGTAATTTTGAAACACAGTTGAAGTGAATTTTCAGCTTATTTTTGCCTGTGCAATGTTTGTTTAAAACTGCCACTTTTCTCTTCCAAATGCTACGTTTTGTTGCTAATTAACGTCCTTACTAAAGATTTACTTCAAATTGGACTTAATTTGGTTTATGTATGTTAAAAAGCCTCACATCACTTCTTCTACAGCTTTAGAATGATGTTAACGATTTTAAGCGGGTATGTCCACCTCAGCCACTTTGTGGCTTTTTGTGGGCTGTTTTGCGACTTACCCAAGATTATATTCACTTTAAATAATTGAAATTCTATTTTCTAATCCTCTACAAAAGCACATTATATGTTCCGCAGTTTCTTCTTCTTCTTCACAAATTCTGCACAAGTGTGTATTGCTAAGATACATGTTTTTCAAGTGTTTGAGCACTCTGTCATGTTTCGTTAGGAATGCAACTAGTACTCTCACTTGAACTACACTCATTCCCAGCAACTTCCTTGTGCGTGTTACTGACCATTTAGGTATAAAGTTATGTACATGTTGTGAAAGATATCTGCTTTAATCTTTCCAATACAATGTTGATTTGTCAATAAGCCATTCAAATAGGGCAGATTTGGCCGTTGTTAATGCAATACCTAAGCAAGGTTCTTTTCCTGCAAATGTAGATGCTGATCCTTCTCTAGCTAACCTATTAGCGACTTCATTACCATCAATATTACTTTGTTCTGGTACCCAGATAAATTTTAAGCTATTAGTAAGTTGATATATTTTTTCCAATCATTTCCAAATAATTTTCGAATTAACTCTAAATTGCTGGATTGCTTTAAGTGCAGCATAATGTTAATATTTTTTTTATTATACTTCTTCTTTAGGGGTCTTTTTACACATAGGTAAATTTCGTGTACTAAATGAGTAGTAGAAGCTTAATTATTTGATGAGCTTGATGAGAAATTCAGTTTCAAAGGAAATATTGCATTTTTGGCACAATAGCACCATAGCAATTAGCCCTATTACTAATGACATCGATATAAATTGAGGAATGTCCGAAAGATGTTATCTACAACTGTATTCAGCGTCATTCAATAATCCAATTTTGTATCCACTTATCTTGTAAATACACTGAAAATAAAATACTGTTAAGTTTACAGGATGAAATTTTTAACAGTATATGTAAAATATCCAACTACAAATCTGGTTAGCTTTACTACAATAATTTGTAATATCCTGCGTAAGCTACCAGATATATCCCGAGAAGCAACATAAAATCTGGTAAAATTGACAGTATTCTATGTACCGCGTACTAGATAATATGAGAGAAGCTTCTTTAACCAGATATTACTGTACTATTCACAGGATCATTGTTAGACGTTGAAAAAAAAATATTTGTTAACAAATTATGAAATTCGCTTAATTTTTGGCAAATTATAAATAAATACAAATTTTTAAGAACATGAATTTTTTCTCCGTTCAAGATAACAATGATATCAGTTGATATCAATCAATTTTTCCATTAAAAATTTTGAATGTCATTAATTGCTTGTGTTTGTTTTGAAATATTTTAATTTTTATTTTTTATTTAATTTAAGACGTCATTTTTTATATTGTTTATGCTAAAACACATGTAATTGTTAGAACCAAATATGTAGTAAGCACTGCAGTACATAATGCAACATTTAAAATATATTTTATTACGACAACTAGACATTTTATTATTTTTACAGTATATCTGGTAAAATTAACCAGATTTGTAGTATATGAAATAGTTTTTAATATAATGTCAGTATTATTTCTTGTAGCATTAGGGCAGATAAATACTGTAGAATACACTAGATTTCTACAAATCTGGCAAATATAACAAGATATACTGTAGCTCACGCCTGTCTTTTCGTTCGGTGTATTTTAGTAGTAATTTAGTCCATCTGAGCCACACATGCATAACGATCATGCTTAAAAGTCGTCATCCGTCATAAATGTACCAACTTTCAAGTTTCATTATGAAAAAAATGACAAATTTCAATATAAGTAAAATTTTAAATTTACATTTCAAGCAAAACTGAGTGAAAGCAATCTTAAGCAAAAAAAAATCAGCTTCACTGTCAAAGCGACATAAAAAAAAATTAAAAATGTATTTCTTTTTGAATAAATTCACAAAAGAAATTACTATTTATGTACTGAAGAGACAATGGACCCATTTTCTTTTTCTCTTATTATTTTTTAATGCTTTTCTTATTTATTTAATATTTTCTCTTCCATTCCTTTTTATTATTTCTTTTAATTTTAAAATTTATAAACAAAATAAAACAATTTTTTGTTCATCATTTTAATGATATTGTAGCAATTTTCATTTTTTGAGACATTTTTACAAAAAAAAAAAAACATTTTTCTAGAGACTCATTGACAGTAATAAATATCATTATAAGACCATTATTTATTCATTCAGTTTTTAATTATATCAAATTTTTTTTTTTACTTTGCTTTTCTTTATTCTTTAAAGAAATGTATAAATTATTAGTAAATTTAACTTTGAGGATTTGAAATGTCATTTTAATTACAATGCCCTTTTCGAAGTCATTTTTGTTTTAAAAGGCATTACTCACCATCATCATAAAATAAAAATACAAAAAAATGCTCAATAAATGTAATTAAAAAAAAAAGAAAACAACGAGAAATACTTAATAATGTAATAAAAATGAGAAAGAAAGGAAAGAAAAGGTTAAAATAATAAAAATAAAAAAGGAAAAAGCATCGTATCATCATCATTATCAAGGCAAACGAAAAAAAATGAGAAAAATTTCTTTTGCCCGTTTTTCTTGATTGTTTCATTATTGTTTTCTCATACCCTTTTTTTATAAATATTTTATTTTGCTCATTGAAATGTAAATAGATTCTGTTTTCCCGAAGCGCGATTTGGACTGAATTGTGTGTGTGTGTGTACGTAACTAAAGAAAACATAGTACATTTAAATTACTTACTCCTAATGGCCCGCGTGAATTTTTTATATTTAATTTTTCCTTTAAAAAATTCAAATAAATAGGAGGTGGGGTTAAAAAGTATACGAATATTTTTTTTATTATCCTTAGCACATACAGTACATAAATTGTGTAGTACTATACAGCGTACGTACAGTAATTAGAATGGACGTTTTGTATATTTTCGATTGTATAAATTGAGGGTGATTTTTTCGCTTTTTTTATATTAAACATTTTTTTTTTATTTTTTGACAATTGTATTTTAACGCGATGTTGTGATGGAGAGAAGAAAAGAAAAGAAAAATATATATAATAAAACATTTTGAAGGGGGAATCTTGTGTATTGGTTATATAAAGTCATCATTATATAATTCAATGCCAAATTTTTCATCGTTGATGTTTATTTTTTTTTCCTTTAAATAAATTTATTTTAAAATTCTTTTTAAGTCTTTTATTTTGTCTTTACATGCTGTGTGTATTGCGAAAAAGGGTTTGTATTGTTTTTTGTATGGCTTGTTTAATTTTTTTTCTTTGAATTATTTTATATTTGAACAGCGATACAATTTTTTTTGTGTATTCAAATATTTTATCTTTATAGAGAGATGGAAAGATATAAAAATGAAATTTATTCCGATAACATTTTAAAAGAAAATACATATTTTAAGTAAAAGGGTGGCCTTTGGTGATGATAATGATGACAATAACGAACGATTTTCTTTCAATTTTTTATTGTAATTTTGTATTTGTCCCTCGTTTTTCGTTCTCGTCATTAGACTTAAGCTGGTAAAGTCATTAAATATGTAAAATTTATAATCTTATCATGACAAAAAAAAAAGGGAAAAAGGATGTTAAATCTCGAAATAAAATTAGATTTTTTTCTTGGAATTATCGTCGTTCTGTTTGAATTTTTATATCAGAGTTTTTAAAAGTTTTGTGCTTGAAATAGTACAAGCCTACATTGAATGGTCATAAAGGTAGCAAATGTTCAATTTAGAGTGCAGCAAAAGCAAGGTTGAATCAATAATCCACTAATTTAAGACTCTGATTCGTTCCCAACTTGAATATGGCTCAATGATATGGTCCCCTCACTATAAATCGAATATTGAGAGAATTGAGCGACTTCAACGATACGTAACAAGATTTATTTTCAAAAAATTTCAATACCCTTATGCAGACTATGGAAAAAGGTTGGAAATTCTAGGATTGATGCCTCTGTTTCGCAGGCGCTTGGGAATTGATGGCCTGGCACTCTATAAAATCCACCATGGAATCATCAAAACGGACATTGTAAATGATATCTGTGCGAAGTAACTCAACGAATGTTAGAAACATGAGTCGACTTGGAATCAAAACATTCACAATAAATTGCGCTTTTCACTCCTTCATGCCACGAATTCACGTCTGTATAACCGTCTATTTCGAAACATGAGTTTGATTTAATTTCCAAAAGCCACTTTCAAATCTCAATGGAAACATGCTTTAAATGTATATGGACTCAATGATTACAACAACATTCTAAATTACATGTTATTGGACAAACGGGTCAAGTGTTCCACAAATAGCTGTGTTAAAACAGCTCATAAAATAAATAAAATAAAAATAGAAGGTCAGAAAATAAGGAAATCATTTAAGAGATAAAACAAATATTAAAATCAATTTTGTCCAGTAGGAATCTGTATGACTTCGAATAATAAATGAATAATGAACAATCAATTAACGACATCAAACAAAAGTAAATCATCGATTCAAAATTAAAAATTTTACATTTAAAATCGATTGATCCTTAAATTAAACACTGCACTTTTAATATTTCACTTTTCACAATTCATCCTTTAATTCACTTTTTTTTCTTAGCGAAGAATAAGCAATTTCAACAAAAAAAAAGAGAATTGATTGAAACGTTTCAATCTAGGACAGGATACAAGAGTTTGCAATTGGTTTCCGCTTTTATAGATTTTCCTAATTAAAAGTTTTCAATTTTATTTTATAACAAAAATAATTTTTCTACTTTTAATTTTTTTTCTCCTTTTCATCATCTTCGTCAATTATTTTTTTTTTGTTTTATTATGAAAAAAAAACTTAACACCATTTTCTTAATTTTAAGCCCATTACGAGCTATGTCCATTTCCAAGTATGATGATGTTTGGTACATAAAATAAAATAAGTAGAAGAGAACACAAAGTACAGGAATGTACATAAAGAAATTTTTCATTTTGCTTGAAAAAAAAATATATTAAAAGTAAAAAAAACTTTTTTTTTCTTATAATTATATTTTTAAAATGAAAATACGAAACACAAATTGATTAAAAGTATGAAAGAGTTCATAGCTGGCTGAATATAATTAAAAAGTTAAACAAGTGTAATGGTGACAATTTTTGTTTTATTTTTATTTTTTTCCTTCTATTTTCCACTTACTTTATGGCTTCTTAAGCTCTTGAGAAAGCAAAAAAAAAATATTAATGGTTTTTTATTGAAGTTACTTTTATAAGAGTGGTTTAAAAAGTATACACACTTCAAGTACACTCTTACAAACTCTCTCTCACTTTATCATTCATTGTTTACAGATTTAAAGTTTTATCGTTGTTGTTTTTTAACATTTTATATATTTATATAAGACACACTGTTGCACTGCAACCTTTAAAAAACAATTTTCTTAACAAATTATAAACAAATTTGTATTATTATTAAATGTAATAGAAAATAAGATTGCAAACTATATAATTTGTGTACTTTTTACCACTAAATACACTGTCATTGTACAGCGTGTACGATTTCTATGTGTGTGTACGAACGTTAGTAAGTTTATTTTGAAATATTTTTGATCGGTTTGGATTTTGTGCTGTTATAATTGTTGTTTGAAAATATGTGTAGAAGAAAAAGAAAGTAAAAGTAACATTCGTTTTCATTAGTTCTTCTTCATTTGATGAAAAGAATTTTTTCATTATGTGTGTGGTACGATTGATTAATTTTCCTGCTTCCTTAAATTGTGTATAATTTGGAATGATGATTCTTGAAAAATGTGTGTATTGGAATTGAAAGTTACAAATTTTTTAATATGTCATTTTAATTGATAACGAAAATCTTTTTATAATGGATTTTGCTGTATGATAACGAATAGAAGATTTTTCAAGCAAAGTATACATTTTTTCTAAGTCTTACAAAAATGCACTAAAAAATATCATGTACCAAATTCTTCTAATATGACAAATCATTCAGCATCTGGGGCATTTTAAGCTACTGTGTCAACCAGGCGCTGGGCCATTTATTTTCAGAGCTCCTAAATTTCAACTTAATATTTATTTTAATGAAAGAACAGAAATTTACCTGGCTTTGCTTTGCCTGATGAGTCACCACATGCAACTTGTTGAAAAGAATTCTACGTTTAAAATTTGAATAGATCGTTTGAATATCAAAATTTTCTATTCGTAAATGAAAAGCTTTTCCATTTAAATTAAACAAACTTTGAGTAGTCTACTCATTTTCACATGGCAATCATACAAAGCGATATGAATTTTCCGAACACAGCGCTCAAGTGAAGAATAGCAAAACCTTTGTTATACAAAGCATTTGAAAGATACCCTTACTTGTCCTTTTAATTGTACGTTCATACTTCCATACATCGCAAATTTTTTGATTGTATGATAAAAAAGCTTCAATTCATAGTTCGTTAATGTACAAAAATTTAAACGATTCAAATACATACGAAAAATCATAAAATTCATCAATACTCGCTTAACAAAACGGCATACAGTCACATGGAATTTGTTGCTGTTATTGTTGTAGGATTATAAATATTTATCTGGAAAAGTCACTTTATCTAAAATAAAAATAAATAAAAGTCAACAAGTTATTTCGTTTTTACATATAGATTAAAGTAATAATAAAAAAATGATTCGTGCCCCTATGACTCAATTATGACTTTTTTTATCATCTTATTATTATAATAATTTTTTTATTGATGCAATTCCACGTTCCACTAACATCAGATTATTCACCCCTCGTACTTTTTTTTTTATTGTTAATAACTTTACTCACCTTTGATTTATTTGTATTTTTTATAATTTCATCACATTCAATTTTTTTTATGATCATGCACTTCAATTTCAAAGGAATCACGATGAAAAAAAAATCCATCATCAACTTGTATCATTTCTATGAATAAAAGATTTAATAAAAAAAAATTCCTCAGCATCATACAATTTCATTTTATTTATTTATTAATAAAGTGATGTTAAACATACTGGTTAAATGTGGCTAAATACCAGACAATTGAGAAAAAAGGGTGAGAAACATCATACAGCAGAAAAAAAGGCATGAGGGTCTTTTTTATTTTAACAATTTGTTTACCGCAGTAAAATTATTTACCTTTTATGAAAAAAATACATAAATAAATAAAAAAAGCATTAAGTTAATTTTTTCATTACTTACATATTTTTTTCGTGCTACCTTCTCGTTCTCAAAAATAAAAAATTGATGTTACCTTTATGATGTTGTCGTATGCTCGCAGACAAAAAAAAATGAATTAAGGGAGAGTGAATTATCTTTTAATGCTGCATTAATATGTTTTTTTTTTATTATTAATTTTAATATGTTTGAGGAACATTACAGGAATTAAAAAAAATTATTATAAAAAAGGGATTGTGGTAAATGAGTGACTAATTTTGTTTTGTAAATTATTTAATAATAAGGTAATGCCTTAAATATGTTTACTTTGAATTTTTATGAATGCTCTGCAATTCGTAAGAAAAAATTCACTATTATAGACGGTTTGTCTGCCGTTACTCTGGAGGTAACGGACATATTTTCTATGAGTTTCATCCATAAGTGTGCAATAGACCATCAGAAAGAGGAGCTGATGAGGAATATTTCTATATCATTAGTTTTAAGGTTAGACTTTGGATATGGGCTTCAGAGGAAAATGGTCAAAAACCTTAAGAACAATAACTCTGGAATAGTCTAACAAGGTTAGTTTGTTCTGATGGATCAATTTTGATCATACCAACGATAGAGCCATATTAACATTTATTTTCGGTACTAAAATTTTATTTCATTGCAACAGCCCTCTGCGTCACACTGTTTGAGAGGGATTCGATTTATTTATTTTATTTCATCTGATTAAGACTACATAATTAAAATAATTATTTATTTATAGTTTAAAGCAATGATCCTTCCTCTCAGTTCATTCTTAAATGTCGATTTCGTTCCCGAGGGGCTGATCCCATAACAGAAATTGTTGAAAAGATCGATGCATCGGTGATTGGTGCTGTTGAACGAGTAGATTGATGTTGTTAATTGTTCTTGTAGTGGACGTTGATGGCGAAGATTCTAACGACAGATCTTGTACTGAATTTTTGATGAGATAGATTCTGAATTAACGATATTATTGATGATGTCAAAAATGAATGTGCAACAAGACACTATCGGACGATCACGTAGTGACAGCATACGAAGCAGATTGAGGCGATGATGATATGCAGGTAATACGATTCTATCTTGCCATCCAAGATCCCGGAGGCAGAAGACAAGAAATTGTTTTTGGATTGATTCGACGCGATTGATGTCAGTGTCAAAAGCTGGCATCCAAATTAAGCTACCGTACTCAATAATGAACCTTACAAGTGATGTGTAGAGTGACTTTATGACGTAAAAATCATTAAATTCTCGACCAAAGCGTTTAATCATGCTGAGTATGGATTTTGCTTGGGCAATTGTTATACTGATATGATGTTTAAAATTCAACTTCGAGTCAAAACACACTCCCAAATCTTTTAAAACGAATACTCTTTGACGAAATAGTTTTTGTCGTGCCTTGATTTCTTATTATGTGGCTTCCAGGACTTTAAAGAGGGCTTCTATTTGAGCTTTTTATGCGCTCAATGTTGCTGTGGCTTCTTGTAGTTCATTATTTTCGCTTGGGCTACGGAAATACAGGTTAGTGTTTGACCTCATGGCGTCAGTTTAAATTAAGATTTTCATATTGAGAAACGTTTTAAAACGGTTTTGTTTTTTTCTGTTAAATTTCTTCAAAAGCTTGTTATTTTTGAGTTTCATTTTAAAAGTCAAGTAAAGCTCACTAGTAATTTTCAATTTGTGTTACCAATTGCATTTAAATTGTTCTATTAATGACCTAAATCGAAGTTATAGATAACTAAAAGGCTTAGTTGATATTAGTAATTTTCTATCATCAGGTATTAAGTTCATTGTTATTTATTTACATTGGCTGTTATTGCGTTGGTTGTTGCATAAAAAAATAGTTTAAATAAAAGATAAGACAAAGTTTCAGATTTTTTTTATTCATATTAAAATGAATCAGTTCGCGGTTTTCTTTATAAATTTTTTGTCATTATTATTTTTTTAATTTTTATAAATGATACGTACTTAGAAAATGTCAATTACCAAATAATTTTTTAATTGTTTTATTATATTGCTCACAAGATTACACATGATTTAGCATGAAAAGGTATAAATGACAGAAATTTGTCATGTAAATTATCAGTGTTTATCTATCAGGCAAGGTTACGACATCATAAAATTTTAAGTTTTTTGTTTCATTTAAATCATAATTTCAATATTAAAATGCAAGACATTTTTGTTTTATCAAAAATTCTGTTACTTTTCTGTTCAATATTTGGGTGTCAAAGTGATGAATTTTTGGATCCAAATATCCGAACGACTCTCAATGCGAGTTTGTGCACTGAAAGAGGACGGTTTCCAAATCCACTTGACTTGAAATGTCAATCCTACCTGTTATGTTTGAAGGATCAAGACGATAATTTTGTGAGTGAAATTGTTCCATGTCCACTTGATACAATTTTCAATGCAACAACTGGACGATGTGCCAGAGATAATTGGAAGTATTTGTGCCCACATCTTTGTAACAATGAAGTAGGGAAATTTCCATATCGACAAATTGACTGTCAACACTATGTCGCATGTGAATTTGATATTAATGGTAAAATTGGTGCTGAATTGAAGAGATGTCCCAATGGAACATGGTTTTGTGGTGATTTAAGGGAATGTGTTAGTGGGGCGGTAGATACATGTAAATTAAATTCGAGTACTAGTACCGTTGGACCTGGATTAAGTTCAACACAATCTGTAATAAGCACGACAGAGTCTGAACTTAGTACAACAGAGTCTGAACCAAGCACAACAGAATCCGAGTTGAGTTCAACTTCATTTCAATCAAGTACTGCAATTGAATCAACTGAAGGTCTTGAAACAACGACATTAGGTTTGGATGAAACAACTTTGACTGAAGAAGTTACATCTGATTCAAATTGGTCAACCTCTAATAACATTACAACTGATTTTGATACAACTACAGCTGAACATCCCATTCGATCATCATCACCCTTTATTCCAACAACTGAAGTCGAACCGGAAGATGATACTTCCATCACTTGCACCAAAGAAGGCAGATTTCCGATTAAAGGAATTTGTGATAGATACATGCTGTGTATGCAAGGAATCGATGGCTGTTGGATTATGTCATTAGTCAAATGTCCAAAAGGTCAGGTATTTTCTGAAAAACGATTAAGATGTGTATCTGTTTAAATATTTTAACGAGTTCCAGATAATATTTAATATCATTAAAGTCAAACAGTTTTCCTTAGTAGATAAAAATAGAAAGCAATAAAAATAATACTTTTTCCAAATTGAATTCTAAATATATAACATGAGAGTTTACATGAAATGCTTAACTAGGCCATGTATGACACGTGACTTAGTTCATATGTTGTTACCAATGCATTTATTTTTCGACAGAAATTTAAAATAAAATTGAATGTCTGAAAACTCATTATAATAATTTTAACATGTTAGGATTTTAAAGTGAAAGACTGCCTGGACCATAATTGAGCTCTTGAATCCTTTGTGAATTTTACTCTTTGAGTGGCTGAGGTGGATATACCCTTCTCTAATCATCTACTCTCTCGTTGCTCCAAAGCTATCGATCTAATAGCCATATTTTTTTCTCATTGGAGTTAATCGATGCTCGCCCTTTGACCTGTGAGATCTTTTGTGCTTCTCCTTACAATGGGACGTCATGCCTCCCTTGTGCTCATTTAAGTCATCCGAAAAATTCCAAATATCTGTATGTGGTGATTAGATGATGATGAAAAGCCTGAAGATACAAGTTAGGTTTTACAAGGGCACCACTGCGGTCTCAAAGAGACGGATTGTGGTCTTTACTAACACTTTCAGATGACTTCGCAATAGAGAATGACCTCTTAAGAGTCATGTCAATTTTCTGATGGCCTGTCTTAAGATCATTTCGGATCCCTTCTTGGAACAGCTCAAAAATTACTTGGATTATTTAGATGTTGGTACACTGATGGTATATTCTCATTTGTTTATTTACCCATTCCGAGATGATATTATTAAAAAAGCTCAGACTCACTCTAAAAAAGAGCTAAGCAAGTACGTAATGAAATTTTCTCAATAGTTCCAGAGGGGTATTTAAAGTGATCGATTTTGTTCCACTTCCCCAAATCAGTGTTGACTTTAAATCTGAAAAACAATCATTCAGAAAACTTTACTCACTGATAATTTGATCACAAAATAACAAAAATATACAACATCCCAAAATATTTTTTCTTTATTGTTTCAATGGTCTCAATTCTAAATTTATCTTAGATCTAAAATATGAATATTGTGCAATGAAAGAGATATTATTAATATAAAATTTTAATAAATATTGATAAGAAAAGAAAACAAAAAGTCTATTATTAATCATTTAAACGAAAAAAGATATCTTACAACGACAAAGGTATAGCAATATTTTAAAATTAGAATACACATGGATGGATAGACATTTTATGTGTTTTATAAGATGAAGAATAATAGAAATCTTTTTATATATACGGACATTTTATAAGAAAATCCCTTATGACATCTTAACCTTTTTTTGTGTGTATATTTTCTTTTCCTTTAAAATTATTTTTCATTATCTTTACGAGAACATTTACAGAAACGTGTGTATTTTAATAATACTAATAATAATAAGAAAAGAAGAAAGGATGATAATAAATAAATAGGATTTCCTCCCCCAATAGAATATATACTGTCAAAAAAGTTATTGTTTGTCATTTATATTAAAAGTTTTCTTATTATAAAATAATGCCTCGTCTTTGTTTCTTTCAGAAGTCGCTTAAAATTTAAATTTTATGTTTTTTACACATGGTGTCATGTGTAGTTGAGTGATGCTCAATATGTCATGAAACGTGTATCGTTAATTTAAATGAGGAAACCATTTTGTAAACTCAATGAAGATGCTTCCTTTCATGTTTTTTATAGGTTAAAAATTTGTAGCATAGAAGAAATGCCAATGAAGGAAGCTCATAATTCAGTTAATTAAAGGAGGATTTCCTCGATGGCTTAACCGCATTCAGAATGCTTCTTTTTGTCTCAGGAATTGCAGTTTAGAAATTGTCTTACAAAAGGCTAAAAGCAAAGCAAATGACTAGGCTATACGGTCATCGCTTTGAAATGTAAAGTTTTTCAAGTCAAATGTTGAGACTTGTAGAAGTGCTTCAAGACTAATTTACTACTATTTTATGCATGGTATAACTCCTTATAATTTACGTACAGAGCTCGTTATACTTTTTTCCGCTATCTATACACATACGAATTTGTTATAACTCTTATACCTTGCAAAAAGAAGGCGTTAGGGATCATCAGACCCTCTTAATAAGAAAAAACCTCATTTAAATCCTAGCTGGAAATTTTTGTTTACTTCTCATCATTAAATTGATTTGATGTCCATTCATGAACGAATCGGAGCCTTTTTATACTTTCCAAACCTTTAAACAATTGATTTATCTGTGTAAACCTTTCTCCTTTCTATTCTATAAAAAATATATCAAATTTTATCAAGCTAATCTAATCACCAGCATTTTCCATTCCATTACACAAGCAATTAATTTTTGAAAAGACATGATTTTCTTTAATTTCATTGGATCGACTTGACAGTCTTTAATTAGAATAAATTTTAAGCAGGTATAGCATAAAGACATTAAAAAGATCTTTGAAAAGATTTAAATTTTCTTACAAATGTTGTTTGTTCTTCATATAAATAATTTTACAAATGTGTATTTGACTGTATGTATGTTTTTCTTTACTTTTAGATACAAAACACATAACTAACATGAAATATATTTTAATTTAAATTAGCATAAAGCATTATTTGAAGTTTTCTTTCATTTCACGTTGTTGTTTGGCATTAAAGGAGTTTGGGGTAAATTTCACCCACCATGCCAAACATTTAAGTAAAATATAAAAGTAAGTAATATGAAATTTATGTTACATTATAGAAGAAGGTATTTAGAATGTGAGAAAGAATGAGGAAAATATCTTACGCGCAAGAGTAGAAATAGAAGAAATGTATTTTTCCACCATGATTTAGACATTCCATTGTACGTGTGTGCGTTTTACGTTATTTGTATATTTACTATAAAATTTCAAGACAAGCGCAAGTTATGTGTCGAAAGAAAAGTTATTCCTAATTAGTAATTTACGGTATCATGGGGGAGTTTTTAAAACACGCTTCTTTTCTCTCGTTTACTTATACATACATAGACACAAACGTAGCGTAGTGTGAAGAAAGTTTTCTTGAAATTATTTTAAAAAGGCATCATATCGCGAATTCTTGTTAAATATAATAATATAATATTTAAAACGCAGCCAATGAGAAAAGTGCTGAGAAGAAAAAGGTCGTTTCTTATTGGCTACAAATAAATTTATTTCTGTGGCATCATCATCATCTTCTCATCTTTTTATACTCAAATATAAAATATAAACGATATAAAAACGTAGTATACACATTACACGACACGAGACGTTTAAAATTTTCTTCTTTCAAAAATATAGGGTTAGAAGAAAATTTTGTAATAAAAAGAGGGTTGCGCTACAATACACACAAACTCATACACACATCGCACAAAAATCTTTTAAATATCCATGATAAGTTTTTGTTATATTTTATACACATATAAAATTATTTTTGTTTTATTATAAAATTTTGTATATTTTATGAAAACATACAGCGTACTTCTTTCTTTCAGCTTCAAACTATAAGATGAGGGATATAAAGCAGCAGGACGAAGGAAACACGCTACAAAAAAATATGCACATAGAAACATACACAAAATTTATGTAAATAAAGTGTAGTATAAGAAAACTTTTATAAATGATATGAGTTTTTAAAGGAGAAAAGAACGAACGAAGAAGTTGTAATATAAAATAAAAGTTTATGGATCTTTTTGTTGTTATATTATGCATAGCTATCATAGGAAAGGACATAAAGGTTCTTTTCAAACTCATATCTAAGATTTAATGGCATAAAGTTAGTCCATTTATTTTCTCATTTATTTTATTTTATAAAATTTACTTTATACTCACACACAGGCACACACACACACACACATAAAACTTATAAAAAGATTCTTTAGCTGTGTTATTATTATTATTACCAGACCCAATCAATTTTTACATTTGTCCCCAAATAGAGATGTCGGTCCGAGAATTCTCGGTCGAGAATCTCGGCGAGAATGGGCTTCATTCTCGTTCCCGATTCTCGACTGAAAATCAACCGAGAACGAGAGTACAAGTAGATCAACAACGATTACATTTTTACACATTGCGCTCATGACCAGTTTTAAGGCTTGTAATTTTTCTCGAATAACAGAACGCAATAAAAAAAATATGTAATTCGTTTTTGAAAGAACTGCAAGATATCTAAAATAGTTTGTTAAAAAAGCAACGATTAAGCTTCAACATTCCGAGTAAAATACCAGTCTCAACACCATCTCAATCTCTTATTTATATAAAAATATGAAACTTCTAATATGCAGCTCCGCATTTAGAGAGGGGTCATTTTAGACAAAATTAAAATTATAAAGCACGAGAGAGAAAATAGAAGTCATATGAAAATTGCACTCCATTAATCTTTATCCTATTTAGATTGTAGATGCTCCGCTGTTCCGCAGCTACGCATTCAGGTATGAACAATTGAGAAATTAAGAGTAATAGAGAGAGGAATTGGAAAGTGAGATAGATAAAAAATTCATTCCACCAAACTTTAAATATTTTGATTTCAAATGGTCAAATTCAACGATTTTCAGGGATTTTTGACCTTCTGAGCCCAAAAAAGCCTTTAATGTGCTATTTTGTAGCTTAGACTTCAAGCTACAAAAGATACGAAGGAACATAGTGCCTGTTTTGAACACAAAAATTGTAAAAAAGCCAGAAACATAATGTTAAAGCATCATTAAAATCTCTAATTATTTGAGAGGCCGGCGTACGCTGGTTTTACATTATTTTTGGGTGCTTCCAAAATAAAAGTTTCATATTTTTTAAGATAAAACCTGGAAAACAACGCGTATTTAACTTTTTTTTTTATTAAGAACAAGACGTTCTGAAATGGAAGATTGGATTTTTAAAAGTTATTTATGTTGAGTTTGAGTTTTTTTCTCGTTCTCGTCCGGGATTCTCGATTTTCTGTAATTCTCGGTCTCGATTCTCGATTTTGATCATTCCCGGGAAAATCGACATCTCTATCCCCAAAGCGTCTATATATTAAATGTGTAATGTAATAATAAGAAGAAGAATGTTTCATGTATATAAATTTTTTAAAGAAAAGTTATTGCAACTACTTTACATTTTATTCTTCTTTCATTTTTGATTACATTTAAACGAAAAATAGCGCTTTAGAAGACCGCTTGAACTTTTTCGTTCAAAATTGTTGTTTCAGTTAATTTTTAAACCAGATTTCCAGTCTATTTATCAATTAGATCAGATCAGATTTGTAAGCTTGAATTCGGGCCATCAGTTGTGCCCATTGTGCATTTGCGTTATTATCATCCATGGACCAGGCTTATGTTATGTTATGATAGCGTATTAACCAGGAATCGAACGCAGATTCCCAAGATCACCTCAGTCACTTTATATTTTGGGTTTTTTGTAATCCACATACATCATTCTGTATGTACTAGTGTTGTCTTATCCTAATTAATGTGCATATTGTCTTTTTCTCGAATAGTAATAGTACTATGGATGATTCAGACATATGACAATCTTATGTAGCGTGCTTTTGGTAGGTGGTCATCCATCCAACAATGAGCATCATTTACAGCTGTTTACCTAGTCGAACAAACGACTGTATGCTAAATCACTGCACTAACGGTACGCTTCATCTTATCTTAAACAATCACTACCATTATCTAGCCTTTAACTCAAATTGAGTAGCTGGTAAAAGAGACATTTGAGATTGTAAAGTTTCATGACCGAAACCAGAATCAAACTGACAACCTTTAGATTGATAGTCCAACACGCTGTCCGCTGCACCTTCTTATCCCCATAAATCAAGAACGGTATCTGTTTTTGCGGGGCGTTTTCAATGTAAATATTCCTTGTATTTAGCCCACTAACTTTAGGTTCCTTTAAATGAGACATGAACAAAACTGCTCTTTCTTACAAAATGCATTTGCACTGTTTCTGAATTTTAGATATAAAACGTCGGAGGAGACATAAATTTTAATATCTGTACATACACAATACAGATAACATACAACACTCTCTTCAAACCAAATCTGATTTTAAATTGGAAATTTTTACACAACCACAAATTCTTGTTGTTGTAATAAATATCCCCAAAAGTATCAGCAGAGATTCCATTTCTTTAATTTTATAGTCTTATTATTAATTGTTATCAATAATATGAAGAAGATCATTATGGTGTTATAAATTTAAATTAATTTAGTCAATAAAATATAATTCATTGACATTTCTTGCACTTTCTAAGTACATTAATTGAACCATTCATATTAAAAGTGTTCAATTCAATCAATAATCATTAAAATATTATTCGCTTACATACGTCATTAACTCACACACACACATTGTACTCACAATCAAAAATCCAAAACACGCTTGATTTGATTTAACCATCGTACATCTAATTATCATCATTAACATTTTTCTGAATACATTCAATTTGAATAATTTCCACATTCCTCAAGGGAATATCTTGTTGAAATTGTTTTAAATTGGTCATATAAACACAATGATATTGTATAAACACATAAAATACACACACAAATAATACGAACATTCAACTTGAACTTAAATTTGTTTATTTTTTGGTGTAAATAAATGTACAAATCACAAAATAACAATGACCATGGTCAAGGAATTATTTTGTTTTTAATGGGGAAAGTGAAATGTGTGTCATTGACACAGATTTTATCTTAAGTTGATCAATATCGGATATGGAAAATTAAAATGGTGAGATAATTTAATTTTCATTAACTGTAATTAGTAGTTGAAAATTTTAAATTAAAATAAAATACATGAATTTTGAAAAATAAAATAAAATTAATTCTTTTGATAAGAACCTGTTGTTAAGAAAAAATTAAACGAAAAAAAATCCCTTTCCCTTTACCCTTAATTTACTTTTAACTCACACACATTCCTTGATATTAATATCCCATATACGGTTACGGTCAATATTTGGGCGATTCTTGATTTTATTTCAAGAAAATGAATGAAAAACAGGTTGTATGGGAATTAAAATCAAATAATAAAAAAGTATTATAATGACAAGACATGTGAATTGGATATTTATCGAAACCTGTACAAACTTTAATGTGATATTATTAGGGTTTAAATTCAAAATATTTTTGTCAAATAAAAATGAAAACTGGAAATGGTCAAGAAAAAAGTAAATGTTGAGAAAATTTTGAAGTTAAAAATACAAAAATGACCTTTTGACTGGACAAAAAATAATGATAAAAAGAATTTTAAAGTTGTAATAAAAGAAATTGTATTATTTTTAAGGATTTGTAGTAACAACAAGAAATACAGAAACTGGAAAAAAGTTGAAGTGTGAGAAAATTTGAGTTTAATCGATACGAATTTTTGGGACTCTGATGAAAATTAAAACTATTTTTAATTTTAATGTTATTTTCGGTTTTTTGATTAACGGACGTCATTTTAGATTAATAGAATTATTCGGTCGGTGATTTCTATTGATTGTACTAAATTTATTTTTGATTTTTTAAAATAAATTGGCATTTTAATGATTTTTTGTCTCTTAAGAAATTAACAATAGTTAGAAAAAAAGAATCTTTAAAATTGGAAATCCGAGTGTGGACTCACAAAGTTTCAAGTGCTTAAGACGTTAATACCTCGTCATTAGAACAGGTTTAAATCAAAATCATATAGTCACAACTCGGCCCACAGTGGTCAAAAGTATCAGTTTTTCTCTAAAAAATATTTTCACCATCAGTGATATTGGTACCGTTGAAACGTTTATGGAGTTTTCCAACGACTATAATATACGACCACTAGATCAGTATGAAATTTAATGATATATCATAGTTTGTGTAAATATTCCAAATATATCTTTATAAGACGATCAAAGGACTTATTTAGAGAACTTGTGTAATAATATTTATTTTAAAAACTTTAAATGCAATTTACTCAAAACTACATAGATGTGGTAAATTTGAAATAACACATTTGATAGCGATATATTAGAGTATATTACAATCTATTAATTTCGCTAATGCACATTCACTAGAATGTTTTTCTTATAATTTTACAATTACACTTTTCTTTCTCTTGTTTTATGTATAGAATATGGATAAAGCTAGTTTAATAAGTTCAATATAAAATTTAGCACTTTCAGCAATTTTTTTTAGCCATGTTGTACAATTTACATAGTAGCTCTACTAGCTCCACTAAATGAAGACAGTTTTGATCTTCTACGTTTTTTTAGGAGGTACATAAGCTTTCCAATGGTACCAAGATCACTGATCTACTAAAACATTTTGATGGTGAAAATATTTTTTGAGAGAAAAAATTATAATTTGATCACTGCACAGCCCGGGCATTGGTAGCTCTGAAGACCCATAGAATTTTTTCAGAGTTTTTTTCAAAAGTGGCTGAAAAAGATGGTTGGGTCTCATATAATCGCATGACATGCGTTATTAAATAAATTTCCTTGAATAAAAGCTTTTCCTATCGTATTTTAACAATAAAAAAACACACACACACATCAAAGAAAATTAATAATTAATTTTCATATAATTAACATTAGACTTCAATGATTGAATTCGGAGAAACAAGAATTTTAAAATTTTCTTGAACAAAATAAACGATAAGCAATAATCTGTATCACACTACTAGGATTTAATATTCAAATAAATTTCAATGATTAAATAAAATAAAATTTGACTGTCTTCTTAATGTTCTAGATGTGTGTTTTGCCATGTGACTCCTTTTCAATATTACCTGACATCCTTAAAATATTCTAATTTTTTTTTGTTATGTATTAATTTTCAATAAAATATCACATTTATAAGAAGCTTAATTTAGTCTGAACATATATTTATTTTGTGAAATAAAATACACACGAAACATTAGAAGAACACTGTTTTTGATGTGAATTATATTAAAATTCAAAGATAACTTGAAGAGTTTCTTAATTAATAATAATAAGAGAATGTGAATTGTGTGTCTGGTTTCTCTTAAAAATTTTATAATAAGTGAAAATTTTGTTCAAAGAGGTAAATATTTAATTTTTTCTTCATCGCAAAGAAAATCAGAGAGAAATAAATTTTCATTTAATTTAATTTAATGTAAAAGTGATAAAAACCTCAAATTATATTCATCAAATTTTGACGTGCAAACAGAAACTTTGCAAATGTTAACTCACTCAAAGGAAGGATGCGGGAGTTTTTGAAGGAAAAGCGGGTTATTTTACTTTATAAATTAAAAGTGGTTTTTCTTTTAAATTAACTTTTCCTTCGTCTTGTGCTTCTTGAATTTCGTCATCTTTAATAATAATAATAATCATGATGATAATAAAATAAACGGAGTGTAAATAATTGAACGCCATTCCATTATCAAAGTTCCAAAATGTAAAGTGATGCCATGTTTAAAAACTTTTAAAAGCAGTGGGTGGATACTCCTCCCACACCATTTTTTTTCATTTCAAACTTAAACTTTTACATCAACCATGATTATTATTTTACTTTTCAAAATGTTTTCTTCAATTAATGTACTTGCATATACAGATATGATGGAGAATGAGAGTGAATATTCGTGTTGTATATCACCCGCCATTACTTTTATTACATTAAAATACGTATGTAAAAGAAAATTATAATGTCGAGATCACTCACCCTCGCATAGTTACAAATTTTGTGAATATGAAGTGTGTGTGTTTGCTTTTAAGTGGGGTGTGAGTTAAATTAAAAAGTTTTTACAATATGAACGACGAAAATAACAATAAACCACGACATAATGTATTAAAATTTTGAACAAAATCCTCTTGAGTTGTTAGTCATTATTTTAAAATTTATAGCTTTTAAAATTTTGTCTTAGAAATCACGTCTAGATGTAAAACTGAAAATGAGGAGTGGTGCATTTTCATAATGGCAAGTTCTAACGGTTTTGTTTTCAATCAAGCGAATCCTTCCACACAAAAATAAGTAGCGATAGAGCATTTAGGACTTTCTTCGACCTTTTTCGGATCTACGTTCATTTAGGCTATTGAAAAATTTCTTTCCAGGTTTCTGTATCTGGCTGCCTTCCTCTTAGTCCTATTGGTTTTCGTTTCGGGCTGATTGATGCCAAGGTTGTCTATAGCCTTTGAAACATCATCGACATCCTTTGAACCTTCCCATAGGGCATTTTCAGTAATAGGCCATGGAGGATTGTGTCAACTTAACATTGTCATCATCTGCAGTGCTCTCTGCTTTGTCGTCATTATTTTCTCCTGAGTCAGCTCTTGTCGTTGTACCTTGCATTAGATCTATATTAAGATCTTTATACGCGTCCACGTCCATTGGGCTATTGGCTTCAGGATTGGTGCCCTCTTACAGACTTGCTCGATCACTTATAATTGTGCACCGCAGTTAACCAAAGTTAACTAAAGTACACAGGCATAACACCTTGGCTTACACATCACCTTAACAATTAGTCTACTTGTCATCAGTTGGTGCCCTGAGCTGGCGTTTCCCACCTTTCACCAACGTGGAGGTTTGTAAAAGGATGATTGAGATGCTCTTTTTACAAGCTACTAGAGAACTAATGTGCACCAAGCTAGTGAAAAGACCACCTCCGTTTAAGGGCTGACATCATTTAACATTCTAGACTCAGGTCCTCGATTGTCTCGATTATGATGTCAGTTCAATGACCGAATTAGCAACTTTGAGATTCAGAGTTTAAAATGTAAACCACTCCAGTACATTCCCCACCAGGCATTCCATTCAATCCACTCAACTCATTTCAAATTTTAAGAAAATTTCGACAAAACTTATGTATGAAGGCAAACTTTATTTACAACGCCAACATCATAAAAAATATTTTTCTTCCCATGAGCATTAAGAACACAAGCAACAAACTTTCAAATCGTGACTTTTTTGATAAAATTAATGAATATTTTTTTTCAACTAAATGAAACTTCACATCTGATTATGACAGTATCTTTACATTAAATCCATTATAAATTAAATTAATTTTTCAAAAGCAAACTTTGGTTTCCATTTTGCCAAACACACAGGCACACACTTTTGATTGTATGTAGATAATCTTAAAATAAATATAAATAATAATAATAATAACGAGAGAAATTTTAATAATAATAATATTATAAGTAGAAACAAGATTTATATTTTTCATAAAAGCACTAAACTCAGATTTTGCACACACACACACACATAAAACTTAATTTAAATATAAATAACTTATCTTCTTCTTTATCGTGTATCTGTGCATGAGATTTTCTTATGAATATAAGTAAAAGCAACATCTTATCGCTACATATCGTCATTTAAATCCAACAATGTCTTAAGGGCTTGAAAACTTGATGTGAGTGTATTTTACATAATAAACCTGCCTGCCATGTAAAATTACAATTTATTTTCTTCTTAACATCATCATGAACAATGTTTTAATAAAAATTTAGCTTTATTTTGTCAAGTTTTTTTTCTTTGTTGAAATTCAATAATAACGAAATTTATGAAAATTTAGACCTGATAAAAATAATTATACAAAATTCTAACATAACAAGATTATCTTATTCAATAACTTTTGTAAAAGTTAATTTGGTTTTTATTAAATAATGATGCATGTCTTACAATTTCAATGTTTTACAATGAAGATAATAAAAAGTTTTTAAAGAATTTTCATGAAAATGATAACGAAATTTTAAATAATGAATTGAAAAGTCTTAGTAAAATAAGACGTTCAAAAAGACTCTGGAAAAACTTTTCTTTAATATAATTTTATCATGTCTTGAGACTAAAATTGTAAGAGTATACATATTAAAAAATTGTATGGATGGTACTTTGTGACGCTAAAGCAGGAGTAACATTTACCTTTTCTATAAAAGTTTTCTTAGATGTATTTTATCTTTTTACCATTTATATGTGTATATGAGAGAAAAGTTGTTATAATGCAATAAAATTTTAATATAAGACTGTTATGTTGGATTCGAGGATGTTCAACTAAATGAATTATTTCAAGATCTTTCTCATCATAACGGAGTTCCACTTGTTTCAATACCAGATCACAGTTGATACACTCTAAGTTGAAAACGTCCGTAATCGTCCCGCAAATCACCCCGTAATGCTTGGCGGTAACCCCGCATGCAGGGTGATTTGCGGGACGATTACTGGGCGTTTGCGGGGTTAATTTTTTTTATTATTTCATGCCGGTATTGTGGACAGTCATGCTGTCCATCCGTCTGTCGGTTTTTTCTCGATCCACGTTTATTTTCGCGTTCCGAATATTTTTTTCGAACTCCACGTTTTCTCGCGATTTACGTTTTTTTTGCAACCCGCGGTATTTTTCACAATCTAGGTTTTTTGCGCGATCCGCGTTTACCCTTACGATTCATGACGGATGGGCAGATGGACGAACAGCACAACCGCCTACGATACTGAAAAAATAAAAAAATAACTCCACAAACGCCCCGAAAATCACCCCGCTTGCGGGATTATCGCCAAGCACTACGGGGCGATTTAAGGTAACCGAAGTTTTTGAATTTTAAATCTCCTACAACCTCCATCAACACTTTGAGGTATCTTTTCTCGTTCATATCAAAAAATTTCTTTGTCAATCTTTTTTAGAGTTTTAATTTAAGATATTTTATAGCAAACGGTTGAATCGTCTTTGAATTTTAATCTTCAAAGGAAAGTCCCGTTTTTTTCATTATCGTACAAGATTTCTGTATGTATTTGTGTAGCACTTATACGTATTTTATTTTGGCTCTCCTGTAAAATTTTTATATGAAACCTGAAATTTTCATCGAAGAGGAAAGTATTCACTTTTACCTAAAGAATAGATCGTAGATTGTTCAAAACTCAATATTTCTAGGTGCGGCGTCGAATGAGTTAAGGATGAATGAAGGTTCACAAGAACATTTTCAACTATCAACGAAATAGACATAGCTACATGAGATGTCCAATGAGTTCGACCGATGTTCAGAGTGCAGGCTTGAAAAATTATTCGCTTCAAAGCATAATAGTGCCTTGTATGAACATCCCTGATTAAATTTAAAAAAGAAAAACAACCACTAAAAGAAGATATTGCCTGTGGAGGTTACAAGGTGGTAGTGGTATAAAATATAAATTTTATCATCTTTCCACATATCATTACACTGTTCCTTTTAAAATAAAACACAGAATTTATAACATATAAATTAAAGAAAATCAATAATAATAAAAAAGAAAAAGGTACGAAGATGATGCTATGGATACATGTTTTAATTTAAATTGTGTGTTGTAAGACAGGAAAATGAAAAATGTTTTCTTATCCTTTTTTTTATTATTATTATTATTATTATTTTATGTACGTATGATATAAAAAGAAAATAAATTAGAAAAGGTTTTTCATATTTTTCTACATGATCCTTCTATCTTAAAATTCAAAATCCCATTTAAAACTTGACTTTATATTGGTTTTACGAAACATACAAAAAGAACACGTGTCTTTCATACATAAATTGAATCGTAGAAAGTTTTCTTTTAAAAGACGATGTTATCTTATTTTTTTTTTCTTATACATTTAGAATTTTTAAAGTAAAAGTTCTATAAAATGTGAAAGTACGTGTTTGTATTTAAGAAAATCTTTTATGAAAGAAAGAAAGAAAAATAAGGGCGTTGCTTGTACCTAAGGCGTGGTTTTGAATTAAGAATGTAAACGCGCGCGTACAAAACTATTTAAAAGATATAAATATATTCTTTTCTTATTCTTAGAGAACCACGTCGTTTTTGTATAAATTTTCAATGTATGCCATTTTTTTCATCTTCTTTTCCCATTTTAAGCAGCAATATCACATGCGCTGTAAAGTTTAAAATAAATGTTCGTTAAATATTGGCTGTGGTTTTCTTTTAAGATGTTAGTTTTAATTTTTTTTTTAATTTCTTCTAAATTTAATTAAAAATAAAAGATAAAAGTTTTTATACTCATAATAATCTTTTTTTATCATAAAATGGTTGAGTTCATTTTTGTCTTAAATGTTCAAAATTTAAAAAAAGGATTATGTTGACTTTGAAAGGAAATTTTGATGATAAAATTCAATTTATTTTTATCTTCATTTAAAATCATCATACATTTACTTAAAAATGTATAAAAAATATTGGAAGATATTCGTATAGTGAATTTTACCTAATAATAAAACCCTTTTTTATGCATGCTAATTTATCTCTTTTTACTGCTCTAAAGGAGATTTTCTTATAAACTTGCCTCATTATTACATTAAATTGAGTTTTCCTAGTAATTTGAAAGAAAAATGCGCTTTAGATCGCGTTTATGACTTGGTCAGTATAGGAAATATTTAAATTTTTGAAGTATGATCGTGTGCGCGTGTGGTAATGCAAGAAAGGCCTCAGTCGATCGTCTTGTACAAGTAAAGTTTAGTGTAAAGTTTAAAGAAAATCATACAGAATTCTAGGGCTGTTTAAAATTTTCAATCTGCTCTTGGAGGTAGCAAAAAAAAACGCATTTTAAAATTCTCAAGCTCCAATCAAACCACATCACATTGCAAGAAAACAGACAAGTTTCTTCTTTGATAGATCCATTTCCCTCAATTTAAAATGTTCTCATTTTCTAATGAAAGATATACCGGATAGTTTACTGACATCCGCTTTTTGTTTAAATTGATCAAGGAAATGATACTGTATTTATATTGGCTTCTTTTTTGTACTATTAAAAGATTTATCTTGAACAAATAAATGATATATCATCATCTTTAAAGAAAATAGGAAAGAAAAACTGGAAAATGGATATTAAAGTTTATTTTTCTCTAATTTTTAACATGCTGAAATATGAATAAACCAAGTCCCTTTTTTAATCTTTTTTGATAAAGGTACATGTTTCTCTTAATATTTTCTTTAAAAGTTATTTTTCTTGGGAGCTTTCTTATAATTAAACTTTTTTTTTTAATTTAATTTTTCTATACACATTTTAGTTGAATTCTGTATCCAACCAATTCTAAGGAGCTGTTCAGGTATCAAACAACACACTGATGCATACAACATAGATGTGTGCCTCCCAAAAGAAAATTTCAAAGCCTCTCCCTGCCTCTGAGAGTTCACAGACAAATCTTGTAAATTTAAATTTGAGTGTGTTTCAACGATTGAAAAGGATTTTTTTGAATATCTCGTTAAAAGTTTTGTTTAGCAAAATTCGAAGTCAACCGCCGCTCCTAAAATATTGAGTTTTGCACAAAAAGTTCTTCTGTGATTTATTATTTAGGTGAAAATGAAAACTTTTCTTTTCGCTGAAAATTTTAGGTTTCATATAAAATATTTTCAGGAGAGCCAAAACAAAATACTAAACCATGTACGAGAGAGAAAAAAACGCGACTTTCCTTAAAAGTTTAGCTCATTATTTTTATTTAGTTTAAGGTTAAAATTCTAAAACGAATCAAACGTTTGCTATAAAATATCTTAAATTAAGACTCTAAAAAAGATTGACAAAGAAATTTTTTGATTTGAACGAGAAAAGTGACCTCAAAGTAAGCGTTGCAAGGTAGGTGAATGCATCAGTCACGGTTAATGGGTTAAAATTTCTTATAAACTTACATCATAAGAAAAATTTACATCACAATCAAATAAAAAAAACACTTAAAAATTTTATTAAACTGTTACCTAATAATCCTCCACTCCCATCACACATTCAAATAAAAAGCTTTCATTCTAAAATTCTAATTTATGAAAACTTTCAACCCTTATATGGTATATTCATGTCTACATTAAACGAGTGTGTGTGTGAACTTTTTTTCACTTTAACTTAGCATTAGAATAGTTTTTGCCTGTTGTTATTAAAAGTAGAAAAGAGATGGCGTGTAAAGTACGATTCAGAATTAATTGTGAATATTTAAATAAATGAGTGAATTATTCACCCTTAATTATCCTTAAAAGGGAAAAGGAGTTAAATGTCAACGTTGATTGCATACATTTTGGCGCCTTAAATTTTCATTGTTATCTTAAATAAAGAAAAAAGTTAAAATTCTTTCAATATTTATTTTCCAAATAAACATCTTTGATCAAATCTCTGTTCAATTAAATTTTACTGCCATACCACAAAATTTCATTTAACTTACAGTTTAAATTAAAAAGACACGTTTCGTGTTTCAAAAAATTTATAATTCAAATAAAATAGAAAAAAAAATCGATTGATCAAGTTTTTGGTGTTTTATATAATAAAATTTTCATTCTTATCGAGAAAGAAAAGTAAAGTAAAGAATTTTATAAAACAATTTCAATTAAAAGTTTTAATGAATTTTGTAAAAGTTGCTCAAGAAAATATTTATCGCTGCTTTTTCTCTCGTATTATTACCGAGTATATACTTTAAAAAGCGGGACACATAAAATTATCATCATTATCATCAAGAGAAAATCTTCAAATGTAGTTTTAAGTGAATTTCTCCATACACGATTAAAAATTTAATCACAAAAAAAAAAATTAAAATTTAAATTGAATATTTTACATAATTTACAGTAAAATAAATAAATACAATAAAAGATTACTTTTTAATACTGTAACACATTGCAGGAATTTAAAATTGTAATAAAAAAAAAACTTGAATTTCGTCTACAATAAATAAGTAAAATATTAAATTTAATTAAAACTGCTATTATAAATTTCTTCTGTTTAATATTTTATTTTATTTTATTTCATCATTTCATTATGGAAAAGTAAAATTATTAAAAGTTACTGTTAAAATAATATAAAATAAAATATGTGTGTGTGTGTGTGTGTGTCAAATTCAAACTGAAACGTGTCGCCTACATTTTTTTTCTTTAAATTTCAAATCACACACATTTCAATGTAAAGGAAGCTTAAAGTATTTTGAATTACGCGGGAAATTTTAGTAAAATATATTTTTTTTGTTGTGTGGTGTGAGGGAGTAAAAAAGGAAAAGAAATTGAAGAAAGAGAGAAGGTATTCATATAATTTAAAAGTTTCAGCCCATTTTTCATCCAAAAATTAAATGTATAACTGTGTGTGTGTGTGTGTGCGAAATGTAAAATACCGAAAACATATCATAACCATAACGCGTACACTTTTTCTCTCAAGATTTACATCATATTCTGTTTATGTATGTTGCAAATGTATGGTAAGATGGTAAAAATTATTCGGGCATAGGAATCACGGTATGAAGACTTAAGGTAACAGTCAAGGATTTTTGAAGGAAATTGTGATCATTTATCAAAGTGTAGATTCAGATTAATCGGGCGATTATTCATCAATGCTCGTGGAGGACCAATTGGAAAAACCATCCACAGAGTCATATTAAACAACCACGGTTCAGATATTCTTCAACAAGGTTCTATAAATAGTTGGTGTGTTCTTAATGGTATTCACTTAAACATCAGTAAATGCAACATTATTACTCACTCGCCAAAACACAGTTCATCCATACACAATTACGCATTAAACAACAACAACATTGAAAGAGTGAACATTATCAAAGATCTTGGAGTATGACTCGACTCAAAACTCAACTTTAAGCATCATATCAACGTGACGGTAGCCAAAGCCTCAAAGCATACTAAGTCATGTCAAACGTCTTGGCCTCGAATTCAACGATCTTTTTGTAATCAAGAGCCTATATACAATATATATACATCTCTTGTCAGACCCATTCTTGAATATGGGAACCTAATCTGGATGACTGCCTTCAAAATTGACATTGAACGAATTGAGTCAATTAAAAAAATATTTCTATTGTTTTGCCTTAGAAACCTTGGCTAGAAGGAGAGGTTCCATTTACTTCCTTATAAGCAACGACTCAACCTGATTAACATGCTACCTTTACGAGATCGTCAAATAATCGCTAATTGCACTATAGTTCATGACATCCCAAATAAAAATTTTAATTCCGAGTTCATTACATCAACATTCGAAAAATTGGATCATCATCATGACCTTCGAGTGAAATGGGTCTTTAGGCAGACTTGCTCTTCATCGATATACTCTGCCAACAGCACCATCAATCGTTGCACTGAACGCGTCACATGCTCAAAAAACATATTCAAAATCAATCAATGATTGAAAATCATTTTATGTAATTATAAGTCTTTATTTGACGACAATAAATAAATAAATAACCCTTTTTACGCGTATTACAATCAAATATGTGTAAAAGACTCAACTCAGCGAATCTTGTTGATTTTTTTTCAACTACGACTTTTATTTTGTTCAAGATAAATTTATATACTTTTATATGATAAAAGAAACAAGAAAATATAAAATATAAGAAAATAATGAATATTTTGAATTTCCTTCATGAGGAAATTTCAAATTAAAAATAAAGGAATCTTATTAAAAGTTTTTGATAAGAAAGTATAACATTCACATACACACACACATTTATTCGAATTCCATAATAATAATAATGATAATATCTTTTAAACATCACACACACACATATATACATGTGCCTAATTAATGTAAACTCAACTATATATAACTATATACAACATTGGCTTAGTAATCATAAATTTAACCATTTTCACATCGTACTCAAACACAAAACTAAGGTATGAATACTAATAATTTAAAATAAAAGTCTATGTACGAGAAGAACTTTTATAATGATATTTTTGTCGCACATTGTAAGATTAATGTGTTCACTCATGAGAATATTATTATTCATATGTATAGAAATGGAAATTGTAACATCTATAAACTTATAATGATAATTTCTTCCGATTTCTTATGATTTTTCATATTTCACTTAAATCAAGTTATAAAATCTTTTGTATTAAATTATCATTTAAATGACATTTATTAATTTTCTTTTAATTATAATTTGATAGATTAGTTTTTGGACAAAAAAAATAATGCTAATAATTCTTAATTACACACCACACCAAATTAAAGTAAAATATAATTCACATGAAATTACACACATGATATGATTTAATGCAATGTTTTTATTTTCACATTTTACGTACCTTTATTACTATTATTATTATGATAAATTAATATCAACACAAAAACACGTACCCAGATTTCAAGTGAGTTTCAATTTCATATAATGTTGTAATAGTTTCATATTTTGTATGTTAAAATAAAAAACAAACATTTTATATGTGTCGTGTAAAATGTAGTGTAAAGAGCAGTGAAAAATGTTTTTACATTAAAAAACTTTTGCTACAAAAATAAATATTTATTACATTAATTAATATCATTAATACTGATTTGATTTTTAATTATTTATTTTGTTTTTACATTCATTTCAGCACTGGTGTTTTATGTTGAATTGTGATTTTATATTAAAATTTTATGCTTGATAAATAAATAACTAAATGAATAGGTGTGTGTTTAATTAGATTTTTTTTAAATTTAATTTAAAAATGATATTTGGTTTAAAGGTTTCAATTCATAATTATTATTACATTACAGAGCAAATTAGTCAAAAAAAGGTAAGTTTTTAAAAATTTCATTGAATTGACCTACATCCACGAGATCCACAAAGAAGTTCTCATAGAATTGTGTAAGTATATTATTTTTACTGAGACTTTCATTAACTAAAATTATTAGACTCATTTAGGTACCAGGACAATGTGGCATCAATGAAAATGAAGAAGCAGATTGTATAGCGAGAAGCGGTTCTGAATTGACACATCCGATCGATACTTATAGTTGTGGAATATCAATTGCTATTATAAAAGAAAATAAAAAAAACAAATTCGTTAAAGAATTTGAAGCACAATATAACTTCTCAGCAGGACTTAGACAATCAAAGAAGTTTATTCGTTATATCGACCTCAAGCGAGTGGATGAGTTATTTTAATAACTTCATTTACATTTAGATATCAGCTTAAGAAAATAAAGATAAGTGATGACGCTACATGCAGGTACTGTCTAGAGAGCCTTCGGAGCATTTACTGTGCGACTGTGATGTACTTATGTACGAAAGGAAACAAATTTTCAGGGAATTTTACTTGAACCCATCCAACATTGATGGATGCAAGCTTTCAAAAATGTATGATTTCGTAGACAAAATCGAATTACTGAAAGAAACTGATTAGAAAAGGTTGTAAGCCTAGTTGCTTCTTGGGTATTCCTCGATTTTTATCGAGGAGACCACAATAGGACTGTAGTGATACATTATCACTTGATTTTTGAAATTTTAAAACATATCAATTTTAATCATATGTACACTGACTAATTGATCATTTCATAATTCAAATAATTTTTGATCATTCGAGTTATTGCTTCTAAAGAATCAATACTTATTAGCTGATAAATGAAATAATAAATTGTTCAATATTATAACGATATCAAGTCTTTCAATAAATTCCATAAGGACTCTTTGAGACCGCGGTGGTGGTCTTGGAAAACCGAACCTAACCTAACTAACATTATAAAAAAATTTAATGTTATACAACGATACCTCTTATGGCACCAAATTTAAAGCATATTTTAACGGTTTTAATTCATCCTTATTCAATTTCTAGAACTAGAATTCCACGGTTTTCACGAAATTGAAAATTATTTTCATATTGAGCGATATTTGTCATTTTTTATAATAATTCTTTAAAAAAAATCATAGAAAAGGTTTCTACTAATAATAAAAATTAACAAAAAAACTAAAAATATTACATAAAAACACCTTCTTGGAAATATCCTTTGATTTGAAAAGATCTCAAATATTACTTGTTTTGAATGAAAAAAAAACGTAAAACTACTTTTCTCTTCTTTTCATCGAAAAATATTTCAAAAATATACTTTTTATATCATGTCTATGCAACAGAAAATAAAGAGAAAAGTATTTTGATGAAACATATTTTACTTTGAAACTTTTAAGCAACAAAGAAGAAACAAATTTTTCTTAGAAAACTGTGCTTCATTTTTATTTTTCATTTGTAAATTATTTTTTTTTTTAACATAAAAATTAATATCAGAGCAAGCAAAGCTCGCACAAAAATTCACTCCATTTTTAAAATTAAAAATGTAAATGTGTGTTTTCTTTTAACAGGCAACGTTTTTCCATGTTATGTGTGTGTATATTTTTATAATACAATTCTCTAAATATGTGTACTGCACACACATAAAATGTGAAAACAAAGAAATTTTCATTTTCTTTGAAAACAAGAATAAAATTTTAAAATGAAAATTTTATATATACAATGTGTGCTACATTTAAATTTTGTTGGCTTTGGTTTTTGGCAAAAATTTTTGTTTCCTTTTTCTTTGTGTGTGTGTGTGTGTGTGATATGTGAAAATGTAAAAGAGTGAAGAAAAGAGACCTTTTGTCTCATTATATTTTTCTTGTAAAATTCATCTTATTTCTTATTCAAAAACGCTAAAAACTTCATTATTTCACATTTTATCAAAAATAATAATAATATTTCCATTGTTAGAATGAAAAACACACGACGACGAGAGGATGTCTTTACCGCGAGCGTTTTTATTTGTAGCATCATCTCATTGTCTTGATACAAAATGCGGACAAAGTTATATATTTGAGAACTTCATTAAACTTTTTAACTTTTACTTCTTTTTATTACACAAAACAAGAGGAAAAAAAACGAAACGAAAAAGTAAATGAATAATTAATTTTGTTTTTACAGAATAATGAGTTGAAGCGAGATTTAAGTTAAAATTTATTTTAATTGAAAAATTTTCAGGAAATGTATAGAATAATAAAGTTCTTTTATTTTCCTTTTGTATTTCAAATTCTGTTCACGTCTAAGTCAATGTCTAAGAATAAAAATGAAATAATTGTAAGAATAATAATGAATGCTGCTAAATTAAAATAAACAAGGAATTGGGAGTGCTCACTCAATCAGAAACACAAAGAATATGAATAAAGACGTTAATTGATGATTTTAATATGGTTTTCAATGTGAGTGAATCTTAAGATACAGAAAATTAGTTAAATTTTAGCACGTTTGAAGAAGATTTTGAAAGATTATGCGAACTTGTAAGAGATACAAGACATTTTCAGTTAACAGTGTTTCCACAAAATGAAAATCATTCGTAACGCAATGTAAAACTCACATCTGATAGAAAATAAAATAAATATTTTAATAATAAAATAAAACGAAACACACTTTGACTTTAATGACTTTACCTTCTTTTCTATATTCATATTTTAACTGCTTTTTACACAGAAAAATGTCTAAATATGCAAAATACAAATTTCATATCTAAATTCAACATCTCCACTATTTTATAATTTGTATATTTCTTATATTTTTCATATATTTTGAATTATTTAGAATATATATAAAATTTTGTGTAATAGCTCAGAAATAAAATAAAATAAATACAAAAGTTGTTAAAATACCTTTATTACAAAAATTTTTGATGATAGAAGTAAAAATAAAGTACTTATGTCGTTTTATATGCTGAGCCTTAGCAACGTTTCTATTTAAATGTTTAAGTTCATGGATAAATTCGTGGATGTATGTGTGTGTGTGTATAACAGCGCAAAAAAATAACACCACCGCACACGTCTCAACATTTAAAATGAAAATATTTTCCTCAAACCATTTGAAAAAAGTTTTAATTTTCCTTGAAATTAAAAAAAAAATGTATTATCTTAAAAAAACGTTTTTTAAAATGTAAGCAGCAACTGTAGCGCAAATCTCGTTTGAAGGTTTAGTAAAAGTTTCTTCAATTCAAATTTTTATTCATAAGATTTTGGCCTGTAAAATCACTTCAAATTTTGATAAAATCGAACCCTGGATGTTGTTCTAAATGTAAAATCCATCTCTTGACTGTTCTTTTTTTTGACGTAAAGCAAGCTTGAGCCTTCAAATGCGAAACAAAGTAAACGGACAGATGTCAAAAGTGAGCTCACAATACTTGTATCATTATTTAAATTCATTTATTCAAAATTTTATATAAAATACATAAATTTATCAAGTTATTTTTTTTCTTACTTTTGTGGTTTGAGAGACGGCGTCATTTGTTTGAAGCAGCAGCTAACGATAAAGTTTTTTATATGAAGCAAAAAAAATAAAATTAAAGTTTTCGTGAAATAAAATTTGAAAGTTTTAAAATTAATTTTTTTCAAAGCATCTTGTTCACAGTATTCAACCTCATATCTCTACACTGTAAGCTGAAATCGCCTTGTAGTACAAATTGACTTAGCCTGCAGATGGAGATCTTTGATTGACGCTTACAAGACATTAAATGAATGAAATTTTTATCGCATTTCCAGTTAATTTGGAACAAGAGTTCGTTTGTAATGGGCACTCTTTTAGGCTATGTCTGGTCTGCGGGGCGTTTTCAGCTTAGATTGTAAAAATACTATCGAGAAATGTGGCGTCTTTTGAATCCATTTTAAAAACACACCCTTCAATTTTTGCTTTAAAATTATAAGCTGATGGAGTTTTTCTTTTTAATTATAATTTATGTAAATTTTTATAAGAAAAAAATTTTAATTCATTCAAGACGAAAGAATAACATCATGTCAAAGACAAACACATAATTTTCAAGTAGTTTGTTTTTCTTTCATTTTGTTTCAAATTATAATATTCCTTTTAATTACGTAGCTGTACACACACACAAGTTTAATATGATTATAGCTTGGCTTAGCAACTCCAGATGCTTGGAAATGTGTGTTTTTTCTCAAATTAAAAAAAAATGTTTCTTTTCATAAAATGATCGTGTGCTTGAATTTAATGAGTGTAATTTAAAACAATCCATCCCCCTGTTTTTGCTCCCTCGTATTTATATTTTTTTTATTTTTCATCTTCATCTTTGTATTATAAAGTTTAATTTATTTTCTTCTTTGCTGTTGTTAATTATATATGTAACAGAAGCACCATATTTTCTGCGGTACTTCTAAAGAATTAACGTATACCAATTTATAAATGTGTGTTTTGTTTATAAAAGTAATAAAAATGAAAATAACCCTTTCTTTTCCACCTAATTTTCTTTTGCTTTTATCTTTTTTGTACACAATTCAAACGCGGGACGTTTTTTATGTATGTGTGTGTGAGTGTTTGTATGCATATTTAAACATTAAATTTCCAAACAAAAATGAAGCAGGATTTTATAAAATTATCATAATAAAATGTAAGATAAAACACAAACAGTCCCTGAAGAATAAACAATTTTTCTGATGAAAAGATGGAAATGGATGGAGGGTGGGTTTCTTTTCTTTTCAAAAAAAAATAAATAAATAAATAATAATTCAACGAAAAAAGAAAATCAAATTTTGGCGTATGAAGATTTAAAGGCAATTTTTAATGCTGTGTAAAAAATATTATTGTTTAGTTTCATGAAATTCATCAGAAATGTGCTTCATCCCATTTCATTTCATTTTTGTACTTCTTTCATCACCATCATACGTTTTTTCTCGCCTTATTATTTTTTTTCATTAAAATAACATCATTATGTGAACACATTTTTCCTTTCATGAATTTTCTTTTATATTAACCTCGTTGTCGTCGTAACATCACATTATTTTTCGTAACGAGATGTATTGTAGATCAAAGTACCTCTTTTATAAAATTTCTACATTTTACTTCAAAATTCTTTTTCTGTAAGTATACGCACACACACACACATAGACACACGGTACTGAATATAATAATAATAATACCAAAAAAAAAAATACGAAAAGTAAAGTAAAACTTGTATGTATACAAAATTTAAAGTGTAAAAAAAAGTATGGAAAAGTATTGAAAAAAAAAAGGATGAGGGTGGAATTATATTATACGAATGAATAAATGAGTTTGCTTAAAATCTTTTGTGTGTTTCCATAATGAAATTGAAAAACTTAAATATACGTGTATGGAAGTTTCACATAGAAATGGCAGAACAAACGTAATTCTATATAATATACAAAAATTTAATGTTATTTGAGTTTTTCTCGCTAGATGTTTTTCTCCTTTTATATTATATTTTCTTTTTATGTTAATATACACACACACACACATACAGCATGTAAAATTATACGTCACACAACAACCAATTTATATTCTCTTGAAAAAGAATTTTTTTTTTTTTATAATCCACCCATTTCAAAAATGCTGTGTAGGATGTATGAGTGTATAATGTGATGTTTACGATAATAATAATAAAATATAAAACAGTGAGAATATAAAAAGTTTTTTAAGACAAAATGGCTGACGAGATGAGATGATGATAATGATGATGATGATGATGCTGAAGAAAAAGATGAAAAAAAGTACACATTTCAAATTGTAATGAAATGTCTCTGCAATGTGATATAAAATACTGCTATGATTATATCTGTTTTATCAAAAGATAAAGTAAGTGTATGTATGATTGTTAAATTGTAATCATGTAGGTTTCTTTTCACATCTTCAAACTTTTATCATTTCAATTTTTGATGAGATAAAATATGATATACATTTTTTTGCTACATTTATGGCTTCAGATCCGATTTGTAGGCTATCAAGCCTGCACTAAAGCTATCAGTCGGGTCCATTGTGCATACCCGTTTATCATCATCCGAAAGACTTAGCTCTTATCCTGTCATCCCAAGCAGTCGCCACCTTAATCTAGCCTTTATCTCAAATTGAGTGAAAAAGGGACATTTGAGATAATAAAGTTCAATGGACGGAGCGAGAATCGAACTGCCAACCTTAAGACTGATAATCCAACTCGTTAACCACTGCACCGTATTTCCAATTTGATTTACTGCACTTATTATTTCAACTGTGTCTCTTTCGGGCTAAATAATTATTCTGATACATTAAAATAACTTTTCTGGCCGAATAGCGTGTGTCTGCGCTCGGATGATAGTATAAAGGCTAAGGTCCATCCTAAGGCTTATTTCATTTCATTTATTTGGCAACAACAGGCAAAGCCCTAGGCTACAAAAATTTAACATTGACTACTGAATTCTAATCTACTAATATTAAAAACAATTTTATCACAGGCTGCATTTAATTTCCTCATCACTCTACTCATGGGTTGGTAGAAAGTGTAATTTTTCCTGCTAGCTTTGACTTCAAACAAGCGGGGATGCCTTGTGGTCACAAAAAAAAAATCCAGAGAGGATAGTAGCTCGGAACAGTCTAACTTCGAAGTCAATATGTCAAAACCAAACATGAGCGTTGCAGTAAATCGACGACTTTCCAAAGATTCCAGGTTGAAGGTTTGACACATTTGCTGATAGTTGAGATTTTTATGATCACGAAGGATGGATTTTGAAGACCCCTTCTGGATTTTCTCAATTCCAGTGGTATACTGCTGGTATTGAGGCTATCAAACCACACTACAATACTCGAGAACTGATCGAACGAAAACATAAAAAAATATTAACTGAACCCTTGGGTCATCAAATTCAGAGGCTTGACGTAAGATAAAACCCAGCATTCATTTAGCTTTAGAAATTCTATAAGCATGATCGTCAGTGAAATCAAATTTAGAATTAAAAATAACTCAGAGATCGGTCTTTTGAGTTACTTTGGCGATAGATTGGTTTAACAAAGTGTAGTTAAAGTTGAAAGGAGATCGTGCTCGTGTCATCGTCATTGACTTGCTTCGATACGACTTCATCTGTTGCAACGATGAAAAAGCCTGAAAACTTAAAAGGCATATTAATGTCACTTGATAAAAAGTAAGAATTTAATTGAGGTGAATATATTCGAAGATTTCAAGTCCCATCCAGTTAAAACCTCGAATTTTTTATCCTAATAAATGCCACAACACTCAATTTAAGACATTTTTCTCTTAATATCAGGCCAAATTTCTTTTTAAAGTATTTCCAATGAAATGTTTTTCTCAAATTAATTAGCATTAGTGCTCTCAAAATTATAATAAGATTCTATTTTTCGTTTAACAGATTTTGGTTTCAAATTTAATTTTAAACATTGTTAAGTATCATTGAAAGTTTTTTTTTCAAAGCAACTTTTCAAAGTAACAAAAACTGAAATTACGTTTTTTCTAATATCATTATGTTGAAAAATTAAAAACCCGTTCCATTTCAGAACACAATAAAACATTTTAATTTAATTTAAGTTATAGCAAAACTAACATAAAAAAACTTGATTTTCCATAATTTTGTAAGTTGACCAAAAACCAGTTCATTTACTCAACTCAACTGTTATTATTAGAACAAAAAACTAGTAAAATGAATTCTATTATTAAATCTGTAACATACACACACACATTCATAGTCATATAAGACCAGTTTCGCCTTTCGACCTCTTACCGGACATTTGTATGACCAGATCAACAATTTTTTTTTAATAATATTTTATTTCCACAACTGGCACATTTGATTTCCATTCAATTCATGTGATAAAAAATATCTTTTTAAAAGTTTATTTGTAAAATACAGTAAATTCGACCCTTTTCTTATAAATAAAACATAACAAGTTGAAAAACCTGCTTTTTACATTAAATTTTCTATAAAACTATAAATGTATATAAATTTAAGGTTAAATTTAGAAAAAGACATAGTCACGTATTATTTATGCTGCTAGAGCTCAACTTGGTATGGGTTTAGAAAAAAAATTGTGTATTTTAAACAAAAAAGGGTTGCAAAACCACTCTCTTTTTCTTCTTCGTTCCTCATATACACAGGACAATGGTCAAGAAATCATCAGACTGGTTTTAAAACAACAGATTATTATTTTTTTTTTCATAAAAAGGAGAATGGGAACAAGAAATATATCTTAGTGTGAAAGAGGAAAAAAAATAAAATTACCTTTTTCTTCGACCGATACCTTTTTCTTCTTTCTTCGTTTTTCTTTTAAAATAATAATAATAAGAAGAATATTAAATTGGTCAAACAATGGGATAGCCAGTGGTCATATAAAACGTAATATTATTAATAAATACATAAAAAAAGGGTTAACAAGAAAATATATTAACATAAAATGACAGGTAGACACATCGAAATCTCAAGATTATGAATAAAGGGATGATTACATTAGGTATTGTCCAGTGTGAGAAAATATTTTTATTTTTAATTTAATGACCAATTTGTTACATTTCATAGCAATGTGTGAGAAAACCGTTACAATTTATGTTCAGTCAAATGAATTTCATTTTATTCGTTGAATTGAATGTCAAAAATTTAATACAGTTTTTTTTGTTGAATTTTTAATTTTCTTGCCGCCTGCGCCTCGGGCTGATATGAAATATAAAATATTTTAAACAAAAAGAAAATTTTCAACTTGAATATGCATTAATTTTATGCCTTTATTGTTCTTAGTTAGATAAATGTGCGCGTTTAGATGGATATAATAATAATGATAATAATAAAAAAAATAATAAGAAGACTCGCTTTTGGCACGTTTAAAATAAATTGTTCAACATCTCTTGTGAAAAAGATAATAATAATGACTATAATAACAAAGAGAAAATTTTAAAATTCGAAATGAAAAGATAAAGCACATCATTAGGCAGTAGATCCACGTACCAAACACCTCTTATTATTCTTTTACAGAGCAATGGATGATGTGCGGTATGGTGCCATCCCCCTTTTTTGTAGATCATAAAAGAAGAAAATAAATATACAAAATATCTTTTCAACTTAAATATCATCTTTTTGTCTTTTACACTTTTTCTCATCTTATTCATCTTGTTGTTATTGTTTCAATTGTTTTTTGTTTTAAAAGCATAAATGAGGGGATTTTTTAGCAAAGCCAAGCATATACTTTCTGAATATTATTTTATATTGTAAAAAGGATTTTGTTCTTATAAAATGGTTGAAGTATATTTTTTATCACCAACAACGTAGTCGAACCAATATCATTTTATTATAAGAGATGTATCCTTTTTTCTGTGATTGTGTATGTGTCTTTTCCAATCTTTGTAATGATATGATCAGTAAAGAAATGAAAACTGGTGATAAAAAAAATGTTGTTTGAAATAAGGAAGTTGATACAATCACCAATGTTTTTCTTTTAAATAAAAAAATAAGATAAGTTTCAATGATGATAGTTTTAGTTCCATATTATGTTCCAAATGCTCCTATTCGCCTTGAAGCACAGCAGTTGTCTTTCATATTAGCTAGGATCATTTTGAATATTCACATTGAAATTGTTTTTTCGGTGATATAGTCAACAAGAAAGGGTAAGACAACACTCTAACTTGAAAACGCTCTTCAGACCACCCCGCATAATATGCATAGATTAAAGGAGTGCTCATAATATTCGAATTCTTGTTTCAAATTAACGATAAAATTAATTAGCGATAAAAATTTCATTCATTAAATGTTCTGTAAGCGTCAATCAAAGATTTCCGTCTGCCGACCAAGTCACTTTGTATTGCGGGGCGTTTTCAGCTTTCAGTGAAGATACAGAGAGTACAGTTGTCCTATAACATTAGCAATGTACATGCCAATATCAACCACCATATTACAGTACATCAGCATTGTCAAAACAAGCCGGTTGTCATGGGCAGGGCATCTAGCTCGAATGACAACCACAAGGCCACCAAACATATTATTCCGTAACAATCAATAGGACTACGAGAAGTGGGTCGTCCTAAAATTCGATGAATTGATGGGATCGAACAAGATCTACGAGCTCTAGGATTGAGAAATTGGTGGAATGGTGCACAGGACCGACAGGCGTGGAACCTCATTTTTTAACAGACTAGATCCAAGCATTGGATGTGACGCCAGAAAACCATTTTACAATGGAAGCGGTTTTTCTTCTAACAAATACACACCCTCAACTTAAAACCAGTAGGGCACCAGTGGGAACACTCTTTCCAACTGTTCTCCCACTGGTGCCCTGTTGGTTTTGGATTGAGAGTGCATGGTCGCAGATAATGTGCTCAGCAGTCTACAGGATTATTTTTAAAATTTTTGATTGAAATAGTAGCTGAATTTTCAATATCTTATGAAAATAGCGATTTTATATGCCCTGTCGGAGGTAAACTCCTTAATTTCAGGAGCTAAACTCCTAACGTTTAGGAGTTAACTCCTAATTTTCAGGAGTTAAGTTCTAAAATTCAGGAGTTTAGCTCCTGAAATTCAGGAGTTTTCTTCCGACAGGGTGTCAGTTTATTTTTTGTTAAGATCATCAGTTCTATCGAACATTTTACACAAAGACTGTATAAATTTCGAAAAATTTCGTGGATTTTGAAGCCCCAAAAATAATTTCCTTTTTATATTGAATCAAGAAGAAATAAAATTTGAATTTTCTCTTTAAAAACAAGAAATTATTAAAAACTAATCCAAAAGTTATTACTTTCAATGAATAGAAGAAATCGTTCATTTTTAAACTTTAATCTAGATTTTATCTCAAGAATTATTTATTTTACGATTTTTCATTTTCATAGCAAAAAACATAAATTAATGTCTTAGACATGAAGGGGGTGTTTCAATATTTTTTCTTGCTTCTGTTACTGTAACATAAAGTCATTTTTCATTTTCATAAATATAATCTCGAATATTTTCTCATATTTTTTAATAGAAGTAAAAAAAAACAACATAAAATGAGTTTACTTACATTTTGACATGTTAAAGAAAAACTTTTTAAAACAGAAATATTTTCTACTCTTAATCAACGTGTATTTTTACATTCATTTATTATTATTATTATTATTATACTACAGATGAGAAGGTATAACATTCAAGAACATCCTGGAGGAAAAATATAATATAAAGTGTGTGTGTTTGTGTGTGTATTTGGAAAATGTAGAAAAACGTATAAAATTCACATTCATTATAATACAAGCACACTAAATATATCTCTGAAATAGAAATAAAACTCTGTAAAAGTGTTCTGAGGTGGAGGAAGAAGTAAAAAAAAAATATGTATGAGAGTTTTTCTCTAACACCTCATACCATGTCTTTTTTTTCGCAAAATAATACATTTCTTGCCTTTTTGTATATTTTATTACATTAGCATACAAATGTATGTAGCTTGTAACCTCTTATACACTCTTCACATTTTATATTAAATTGTGAGCAAAAAAAAAACAACAAGAATTCTGTGTGTATTGTAATAAAATATAAAAAGGGATGAATTAAGGTGTTTTTTTCTGTTAAAAGTGCTCTTTAACAAAATGTGTGTGTATATAACATTGAGATATAAGACAAAAAACGGGGTTTTTCATCATATCGCGTTGCTTTGTACTTGAATGTATAAAAATGTACGAGAAATGGTTGAAATGTTTGGTTGGTTGAATGTTTGCTTGCGTATCTAACATACACAATGTGTGTGTGTGTGTGTGTGTATGTCGTAAGAATAAGTATAAGGATTTTCTCGTTTTTTGTGTGGTGTGAAAATTTAAAAAGCAACATGGCTGCGATGTCTTCCACATACAGGACATACACTATTATAAAATATAAAGAGCGTTGTTTGCTGCTCCCCACTTTTTTTTTTATTTTTATTATTATTATGTTTTTCACAATAAAATTTTATGTGTATACACTTACATAACTTTCTTATTGTGTATACAAATATATTTATAGAGAGCGTTTTTTATGAGGCTTTTATAAATTCAACTCATGCTGTTTATTTTTCCGTTCTTTTCTTCATTTAATTTTGAAATTTTATTTTATTTTATATACCCTGCAGTACACAATGCCAGCTAAAAAATTTTATTATTTTAAAGATACGAAATTGTATACATGATGTCGTTGTAGAGATATCGTTTTTATGAAGAAGAAACTTTTAAATTTTTTTCCTCCTTTTTTTATTGCTGATACATGGATACAGTGAGGTATGTTATATTATATTATTATAAGTAAGATGAATGTGAAATAATTTTATTTTAAAATATAATATAATATAAAAGAGTCTTTTATCAACGTGTATATAAAATATAAATAAATAAAAAGGTTAACGAAGTAAAGAACGTATAAATTTATATTATGATGTTTTGTAGAGCATTCATTATAAATTTTTTTCTTGTTTTACAAAGACTTTTTGCTTGTTTTTGTGGTGATGGTATTGAAAGGTGAAGAGACGTTTGGGGTTGAATTGAAGAAAAATGATGAAGAGGTTCATTGAAGTGTGGAAATTGTGACGCAAGTTGATTTTTTTTGAAGGAAAATGCGTGGGATGATCGTTTTCTTGATTGAATTCAATAGAAAAATACCGCTATTAAATTAAAGAGTAAAAATATTTCTATTATTTTTTAAAATTGACAAGCCTGTGGTGTTTAGACAATATCAAATTCAAATCAAGTCTAGTTTTTTTGTGTTGAAAGTAAAAGTTTATGGGGGGTTTCTATGAATCATATTTTATGCATAGCCTCTGAATTCAACCTCTAGAGCTTGAAAATGTTCAAAAAAACTCTTAAAAACCGTCATTTTTGAGGAAGCAGATTCCTTGTTATTTAGAGGAACCCGTGAGATAAGGCAGAAAAAATTTCTCATTTTAAGAGCATTTTGTAAGAAAAAATACACTTTTACACAGGGTTTGTCCAAGCCACTGTGTCACGCTTTAATATGCCTAATTTCCGTATGGTCTAAGAGAGGTTTTAGTTAGATAGAGGAGTTCAGAAGAATGAAATAAACTCATAAGTTTCGGGATTTAGCTCACAGTTTGAGCTTCAGATTCTCCAGAGCCAGAAAATGGTCAAAAAACCTTTATAAAATATTTGATGTTTTTCCAAAAAGGCCGATTTTTCAAAAAAAAAATTGAAATATAAAAAAATGGGTAATTCTGACCACTGGGCGGTTTAAAAAAATGAATTTCGATGGGACTAGTTTTTTCATTTAACCCTTTGAGTTCAAAATCTAAACCAAGCAAAGAAAAAAATATTTGAATGGGTATCATTATTAAGTATCATAATTATAAGTAATTGAGACAAAAAAAAATTTTCAGCTATGTATAATTAGGCTTTTTTAGCTATGTCCCGTATATGGGACAAAAGCGCTATAAGCCAAAAAAAATTGTCCCATATATGGAACAATTTTGAATTTGTAACTTTGAGCGCTTTTGTCCCATATACGGGACAATATTTGAGGGTCTGTATCGGAGCTATGGGAAGAGTTACAACTTTTTCTTTTGTGCAGCTAATTTAGTAGTAACTAGAAGATAAAAGAACGGAAATAAAAAAAATTTTCAATTGACTTCTTTATTATTTAATTCACATTGAAAGAAGTCAACCTCCACATTTTACATTTTTTTCATTTTTTCAAACTTCAAAATTCAGGCTCGCAGTTATATCGCTCCTGAATTTTAAATCGTTTGTTGTTCCTGTAACTTACATCCCTTCTTAACTTTTTTGCATCATGAAAAAAATTTTAGGATCGATTGAAGTCCATTTTTCAAGCGATTCAAAATTGTCCCATATATGGGACAATTGCCCAAAGGGTTAATAAAATTAAGCTATTTGAAAATTCGCCATTTTCAAATTCACCATTTTGAAAAAACCGCCATTTTGAAAATATTTGAAAAAAATATCAAAAAAATTTGAAAAAATCAGACATTTTGGGCTTTTGACCATTTTCAGGCTCTGAAATTCGGCTCTGGCTCTCCTATTTGCTGAGCCCAATCCCTGAATTTAATCTCAGATCTAATTAGTTAAAGTTCATTTTAGTAAATTTCTCCATCCAACAAAACAAATCATCAATTTTTTAAAATTTTGAAACGTTTTTAAACGGATTTTCAGGCTCTAAATCCCAAATCCTGAGCACAATCTCAAAACTAAATAATTTTCATGAGCTCCTCTGTCTTATAAAAAAACCCAAACTCGCTCCAATGAAACGTTCCGGAGTTATGGAGCTAAATATGTGTCAGAATGACGGCGGACAAACTGACTGTAATAGTGGATTTTTTCTTACGAAATGCACTAAAAATTTATAATTTCTGCAATTCTAACATTAAATTCCAGTAAAAATCTCTTAAAAAATTTTCTGTAGCTCAATTTTCTTTATTATTTTCATTTAATTTATTTTCATATTTTATTTCAACCCCATTTCTTTCCAAATTCGATTCAATTCAAGTAAGTTTTCCACTTTTCAACTTTTTTTTTACCATATTTGTATTATTTATTAAGTTCTACCATAGATAATAAATAAAGTCCAAACTGTAATAAATAATATTTTATTCAAACATAAAAATGTTATAAGAAAAAACTTTAATTTTCTTTTTTTTGTATGATAAATGATATTTTAATTTAGTGTTTCGTTAAAATTTGATCAAAAAAAAGTCTTACAAAAATTAAATTTAAATCCAAATGTAGTCAAAAAAAAAATAATCCCATTCTTTTTTTTGTTTAAAAGAAACCCTATTTTAATATGAGTTAAAATCATCTCAAGTGTATTTTTCATTATAATGATGTTACGTATAGTTAGTTAGTTCGTTATAAAAGAGTCTACAAATGGTTTTATTTTAAAACTAAGTAAATTATATATATATATTTTTTTTGCTTTTTACGTATATATGTATTTTAAAAATAAATGATATTAGAATAGGGGATAGAAAATAAGTAAAAAGGTATTTTTTTTATCATCATAATTATGTGAGCACTGTAAATGTAAAAAGCACTTTTCTCTGCTAATACTTAAAAGTGAATGTGTACGATGATGGTGCATTATTTTATATTTTTAAACCCATCAAGAATAAGAAAATACGGAGGATGAGGTGGATTTTATAATAATATAATATAAAATAAATATAAAAGGATTTTATTTTATTATTATATTATTTTATGTATATCCAGGAGACGAGAAAATACACACATTTATATTAGAGAATGAGAGTCTTTATTATTTTTATAGTAGTATGGTTTTAGTTATGTAAAAATATATTCTTTTGCACGATGATGATATGAAATACGGGATAAAATATAATGGCACATAAAATTTTTTATTTTTTTTTTTTTAATATCCCTGTTTTTTCTTCATTTTCCTACATTTTTTATAATTTTTACATGTCATACGTCTACTATTTTTATTATTATTATTTAGTTTTGTGAGTGTGTGTGTGGACTTTTTTCATTTCAAATATAATTTATTTTTACATTTCCAACACAAATGAAGAAATTTCTCTATGGTTGTCTACTAATTTTTTGTGGCCAAGTGTCTGTATGACCATAGAACGAGAAATAGAGAAAATGTTGTTTGTAAAATGTTTAATTGTAGAGTAAAAAACTAAAAGGAAAATGACATATGTTAGTTAAAGTTTTTATTATTACTCACATTTGCACAATGCAATGCACAGCATAAAAATTTTCTGTTAAACAATTTTTTTTCCATTCTAGTAGAAAACATATTTTTCTTGAATTTACAAAAATTAAAATAAAAAAATCCTTACTTATCCCAGAATGTTAGGCGGAGCTTAAATTTTTATAATATTTTTATTTTAAATTTTTTATTCCAACAGATTCCAATCCCTCAGTTGAATTTTTTTTTGAACCACTGCTTAAATGAAAATTTTTCTGAAAGTTTAACAAATAACAATGTACTTATGCTTATTATGTATCTAGTTGAGATAAATAATAACAATATGAAAAAAGGGATCTTTGTCCTATTACAGGATAAGAAGGGGTGTATATTGTAATTATTTTTACCCTTTTTATTTTAAGCTAAATCATATTAATATTAAATTATTTATTTTATTTCATTTCAGAGAAAAAAAAATGTTGCATCAAACGAATACTTTTACAAGTTTATGAGTGTACACGGAGAAAAAATTTTGCAAATCACTGCAAGATTCATTTTTATAGTCCATCTATCCATAAGAAATTTTTTTGAGCTCTTCAATTCGAACTTTCCCTGTCTTGACAGGTCACGAAGTTGAAAAAAAAGTACTTGGGATGTTTTTTTCTCAATTGTCAATTATTCCATTTACCTTGAGATCGAATCTTTTTTATCTTTTTTTTGAGCCACTCCACACACAAGGTAATTGAATCTCTTCCCAACTAGTTGAAAATCCGATGACAAAGATGAGTCATGAATAATGAATAATATGAAAACGCAAGTTTTAAAGAAAATCAACAAAAATGCTAAAGTCGCAAATAAATCCGAATCCACCCATGACTCATACTAAATTTCATCACAGATTGTGGGTTTGCGTTTTTATTTGATCGAGTCAAAATTTTCTAAAAATCGAAATGAGAGAGTTAGAAAAATATTTGCTCTTTTTCCAAGAACAACATGAAAGACAACAAGTACAGCAAATCAATGCATTTTCATTCACCCATTCAAAAGAAGTTCGCCTTAAGGAAAAATTACTTTGGATGATAGCACCGAGCTAATACCTACACTAAAAAATTCACTGTCCAAATTTTCCTCAATTTTAAAAATTTATATGGTGTTTGAGTTCAAAAACTGCTTATTAACTGTCCTATTATCTGCTTAGCTACACAACAGCAGAATTTTTAAAATAGCAAAAATATTCAAGATAAAAATTCTTACTGGATCGAAAAGTTTTACATAATGTCATTGAAAGTAACCTTTTAAAATGTCACTCTCGTATCATTGACCAGTGTACGGCTTACTTCCACTTGCATTGAACCTGCTGTTTTTTTTAATGAAAATCAAACCACATTCCTCATAAATTTTTCTCAAACTCAAACATTTTTTTTGCTTGAATATCAAATTTTAATAAGCAAAATATGAATTTTTATTTAATTATGTTGAATCATTTTTTTTTCATTTTATTCATCCTTTTGGTACTTACTTCCCATTTTAATATGAATAAAATTATTATTATTATAATTATTACTGTAAATCTGCATTTTTTGTACAAAAGGGATCAAAATTCTACCATAAAAAAGTATTTTAATTATATAAAAAAAAACCAAATAATGAAAAAAAAAAATATGTGTTGGAAAATGTAATTGAAAGTGTTATCCTTGTGGAATTATTACCATAAGCTGTTAAATTGAAATATGAAATTGCTGGTTTAATTTATTTCTTTAAAAAAAAACTGAAAATCATCGTAATTTAACGTTTTTTAAGTCACATGGTCAAATTTCAATTTTTTTTAATGGTTATGCAATCAACATTACACAATGAAATTCCTTTAACTCATTAACCGCCGCTCTTGAGCCCGTGGACCAAAAACCTTGAAATTTTACATAGAAGCTCAAAATAGGCCTATTTGAATTTTAAAAGTTCGAGCGGGCTTAAATATTGGTCCAGGGGCTCAGTAAGTGCCGTTGCGTTTACGCATCAGTCGCGGTTAACGATATAAAAAGTAATATGAAGTAATAAATAAAAAGATTCAATTTCAATAATTTTTCCTCAAGTTACTCTATAACTTTTTTATTCAAAATTGATAGGATTGTTTGTGTATGTTGACTCGAGCGAGGAACACATTCACTTTAATTTCTAATGTCCGACTCACATTAATTGTCATAACCTCATAAGTTGCGGCCACTTTGGCGACTTTATTATCACCATTCATCTGGTTTTCGTCAAAACCTTCTTCATCTCGTCGATTCGCCCACATCAAGAGGGATTACCACGATTTGTAATTTTCAAAATCATACTCTACCACGTTTTGTACTTCGTTTAAAGTTAAAAATTGTCGGTTTGTCATCTACTGTAAAAGTAAATATATGGTTATATAAGATATCGTTTTCCGCGACCGTTGCGTTTACGCAACACTAAAAAGAAACCAAAAATATTGATATTTCTAAAATACTAACAAAAAAACTCTTGAAGTATTTTTAAAATACAAGTCAAATAGTGTAAAATAAAAGAAAAAAAAAATTAAATACCTTCATATTTCTTTATGAATTTTTAATAAAAAGAATTTTGTGAATTTTTTCACAACTTTACATTTCTAGAAATTTACCCAAACTTATGATAAATTTATCAAAACATTTTTATCCTTAAACATAAACATTCAAAAATTAAGAATACATACAAAGTTTTTGATAATAACTGTAAAAGATAGAAAAAATGTCATTGTTATTTGGTGTTGCGTATACGCAACGGTCGCGGTTAATGAGTTAAATCAAAATCAATCCTCTTATATTTATAATAGAGTGAGAAATTTCACACGACAATTAAAAACCACTTGAATACTAAATCCATACAATCTAATTTACAACGATGTGTAATCAACCACACACACACAGCATATTTTCCGATTTTCCCTGTGATTTTACTCGTACTTGTTTAACATATCATCATCATCTCCCCATTGAATTGACTTTTTAACACTTCTTTTTTTGAACATTTTTTTCTCGTTTTATTCCACTTGCCACACATCATCATCATCATCACGACCATTGTATTCAAATGTTGTTCGTTATTCAGCTAAAAGGTAATTTTCACAACAAACCAATGAAAAAAAAAGTAATTGAAAAAAAGACACACACATTGAAGAGGTATTAATATGTATTAGGCAATTACATGGTAAAGTGAAGTAAAAAGCAACATGTTGGTAATTTTTCCCTTGAAACATGAAAAAAAATCACATTTTCATCCCCAAACAGTTAAAATTGAATTGAAAACATAAAAACAACAAATAAAAGGACATGAAAAACGCGAATTTTATTTTTTTTGTATACAGAAAAACGACGTTTTAATCGAGTGTTGGAATGTTAAAAGTCTAAATATTGCATTAAGATGAAGAAAAAAAATAGAATGAGATGAAACGCGATGATAAAGGAAAAAACGTGTAAATGAAAACATTTCGATATTCATGTCGTCATACGTAATTTTTGCAATAAAAACAGGAAGTCAAGTGGACAGAACACTTCTCCCTCGTTGTCATAACTTGTATATTTTTTTTTTGTTAATTCTATTCACGTTCATGTGTTATTTGAAGATTGAAAAGAAACACACACACTTTTGTGTATCATTTGAAAATTTTATCCTTGTTTTCAATTTGAATTGAAGATTTTCTCTCATCTCCCCAAAAATAATACATTTTTTTTGCATATATTGAATTTTAAAAAGGACAATTATAAAAACATGTTTTTTTCTTGTTTTTTTATTGCATTTTCTTTTTAATAGAATTTCGTTGGTTCGTTGATGTCCATTCATGATGATGATGATGAAAAATTTGGGGAGATTTTTTATTCACGCATATTTAATGCCTTTTAACAAAGCGGTTAAATGCGGTTTTTGCATTTTTTTACTTCATTTTCACTTTTAATGTTATTTTAACACTCTTTTATTCGTAATAAAATTAAAAGTAAAATGAAAAAAAAAAAACAGAACGACACCAATAAATATTGTATGGTGGTAAAATTCAAAAAAAAGGCAAATGGTAAATTAATTTGTTTACTTTTCACGCAGATTTGTGTTCTTTTCTGCGGTTTATTGTGGATTAAATTGAATTGAAGCAGTTGATTTTTATTTTTTGCGATTGGAGAAAATACATAAATTTTTAATTGAGTTGCTCTGCTAATCCAGGGATTTATTCAATTAAAAGTGATTGATAGAGGTGAAATTATGTCAATTATCGTGTGAAATTGTGAAATGTTTGTGAAAAAATTAAAATGATTTTTTTTCTTTCTTCTAAAAATTAGAAGAAAAAAATTCACGCGACGCCAAATGTTACACACCATTTTCTTACAAAATACGATTTTTTAGCAACCATCATGAAAAATTATTTATTCATGTTGCTTAGAATGGAAAAAAATCATTCGTTTTATCAACGCGCTTCATACAATACAGAGCTTTATCATAAAATATACCACATTAACTTTTTCCTTATACGAAGATTTCACCCTCACCCCAATTTTTCTGTTGCAAAAAAAAAGAACAATTTTCTTCGGGTAATGGCACGAATATTCCGTGTGCGTTGGTGGTAGTGGGGATTTTGAAGGAGAAATTAACGAAGAAAGTTTGTTACTTCGTTGAATTCAGAGGGAAAATCGTTCATAACTTGAAAATTATGGCATGTGGTGGGGATGCGATTAAATTATAACGGGAAACTTTCTATTTAATTTAAAAAAAAAATATTGCAATTAATTGAAAAGAATTTTTATTTCACTTTTCAATAAAAAAAAAAAAAATTAAATTCACAAGAAAAATTTAAAAAAATAAAAATTTTTAAAAGTAAATTTTATGATTAAATTTCTTCAAACGTGAATGAATATTCATCAAAAGGACGCGACGCCCTCTATCGATGAATAGAAAAGTAAAAAGCTTTTAAATTTTTACTTCAAAGATATGATGAATGAATTGATTTCTTATACACATGATAAGAAAAATAAAAAAATTATATTAGAAAACCACTCAGGATAAGTAAAAAAGGATTGACTCAGATATTTTTGGACCATAAGATTAAAAAGGGTGATTTTCACTCCCGATACTGAAATCTTGCATCATATGCACCCAAATCAATTCTAAATGCATAGAAAATTCATTCTAATACCAAGTTTTAAGGATGTGAAATGGAGCGTCGCAGTGAAGAACTTCAGATATCACATGAAGAGACCAATAAGGAGAGACAAGTTAACTTGGCCCTGAATTTTTCTAATAACTGACACTAAATAACCCGATTGCTCAACCTTACGCGGATGCTGTTGAGCTACTGTTAGATTGATCACAGATCCCCTGAGTAAGAACGATGAAAAATTTGAGCGTCATACTGCCTTGTTAGCCATTGGATTAGGTAAAAATCCTGGGAAAAACATTCATTTGACTTGGGCTTCCTTTATCTTCATTGAATCAGAGCGAAATTTAGACTTAACTGCTCTTATGACCAACATCAAGCGATGTGTTCTTGGATGTGTCTTTAATTTCCCTGATACTGCATTCTCTGAATCGCTCCAGTGTCTTTCAACTTGAAAGCCTTGGAACAATATAATTGTTTATTTATGGAACATTTTCAAATTGACCATATATTTATGGCCCATATTTTTTCGAGCCATATATTTATGGGCCGTATTTTTTCAAGCCATATATTTATGGCCCATATTTTTTCCATACATATATTTATGGCCCATATTTTCCCCATACATATATTTATGGTCCGTATTTTTTCCATATGGCACATAATTTTATCCATATATGAAAAAAATCGCAAGAAGTTTTCCAAAAAAGTAGTGTTCTCAATATGCTACATGTAAAAAACCATGCATGTATATGTTAACATGCATGTCGACATGGGAAATTAAATGCATTTTTATATTCAAAGTTTTTCATACAGAAATGCGGAGCTGCGAAGCAGCGGAGCATTTGTAATCAGAATGATTTAAGTTTAATGAAATATTTTTTTTTATATTTTGCAATTTTTTTATACCTGAATTGATATCAGAATATTTGAAGATATAAAAGCATAGAGAGATAAAAAAAAACATTCTGATTACTAATTCTGTATTAAAAGCATAGAGAGATAAAAAAACATTCTGATTACTAATGCTCCGCTAGTTTATTAATATCTTAATTTTTTAATTTTTATTCATAAGATATTTATAGAAAATTAATAATATGATTTTATTTGAAAATAAAACCATACATTCTCAAATTGACCATATATTTATGGCCCATATTTTTTCGAGCCATATATTTATGGCCCATATTTTTTCGAGCCATATATTTATGGCCCATATTTTTTCCATACATATATTTAATTATGGCAATATATTGCAATATATTGTATTGCCCATTATATTGTTCCAAGCCTTGCTTTCAAGATCATTGAAATATAATGAAAATTGAGAATCCGAATAATAACAATTAACTTTCACAAAAAATATCGAAATTCAATGACCTTGAAACCAAATTTCCTTGTTCTTGCAACTTAAAAACTTCCAATAAAGGAAAACTTCTTAAAAATAATTTAACATACTCTTTCAATGTACACTAAATAATATCATATGACCATCCAAAATTGATTATCGTAAACATATGGTTCATTCCGTTACTATATGTTCCAAAAATGATGCAATACAACCAAAAAGTATTTTTTTTTCGTTTAATGTGTGATCGTCTTCTTTACTCAAATTCTCATTCTAAGTCAATGTAAGAAGTCGTATCAATAATATTTCGGTTGAAAGTGATTCAATCATAAAATATGACTGTGTGATGTTTATTCAAGCAAATATAGAGTAGTATCGTATTTTACGAGACAGACACTCACACATTTACTCACATATTAAGTTCATATATTCGTTAATAACAATCATATGTTCCGATAGTTTATTATTTTACGTTGAATGTTGAAGTCGTCTTATTTGAAATGGGTAAGAAATTGATAATATTTTTATTGATTTTTTATAAATTTATTTTTTTTCATTGATTTTAAAGGTAAATTCCCGATATGTGTCAAAATTGGTTTAATAACTATTGGATCAGCTGCTGCTATTGGTCTCGCTGTTCATTTTTATCGTAATCGGCAGAAAAAGCAAGGCGAGAAATCAAAATCTAGGACAATTCCTACAAAGTAAGATCTATTCAAGCGTAAATTTTATTTTATCATCAACTCAATTTATCACTATTACGTTTTATTTACACTTACATAATAATAATTTTATACAGTTGGAAGGTTGTCGGTGAAATAACTGAGTTATTTTGTTTTCCCATCAAGTCGTGTGGCGTTGTGCGGTTAAAGGAAATTGATTGCTCACTTCTTGGATTCCAGGAAAACTTTTTACGTGATCGTGTTTTTATGGTGGTGGATTCAAATGGAAATTTTGTTACGGCCAGACAACAACCGCAACTTGTCCGGATATTTCCGACAATTCAAGGAAAAATTTTGAGATTGAGTGCATCTGGAATGTTGGACATTGAAATTAGTATTGGAAATATTTTGAAAAAGGCAAAGAGATTGGGCAAGGTTTGGGGACAAGAAGTTGAGGTGATTGATTGTGGTGACGATGTCGCGAAATGGATTTCAAGGTTTATCTTGAAAAAGGATGAGGGATTGCATTTAGTCTACTATCCATCATATTCGCCAACGTAAGATTTTTAAGATATTTTTAACTTTAATACATTCTGAATTCAATTTCAATTCAAAGGAGACCAGTTCGTGAAAACAACAAATCATTCCCTGAACTGGACGATGATCATGTTGGAGCCCTGCATGATGCTACAAGTTACATGATGATAAATGAGAGTTCAATCACCGAACTCAATTCACGTTTAGATAATCCAGTTACTCCGATGCATTTCAGGCCTAATTTCCTGGTGAAAGGTCCACCAGCATTTGCTGAAGACGATTTTCAATGGGTTCGAATTGGAGAAAATACGATATTTAAAGCCGTCAAACCATGTACTCGATGTATTTTTACAACAGTTGATCCCGAGACTGGTGTCAAAGACCCACTTGGAGAACCTCTGAAAACTCTTAAAAGTTATCGACTATTTCCTGGATTGGGCTCATCACCCGTGATGGGATTACACTTGGGTGTGATCCAATCAGGAAATGTCAAAGTGGGAGATGCTGTTTATATTGGAAAATCTTGATTTGAACAATTCAGTGCGATAAGGAAAAATATTAAAAAGGAAAATTAAATTTGAATAAAATATTTAAGTGCATTTTCGTTCATTTTATGATCATCTGCTTATTTGTTTCTAAAATAATTTTACGTATCCATTTTTTAAAAAATCATAGCATTAAATCAAGAAAACAATCCAAAACTTTTTGTCTCTGCAACTTTTATAATTTTATTTCACATTTATAATTAAGTTTCAAAACAAATTATATAAATTTTATGTTTTTCATTCAAGAAGATACAATTTTTGCAAGAAACAGACAGAAAAACAAAAACTTTTTTTAAAAGAAAAATGAACGGCTAACATAAAAGTGTCATCATATCTTACCATTCTTCTACTTTTTCTTCTTTCACATAACTTGAAATTGTGATGCAGAATGAAAAATAACAATTTTAAAACATCCTGTAACTTTATTTTAATTTTTTTTTTACTTTTATTTTAAACAACTTGACTCTCAGAGTAATTTATTTATGTTTTCTTTTCGAATATTTTTATACACACACAGAAAATTTTAAAAGAAATTTGACATTTTCTTGTTCATAAATCAAAAAGATAACCAGTTTATTTGTCTCCCTTTTAGTTTTATTTTGAAAAATGTTCATGTCTCCATTAAATTATGTTTAAAATGCATATAACGTGTAATAATAATTATTCTGTCTAATGGATCATTAACTATGAAACCATAAGAGGACAATCACATGACTTTTATTTTTTGACATTATCATTTAAAAATATGTAGGAACTAAATTTTCCTTTTGTGTCTGAATTTGATGTTTTATCATCTTTTTTATAAGACACAAACACATCATCTCCTATTTTGATTTCTCCACTTTGAAAAACGCCGACATTGACACCCATTACTGGAAGGCCATCAATTTTCCGGTAAGTGTTGAGAGTCTTGAGTGGCTCACCGTCCTTTGAATGTTCTCCGGTTTTTTGATCGACAGCAGAGAACGTGCCTCTCGTACAAGGTTTCAGTGTTTTCATGACTGTTTTATCTCCGATTTTAATGAACTTCCAGTTATCTTCATCATATGGCTTGGCATTCTCAATCACAATATTAGGCCGAAATTGAGTTGGATCAACTGGTTTTTCCAATTTCGCATTCAAGTCATCTAACGATGCGTTATTGAGTAACATGAAACTCGTCGCATCTTGCAATGCTCCAATGTGTTCTTCACTCATTTCTTTGTAAATTTTATGTTTTTCCCTTAATTTTCTCACACATTTCGTTTCAGGATAATACACCAGTCGTAATTTGCCACTTGATTCTACATCACACACCTTCGTTATCCATTCCGACGCAGCATCACCCAAATCAATAACATTAACTTTTGATTCCCATATCGTTGCATTTTTTATATCTTTTCGTTCAGCATCATTCCGCAACATATCCAAATCAATTTGATAATCACTAAAACCATTTGCTGATAAAATTAACGTATTATAATTTTCATCGTAACTTGGTTTGACTAAAACTAATCGTGGAAATGACCTTGCTGTACAAAGCTCCTTATTCTCATTAATGACCATGAACACACGATCACCCAAATTATGTTCGAGTGTTGCACCCATTTGTGTTGCTTGAATCTGGGATACTTCAATATGCGAACATGATTTTACCGGATAAATGTATAAATGACTGACACGACCGATTTTTTCCCATTTTTGATTGAAAAAACAATCGGTACGATTTTGATAGTAAAAGTAACCACCTCCAGCAACTGCCGCACCAAGTGTAAGTAAAAATTTTCGATTTCGTAATAATGAAGATGACATTTTAACGCGTAAAAATGTTGTTTACTCGGTCAAATCTTACTTTGAACTAATGTGAATTAAATTATTTGTGTATAACGAGACAGAATTGATAAAAAAATTAATCAACAGCTGATAAAGTTCTTTTAATCGTACTTTTAAACAGGTATGTTTTTGCCGAAAATTATTGTCATTAAGATGGTGATAAAATTTAAATAAACATGTTTTTTTTTGCATATTAGACTATGACCAATTTTATTGACGACAGTTCAAGTAACATTGAAAATTACAACATTTAAGATTAAAAACGGATTTTAAATCGGTATTTAAAGATTTGTAATGTTAAACTTAAAAAAAAATCCAGGCCCAACAAATTTGAAGAACTTTTAAACCCTAATGTCTCACGGTCTCTTCCAAAACACAAGAATTGATACATAAAATTTCACTCAAATCTCATCAATGATATTAGCTCAATATTTAAAGTAATTTGCATACTTTTAGGATTTTTCATTACATTCAGTACAAAAAAAAAATGTATCAAAGTACTACGAGACAAAAGAAAATACAGAATAAAATCTCATTAAAATGTACATGTTTTAAGTTGTGTATGCATTTCCACCTCCACCTTCATCATACTAAGACGACCACCTCCCCTTCATTTATTTTCATTTTCCTTTTTTTTCAACTTTTTTTCTCATTTTCTTCCAATGTGTGTGTGTATGAATTTTATCGTCATTATTTTTGTAGAACCTAAGCCATACATTTTTTATTCTTATTATGTATGTATATTATTTTTCCATCCCTTGAAGAAGACGAAGGAAAAAAAGGCATTTATATTATTTTATAAATATGTACATAAGAAGTCTGTTGTTATATTTTGAAACTGGAAAAAAAATAAAATAAAATAAAAAAAGGAAGAATAAAAGAAAAATATAGACGTACAAGTGTAGAAAAAGTGCACGTGTTTATTTTGTACAGCAGTGATATTCATTTAGTGGGACGACCTCACAAATTAACCAAGAAGACCAAAATGAAGGTCATCGTCAATTTCAAAGCCTTCTATTTTTGAATGTAATTTTTTTACAAAATTTTTAATTCATAAATCATTCATTTTTGATATTATACTGAATCCAATCCAAATAATTAGAAACGTTAACAAAAATATCCGGCAAATATTTACTACAATTAGGACTTGCAATACTGTTTATTCCCACTAATATGTTTGTACCTTTTATTACAAGAGGACCACCCGAATCTCCATCACAAATTCCACTATTGGGATTATCCGGATTCGGAATAGCACAAAGATGAGATGAACTCAAAACTGTAAATGGGTAGTATTTGTTGACGATCAATTGACATTTCTTCAAATCAATACCTTGCAAATCAACGTATCGTAATTTATTCGGAATTTGACGATTTTCTGTGAGTCCAAATCCTACTGTTGTTAACTGAAGTCCATCTATGTTTATTATTTTTGTTGGAAGTTGTACAACATTAATTTCTTTACTCAGTCGCACGGATTCATTTAATTTCAATAAAGCTATATCGTTAAAGTGGAAGTCAAAATGTTCGTACTGAAGTTTTTTAGACACTGTACGAATTATCCAGTGAGGGCTACTTCGTTCGATTTCTCCAATTTTAACAAACATTTTTGATTCAGTCAGACAATGTTCAGCAGTAAGAACGTAGCTTGATGTAACAACTATAAATATATTAAAAAATTTAAAATATCACAATTTTATTATAATTAGAAAGATACTTACGAGATCCACCACAATTTCCATTTACCAGCACCATAAATGGAAATTGACCTTTTTTCGCCTCATTTCCATAGAATGTGAATAAATGAAATGATTTATATGATGAAGTTCTTGATAAAATGTTCAATAAATATAAGAGAATAATTAAAAAAATTGAATTGAATTTTGACATCTTATTCCGTTTCAAATGATAGTTTCAAGTTTAAACAATATTTTACAAAAATATTCCGGCTTATATTCAATAAGCTGGGTCACTAAATATTCTAAGAATTTTAGTTTATAGAAAAGCTTTTCATATACAATAAAATCAAATAAGATTGGAAAAATGTGAAAAAAGGCTATAAAATTTAAGTTATAAAAGTCAGCTTTAGTTACACTTTTAGTTGAAAATGCCTTGCAAATCACCCCGTTGTGCTCGGCGATAACCCCGCATGCGGGGTGATTTACGGAACGATTATGGGGCGTTTGCGGGGTTAATTTTTTATATTTTAAATGTTATTTTTAGCGGATTTATTTAAAACAGACCGGTAGTGTAAGCGTTCGCACTGTCCGTCTGTCGCCTGTCCGTAACACTCTATGTTGAAAACACCCCGCAAAGAGCCCCGCAGTATATACATAGACTAAAAGAGTGTCCATAATATTCGAAATTTTTATCCAGATTAACAGGAAATGCGGTAAAAATGACATTCATCAAAAACCCCGTAAGCTGTAATCAAAGATCTCCGTCTCCGGACCAAGTCAATTTGTACTGCGGGGCGTTTTCAATTTTCAGTGCACGAACCGCGTAAAAAATGCGGTTCGCGAAAAAACCTACAGACGCACGGACAGCACGACTGCCTACAATACAGGCATTTTTTTTTAAAAATGCGCTAAAAATAAAATAAAAAAAAATAAAAAATTAACGCCGTCATGGCCCCGCAAATCACCTCGCATGCGGGGTTATCGCCAAGCACTTTGTATGTGAAGATTCCAATCGTAGTGCTTCAGGATTTGAACATCTCTGTTGTATTCTCTTCTTAATTTATTTTATCGCTGTGCAAAAAGAAAATACAAAAAAAATATATATTTAAAAAGAAAAAAAAAAATCAAAAGAAGAAGAGAAATTAATGTACATTTTTCATATTGTGTCATTATAGCACAGCAGCAACAGCAGTGACAACCCTCTGATTTTCTTTACATGTATTTTTTAATGACACTGAATCTGTACAAAGTGTTATAAAAAGGAAAAAAAATACTGAGTCAGGAAAAATTTTATATACACGATGATGATGAGGATGAAAAAAAAGTTTGCAAATATCTTTTAATGTGTTCACTTTTTTTATGTTTCTTCTGTTTTCAGTCTGATAGGCAAATTATGTCGCCTTGATTGTGAAAAAAATTATTTCTTACATATGTGATGGAAAATTCTTTATACATGGAAAGAAAAATAATTAAAATCCTTTTTCATACCATGATAAATTATGAAAATGGTTGTATTCTGAGAAAAAAAAAATTACAAATGCAATTCAATTAAATTTTTGCTCGAATCGATGAAATTTCAGCACGTTTCACGTTCAGTCATCATTTTAATTTTATTCTTACATTAAATTAAAATTCACTTGATGAACCAGTGATCAATAAAAAAATATAATTATTCGCTACATCTCCTGCAAAGTATTTTCAATAAACAAAATATTTTTAAGTCATCATCAATTTATTCAGCTCTTTTAACAAACTGACAAATTCTTTACTATTTTTTGCATCCATTCAATTGTAACTCAAGCAAAAAATGAAAACCCTCTATTATTTGATTAAAATTTACTATGCTTATTTCAAGTAAAAGTATAAGAAGAAAAAAAAGAGAAATATTGTTCCCCTTTTTTATTACAATAATTATATAATGTTTTTTAAAAGTTTAAGGTTTTGTGTTGTGAAGCCAAAAGTAAGAGGAATATCACTAAATCATCATTAATCAAATTTTTGTGTTAAGAGAAAGAGAAAATGGTTGAAAGTTTTCGAGTGGAAACGCGTGAAAATATGTTTCATAAGACATTAGATTGGAAGAGGAAGACAGCAATATAAATAAATTATCACAAGCAAAAAGTAGTAATAGTAGGAGTCAAAAAAACAGGGAAAATTTAACAACTTACAACAAAAAAATACCATTCACTCATTTTATGAAGAAAGAAAGTCATCGCCATCCGATACAGACCACCTCTTCTTTTGTATTTTATTTAAATTTTAACGAATGAATGATGAAACTCAATATATTTGCTTCAACAAATTCTCAATTTTAATTCAATCTAATTTTTTTTTTCATTTTACGTATAATGTATACTCAAAATTTTTGGATGGATTGAATTCCTTCTTGTATTAAAGTACCTGATTTGTTAAATAATGAGTTTCGTTTTTTTTGTTTGTTGAAATTTGAAAGGAATTTTTCTCTTCAAGTATATTTTTGGTACAAAAAAAATTAAATATTAATGAAATTGAGGAGCATTCAAGCAAAGAAAAAACAGACAGATTCATTTTATAAATTACATTTCAAGTCTCGTGTACTGACAAGCTGTTTCTACCATGATATGGACTGAGAAAAATGTTGGATCATCATCATCATGGAAAAAGGAAAAATTTTCAAAAAAAAAAATTAAAACAAAAGAAAATATAAAATAAAGAAAGGTACATAAAGGTGTTTTATATTATTTTGTATAAAATTTTATTCTTCCACAATACAATTCAAATATAATATTTTCCGCATGTACAATGATTCTGTGTGTTTCTATCACAACATTGCAGGGAGAAAAAAAAGAAGATTTTTATTGTGTATTTGGATGGAAATGTACAAAATAAGAAAAGAAAACGGAAAGAGTATACAAAATATAATAAATTTTCGGCCATATTTCTTATCTCTCATTCCATTTAGAAATGTTCACCATTTCTTGTTATTTTTTTTGAGGGTGGTATGAGTTAGGAAATTTTTTTGCTTGGAAACAACAGTGATGCCAAAATAATTCATTCAGAAATCTTACCTTTATTCAGAACTTCACTGGACAAAAATAGCATGACTTATCAGTAGGCATGCCAATTGTGCACTTTTGGGCAGGACAATCCCAATTTTGGATTCAATGTCGCGATTTTCGGTTTGTCCTTCATTTGTTCCGATTTTTAACATTGAAAAATATTATTTTCAGAAAAGTCCAAAAACTGACCTTAGTTTCACAAAACGTTCGTTTATTAAAGCGTCTTGTATCTGCGACTAGACCCTACAAAGGGCGCTGAGAGGTCTTTTTGCGAAATTAAGGTCGGTTTTTAGACTTTCCTGAAAAATTTTCCAAGGAAAAAGTCGTTGATGAGTATGCAGATCGATAGGGAATCAAAAATTACAGCGTCTTGTATTCGAGTTTTTTGATTTGACACTCCAGAGGGCGCTGAGAGCTGATTTTGTGATTTGCACAAAAGAAAAAGTCTAAAAACAGCACAACAATAGAGAGTAAGGATAAAAGACGTTGATGATCCTACCAGTGTGTCGAGGAGGGTCCTGGGCGTCCGAAAAATCCCTCCTCGAGGCTGAGAAGGTGGTTGATGAGGTCGTTAATAACTTCAGTCTAGTTAAAAATGAATAATTTTTAACTGTCCCGCTGTTTGCTTTCAAATCCCGATTTTTCATCGAAAGTACCTGGAATGCCTACTTATCAGAGTTAATCATAGATAAAAAAGTAAAAAAAAATTACTAAATGATTCATAAAATTGGAATGGAGCTGAAATGAAATGTGTTTTTTGAGCCTTCAATCACAGAGCTAGAAGGCCATGCATAAGATGGTCCCTACAGTGTGTCGTGGTATGAATCGATAACAAGTTTGCTGGAACGAGAAACCACAGACACAAGAATTCAAATTCTATTTTTGGACTGATAGTATTTTTTTTTTATTAGACAACCGGTAGAAAATAAAATCAAATGCCTTGAATTCCTTTTAATTTATCTCATTCTTCATTGAATTGATTGCTTGACAACACCTTTCAAATAAAATAATAACGTTAAATTGTAAGAAATAAGGGATTGAAGTTGAAATATGCAAATTTTTTTATAGAAACATTCACTTTGCATCACAAGTGAACAAGAAAATTCATTAGTATTTTATTGAAGTAAAAAATTATCCCCAAATTTTTCTTACTCATTCCAGTTCAGGATCAAAATTTTGAAATGCGTCACTTTTACTCCATCTTTCTTGATTTTTTCTACTTACTTGTATGTTTTTTTTTGTCATACTTTCATTTTAATTTTACCATTATATCTCGTCCCTTTACACTTTTATGGTTCTTTTGCTTCAAAAAATCTCCCTTGTCAGCATAAATTTTTCTTATTTTTACTTACATTTACATAATACAATACATCACTGAAATACATGGAAAAGTATCATATTTTATCTTATTATGAGCGCGAAATATAATTAAACACATAAAAAAAATTTATATAAGAAAGCATTAAAATTTTATCTTAGATATGACAACCAAATGGTCGTTAAGGAAATACTCATTCATGTGTAATTTTTATGAAAACTTTTTTTTTCAAGTTACTTTAAAGTCAAAATTCATTGAACACTAAATTTCGCTAATAATCAAACCGAATTCATTTAAAATTCTCACACAATCATGTCACGAATTTTTCCATTAAACATATTTTACACACATGTACTTCAATATATGGGAAAAATTTAATTGTACTTCAACTTTAAATACACAAAGAAAAATCATGTGTGGAAAACGTTTTACACTGTGATATGCTTACTTTTGTTTGGCATGACATCATAAATAAAATAACAGAAAATACTCACACGCATAAAACCGCCAATTTACTTAACTTTTAAATGGTTCACATATGTGATGAGTATGTGCTATAACGCCCGCACTTAATAATATCATGTGTGAAACTTTCCTATACATATATTTTATGTGATGAAGGGCATAACATTGAAAACATGCAACAATTGAGAATACGCAACAGTGAAAAAAAAACACTGAAAGGGTTCCGTTCTGATTTTATTAAAAGTAAAATTAATGAAAAAAATATACGAAACAGGACAGGAAATGATTAACAAGAAAAATGTAAATTTTTTTCACAAGGTCCAACATAAACTGATCATATAATAAAAAAAACATATGTAATTGTTTAAAAAATGTATCTTTTCAAGGATAAGGGTTAAATTTATAGGAATAAATATAATCCAACACATTGTTGTGCTATTTTTTGAATGTGATTTTTTTTTGCATGTGTCCAAGAGGAAAAATATGCACACAAAAAATGTAAAATAAATAAATTGAAAAGACACGGTTGACCATCAAATTAACCAAAGTGGTTAATGGTCTAATAATATTTCTACATTTTTTTTCCTGGTGATGATGAGACTGGAAGACACATTCTCACCCTTTATTTATCATGTGATTGAGGCCATAAATCTATTTTATGTATGTGTGTGTTTGTGCTTTAGGATTCAAAAATAAAACATTTTTGGTGTAAGATACAAAAAAAAATAATATAAACTTTTTTGAATTAACTCTGCCAAAAAACGTTTTTCACATAAATAAATTTTCATTAGCGTTCCTCAATAACATTAAAAGCTGTTGAATTAAATAATAAAAGTTTCAACAGTTGAAAGAACTGTCAAAATTTATGTAGGCGTATACGTGGTTTAATTTAATTAATTTTTAAACGATTAAGCTACGTTTTCGCCGTTGAAACTATTGAATTCTCGTTGAAAGTCAATTTAAAGTATTTTATATATCATTATTAAATTTGTTTGACAACTTAATTCAAAATAAATAGATAGTTTTATTAATATTTCATAAATAACACATAATTTTTCTTATTAAATTGAAAAAATTAAAAAAAAATCTAATTAGCTATTTTACGAGAATTAAATGACGCACTCATTAAATTAAGATTTAAGCAGTTTTAATTCAACAACTTTTACCTATTATTGAGGAACACAATTATCTCTCTCCATCCAGTCATTTTGAATTTTTCATAGAAAACATGGTTTAAATGTTATAATAAAATAAAAAATATGAAAAGTTTTTTAGTTCAACAGCTATAAATTGTGTGCCTTATTCTTTCTTATACACAGATTTTTCTTCTTTTTTTTTTTTTTGTTATAAATGACTCAACTCAACTCATGGCAAATAAAAATAATAATAATAAAAAGCCGAAGGTCTCATACACACTTTTACAGTGATATAAATGAGAATAATTTTTAATGACTATAAAATTTTTTGAAAGCAGCAGCAACAGCAGAAACAACACAAGAAGATTAAAAAACTTTTTTTTTCTCCACCACCCAAATCACATTAAGCATGGATCGTTATCTTATTTGGTGTGTCTTGCTACTTTTGCTGCTTCTTGGCGTCATTTTGAATTTTAAACCAAAAAAATTCATATATCTCTGTATATAAAAAAGTTTTTCTTACTTTTTTATATCAAATCATGTATGGAGTATAAGCTAAAAGCAATAATAAATAATAGGTTTTTATATGAATTTGTATCTATGAGTGCAGAAAATAGCATAAGATGAAAAAAATTTAATGGAAAAAGTCACGTTTTTGCATTATTATTATTATTATAATGTTTTTAATGAAAGTAAAAAAACTCAAGTAAGCAAAATAGCATCATGTGTCCTTATGAAATGAATTTTTACACATTAAATGTAAAATTCAGTCTCGTAGAGTCGTGTCAAGATAATTCTTGAACAAACTCTTACTTTAACTGGTTTTATGGTGCTGTAATTGACATTCAATTCTGAAATGGCTCTTTTTAACATTGATAAAAGCCGACCTAAAGCGAGATGGATCGACGGCGTCGAAGCAGATCAAAGGACACTTCAAGTAAGAAACTCGAAAGAAAAAGCACAGAATTGGCAACTCTGGACTACAATTCAAAAGCAGACCTAAAGCGAGATGGATCGATGGCGTCGAAGCAGATCAAAGGGCACATCAAGTAAGAAACTGGAAAGAAAAAACACAGAATTGGGAACTCTGGAATGCAATTCATGAACAGACAATGACTAGGAATTTGATGTCGGGCCGATTAAGTAAGAGCTTAGATTTAAGTTCATTTTTTAGGTAATAGAACATTTCCTATAAAAGGCACCTTAATAGAAGAACTTTCTTTACTCCATTAAAATTTAACCTAAAAATTGTATTTAAAGAAAACACATAGCTCCTGGATAATTTTAGTGATGTAAAATAAAAAATAATGCCTTTATCTCCTTATCTAATGCTCCCTTCTTTTCTAATGATCATTAAAAAATGTATGTATACAAAAAAAAAACTTTTTTTTTATTTGATTTCTTTGACTACACAATTATGAATATGATATGTAATGGTAATGTAAAAATTTTTAAAGTCATTATCACACATGTATGTTACACATGTGAATATGTGTATAAAAATAATGTTTGTACAGCTCACATGAGTGTCATAAACGAAAATTCAATGGATTTTTTTATGATACTCTGTATTTTCTTTAAATTTACAATTTTTTTCAACAAAAAAAAAAATATTATTTTTCATTAAGATAATGAAACTTTTTTCATATTCTTATATTTATAAAAAAAAAGAACATTATGCTTTAATTGACTTCATAACAATCAAGTAAATGTGTGCTAATATGCATGTGTGTGTGGTATGTGAATAAAATTGTGATCAAAGATGATGACAAAACTTTTCACATTTTCTTATCTCGTTACCTTGCTGAATTTTATGTTTATTCTCCTTTTTTGTGTTGTTTCTTTAATTTCTATTTTTAAGACACTTTCTATGAATAAAAATACAAAAAATAATTGAAAATCATCCTCCACGCTACGCCATCATTGATTTTTTTTTAATTTTATTTTAAAGTTATAGTTACAAATGGAGAATCTATAATAATAATAATATCACAAATAATACAAAAGTTGTATAAAAATGTTAAAAGTTGTTGGAGGGTAAATCACTTGAATGCACACCATCACTATTATACCACAACCAACAACACACAATTTTTAAGTAGAAACATACAAAAATGTATTCCAAACAGACATCAGCGCTGATATATTTGCAGTGACCCACCCTCTTTTTATTTTTTGACTCAATATCAATATGTACGATGTTTTGTGTTATATTTATATAATATTTTTGATTATTATTGAATTTCCATTATTATAATCATGAAAATAAATTTATTTTTCAATGAAAACATGTGGTAGACACCATTTTGATCATATTTCACTGAAAAAAATTGTTGATTTTGTATTTATTTTGTTGAATTTAAATTTAAAAATCAGTTTAGGTGTAAAATATATTTTTAAAGTCATTTTCGAACAACATTGGTTTTTCTAAAAGCTTTCGAGATAGCTATGAAATGATATTTGGACCTTAATTTTTGGAATTTTCATACAAAGTGTGACTTGTACTTCACGTTCATCCAATTCTGGTAAATGTCAAAGTTGTCAGCTTTCAATTGAGTTTTTACGTTAAAATTTGAAGATTTTACACACAAGTCTCTTGATAAATGTCAATAAAAGTAAAATAAAAAAATATGGGGAGATAAATCCTTTTGATATCCTCCTTTTTTATTTATTTAATGTTCCATTAAAAGAAGAAGAAGTAAAAATTGTATTTGCTTAAAGGCCTCTAGGCAAATAAAAAGACAATTACCCTTAAAAAAATATATTTTATATTAATGGTTCCTTTTTTTATTTAATTCATTAATAAAATCATGCTTCTGTACTTTCCTTTTGGCAACTCATTCACATTTACCACCCACCTCCCTTAATTTACATCATAAATAATAATAATAATATGATAAAAAAAAGATTCATTTTTCAATGTGTACATTAAATTTTTTATTAGCTCAAACATACACATTCACTCACATACATAAACCCCAAAAAATAAAATTAAATTAAGAAAAAGGAGCAAAAAAAATATTAAAAAAAGGAAAAACACTGCATGCAATTATACAAGAAAAGAAATTATAAAAGTGTGTATTCTCCCTAAAAAATTAATGGATTTTTTTCTTCATATTCATACTCATACTAGACATGAAAAAGTACATGAAAAGAATAAGAAAAATTATAATGAAAAAAAATTCCATATACGCGTATACTTGTAACATAAGCTAAGTTTGCCACCATAAAAGCAATTTAAATCTTCCAATATTTTTCATAATAAACAAGAGAAGAAAACATGGGTTTCTTTTTTCATATCATCATAAATAAAATATGTGTGAGGTAATGAATGTGTGTGTGTGTGTATGTGTGTGTACTTGTATGTATAAAAGCAATAAAAATTAAAATAAAAGACAAAAGAAGATGATTGATTGTGCATATGTAGAATATTGTTGTGGTGTACATTCATATAAGAAGAAAAGAAGAAATTTTATATATTTTTCCATAAAATTTACTTACAAAAACGTTTCTTTTTCTAATTACAATATTTTTCATTTTATAGAAGACATTTTACTGTGTATATAAAATAAAAAAAATACCTCGAAGCTATTCTTTTTCTTAGCTTTCAAGCCATTTTTTATTTTATTTTTTATTCTCTCGGTAGAAATGCACGTAAATGTGTTATAAAAGGTTTTAAAGGCAAAAAAAAATAATGAAAAAGAAAAGAAATGAGGTTCATAAAAGAAAATTCATCATAAATATTGTGTGAAGTTGAAAAATGAATTAAGATTAGAGAATGAAAGAAAACACACACACACACACACATACAAGATAATATTTTATGAAAAATGAAAGAAACAATATAAGAGGATTGCACGCCAGAGCAACCATATAAAATAAAATATAATAATAATAAGAAAAGAATAAAAAAAAAATAATGATAATAAAAAAAAATACTGACAATATTTATAATGTTCAACTTTTCGTTGTCGTTGCCTCTCTTAATGATCCATAAAAAAGAAAACACAGATGGCTAAAAAACTTTTTCTCTAAGCTCATATAAACATTTACATTTGTGTACCATTTCATACGATGCACAGTGGGTTATTTACACTTTGCTACATTCAAAAGTTGATTTCTGACGATCCAAAGCAGATAAATCAACGTTCTATAGCTTAAAATTTTCGAGAAGGAATAAGCTTTAAAGGAAAAATATAGCGAAGAAATTTTGGCACGCGATTCGCTCACACGATGGGGTTAAAGATGAAAAAAATGGTCAAAAAATCGTTTTTTTGGGATGTAAGGTCCAAATAATGAGGATTTTGTGTAAATCAAAGTTAAAACTCTATTTTTAATTATTTTTCATCGATTTGAATGTTTGATTTGTGAGCGGGATTGATCCATTGATCAATCATAAATTGGCCAGTTTTGACATTAATAGCCATTTTATGAGCAAAATATTCGTCTCAGACCCATAGTATGTTCTAACCATAGTCATATTTTTTATGAGGGAGCATTTTGACATCGAAAAATAACAGGGTTTCTATGCAAAAAAATAGGGTCCCCATACAAATTTTCATGATTTTCGCCTTTTATGTCATTTTATCATGACCACTCTATTTGTTCTTTTTGTAAATCAGTATAAAAATGTTCTATGATAAAAAAAATTAACATTGGCTGGAATATACTCGAGGTCTCAGACCAACAATATGGTGATAAAATGACCTAAAAGACCAAAAACATGAAAATTTGTATGAGGACCCTATTTTTTTGCATGGAAAGCCTGTTATTTTTCGATGTTAAAATGCTCCCACATAAAAAATATGACTATGACTAGAATATACTATGGGTCTGAGACGAATATTTTGCTCATAAAATGGCTATTAATGTCAAAACAGGCCATTTTACGATTGTTCAAAAGATTAACCCCGCTCACAAATCAAACATTCAAATCGATGAAAAATAATTAAAAATAGAGTTTTAACTTTGATTTACACAAAATCCTCATTATTTGGACCTTACATCCCAAAAAAACGATTTTTTGACCATTTTTTTCATCTTTAACCCCATCGTGTGAGCGAATCGCGTGCCAAAATTTCTTCGCTATATTTTTCCTTTAAAGCTTATTCCTTCTCGAAAATTTTAAGCTATAGAACGTTGATTTATCTGCTCTGGATCGTCCGAAATTAACTTTTGAATGTAGCAAAGTGTAAATAACCCACTGTGCGATGTACGTACACATTTTCCCTCTATGTTTGTTTTTTAGAAAATTATATCTTTTTCTTATGATAATTTTTTTTTCATCTTCTTCGTACAAATCACACATAACTGAATATTACATTGAAAAAAAATATTAAATTTTCTCTTTCTTCTTTTTTTTCCTTTTAAATGACACATCCCAGAAACGCTCAAGGCATCATTTTATAAGTTAAAATTTTAATTAACATTATCTCTCCATCAAATTACTTGAAATTTATTTTTTTTTTTTAAATTTTATAATTTAATATTAATTGACATGGAATACCAAAAATTTTTGAAATTTAAATGCATATTGATCGCAGTTAAATATAATGGACACTTTTTAATTGATATGTGAGTTAAAATGATATTTTTTTTTAATTTTATCATTTTATCAGAAAATTGTCATTCAAAAATCTGTCATGTTCATATTCGGATAATCTGTTTAATATTAAAAAAAAAAAATCCTCTTTTTTCGTGCCTCGCTGTATTTGGTTGAATATAAAAGTAATTTAATTATAATTATGATTAAAAACACGGTAATTTGCAGAATTGAATTGCAGCAATATCAATTTTCATAAAATAAATGATTATAATACTACAAGTAATGTGGATTTTTCATGGAAGGTAAATGTACACGCAATGAATCGAACAAAAAAAATTTTTTGTTGTTTAAATGAAATAAAAGCGATATTATGTTCGTTTTAATTATTATTTGTATAATTGTACGTTTATTTTTGGTAATATTGGCTGAGTCTGACTTATTAGGAATTTGAATTCACTTTGATATGAGGTATTTAACTTATTTTTACATTTTGAAGTTTGATTCTAGCAACAAATTCTAGCTAATTATCATCTGTAAGAATCACAATAGCGTTTGATCTAGCTTGACCCTAGATCAGATAAGATTTTTAAGGCGGTCTCAGAAAAGAACCAACACACGGGTCCATTGTGCTTACCCATTATCATCATATCTGATACAGAAGGAACCAAATCTAGAGAAACAAATAAAGAAATAAGTCTAGTAGACCTAGTTCAATTCTGAAAAGTGACCACACCTTCTCAGAAGTTAAGCAAGGCAAACACTTTCACTTTTATGATCAAATCAATACTGGGGAAGTACTCAAAATGACTGAGATGATAGTCTAGAGTACAAAGACCAGTAAACATACTAACTACAACTCTTAACTCAGTACGATTCAATCTGATCAGTTGTCTAGATAAATTTGAATCAGGTTCCTTGATAAAGAGGCGAATCTGCCTGAGATTACGCGCCTGATTGAATCACCATTTCCGGAAAAGCCTAGTTTATTTAGCTTTCCTTTAAGAATTTATTCAAGTCAGAGAAAGAGACAGAACCGGTTTTGGTGAATAATTGATGGCGGAAATGCCATTTCTAGCAAGTATATCAGCTTGTTCGTTACCATACACATTGCTGTGACCTGGCACCCAAACAAGGGTTGCCTCAGTATAACAGAATAGATCTTGAAGTACAGTTAAGTATTCAAAAACTAATCTAGAATTAATCTCTTAGGAATTCAAATCTTTACTGGCAGCTTGACTGTCGATATAGATGCAGATTTTGGCTCCAGCAATATCCAGGGATCGGAGAGCATGTTATGTTATGATAGCGTACTAGCCAGGAATCGAACGTAGATTCCCAAGATCACCTCAGCCACTTTATATTTTGGGCTTCGGGATCGGAGAGCATATGAGCGGAATAATATGACGGCAATCTTTGCTTGAAAGATTGTGGCAAATTGACCTAGGTATACACTCGAGGTGAGGCCAAAGTCCTCGGAGTAGAAACCCGCTGCAACCTGAGCCTAAATTTGGACCTTAAATTTTATTCTGTCATGCGAGAGCTATCGCACCCTTAGTGGGCTAAAGTAATTATTTATTCCGAAAAAGAAACAAATAAGTTGAATTAATTTCTGTAGTTAATCGGATTCGAAAAACAAAATTGACTTTGACATCTTCTAAGGAAATAATTAAAATGCAATTTCAAGACCAAAATTAAATTTTTGATGTCAAAACCATAAATTAAAGCACTTCTGATATAAAACAGTACACACATATTTATTAATCGAGTATGTACTTAATCAATAACATAAATTTATCATTCATTTATGATACACGTTTCAAATTGAACAATAAAAAAAGTATAATATGAATATGAAATTCATTCACTCGCACACACACTGCATTTGCAGTCATATTAATTAGCTTAATTGCTTTTTGTTGTTATTGTTTAACGTTTTTTTTTTGCAATTTCATATTTATTTTGTATATTGACGCATCATTTTATTTAATTTTTTTTTTCAACAAAAAATATCGTTAATTTTATACGGAAAGAGTGTCGATAAAAAAATAATTTTTCATTTTAATTTTTTTTTTTTATTTTCAAATTGAAACAGAGAACAATACACACTTAATTATGAATAATATTATTTTATTCCATTATGTGACAAATTTATAACTGTCAATAAAATATTCAATTAGTTTTATTTGTTTTAAATAAAATAAAATTAATTTAATTTAAAAAAAAAAAAAAATGTATAATTTAATTAATCATGAAAAAATTAAAGGAAAAGAATTTCACGTAAACGTACGCTTATTATAAAAGTTAAATCAGAACTGACCAGTCTTCTAATCAATTTACATTTAAGTAACACACACACATATAAAAATTAGATGTTAGATCCCTTGTTCTTTTATAATTTGAATTGTATTAACGAAGGACTGGACGGTGATTGAATATTTAACCCTTATTTTATACGATACGTTGCCCTTACCTTGATTTACCGGACTTTATTTAACAAAGTTTAAAAATATGGATGAAAATCAGGTTTGAATGTTAAATTGATGAAGGTTGTAGGGAAATTTCCTGTTATGACATGCAGTTCCTTAACAAAAATCGCATCAATCAGATCTTGAAAAAGAAATTTAAAAAAACAGGTTTCGATTGTAATATTTCAATTCCGAATCGAACTCCATTGAAATTCAAAAAATTCGTTACTCAAATTAATTTTATCGATCCTTTTCATGAATTTTGAATTTGTATTCTTAATTCATCAACAAAGAAAAAAGGTCATTGTACCACTTCTCACTTTAACTGGACATCATCATCACATCATCATCCAAATAATTCATTTTTATTTAATTTTCAGACAAAGAATGCTTTAAACGTATATGGATTTCATTTGATTATGATAATTTTTTGAGCACACACATAAACATTCTCATTTCAATTTTACATAATCCTTCAATTTTGGATGAAACGATGTTGATGACGGTCTCAATATCACACATGAATTAAAAGGAAGAGAAAATACATACGAAGTTTTCATACATGTTAAATGAAATTAGTCGTGCGCGATGACACAAATTGTAACCGTGATAGAATTTAATTCAATATTTCATTTAAAGCACAAATCTCTTTCAAATTATCAATGTGTTTCAAGATTTTCCTATACAATTAATATCATCATCGTCGTCATTATTATGTCTATTATTATTCGGTCAAATTAGTAGAATAATCGATAAAAATTAAAGCTGATATTGTGTTATCTCATTTCAAGGGAACATTAAATTTGAGATGAGATGGGAAACGATGAATTATGAACAGCTGAAAATTGTTTGGCTAATGGTCAAACGAGACAATCCGGTTTTTTATAAATTTTAAGGATAAAAAAAAACTAGTTTGCATAATGATTTTAATTTTAACGGTCAGTCTATGGTCAATTTACGTTTGTTTAGAAATGAAAAAAGGGTGAATGTCTGATATGTTGATAGTTTTTCTAAACATATCAACTGTAAAATATTTTTTTGTTGACAATAACAATCGCATTACTAATTTGAAATTGAGTGAGTACTTCTCCAGTATTGATTTCATCTTAAAAGTAAAGGTGTCTGCCCTGCTTAGCTTCCTGAGGTGTGGTCACATTTCCTGAACTGAACCAGGTCTAGTGGACTTTTTTCAGTTGTTTCTCTAGATTTGGTTCCTTCTACATCAGATATGATGATAATGGGTATGCACAATGGACCCATCTGTAGATCTGAGTGCTGGTTCTCTACTGAGTCCACCCTAGAAATAGGATTTGATCACTTTCATCAAATCAAAAGTTGAAACCTTCCAATAGCTGTTTTTCTACTTAGGAGTAACGAGACTCTCATAGCCAGGTAAGACATAATCAAAACCCAAGAGGCATCAATTCAAAAATTAAAATTTGTTCAAGAGCGTGCTACCAAAACCATACCTCTGTAGTTCAAGGAACAAAAGCTTATGATTCATTTTATAACATGCTTTTAAAAGTCAGTTTAAATATATATGATTATAATTATTAACAATTCTCCTAATGAGACAAATCTAGTCCAGGAAATTTACTTTTATAAATTTTTCTAATTTAATTTTATTTTAAAGTTAATGACTAAAAGTTAAAATTTAAATTAATGAACTGAGGTGATGATACATATGGAATTGTTCCTCCATACAATTGATCCTCCCAATGTCCTCTCTGTTTTGTAGCTCTTTGAATTATATTTATATTACAATACGATAATATGGATGACTCATGGATATTGTTTTGATATGAAATTTGAAATTTTATGCGGTATTAGTTTTTTAATAAAAAATTAAAGTATCTTACTTGATATAAAACACTTATTGAAGTGTTTTCAGACCTCATTTGAAATCTTCTTGATATCCTTCCTTTTTTTATCTCTCTGAATCATGTTTATTCGAAAATACTATAATGGATATGTATAGCATCAACTTATTGCCATTTCCGGATAAAAAGCGTGGAAAATCAGCGAATTTGTTGATCCCGATTTGCCAGATTCAAAGCCATGTTGGTGTTGGTCTATCAAACTTTAGACATATCTGTTCATTTTTCTTTTTACATTTCTCTTGAAGACTAATCGTAGACTTTCCTCTTCATCTTATAGGTAATTTAACAAATCAGTTCAGCATTTTTTCTTCCAGTTTTTTGTCTCAAAGGAATGAGTGGAGACAAAAAAATTTAATGAAATAAAATCGATTTTTACTTCCAACTTGAAAAAGTACATTAAAATGTTTCATACATATGCAAAATCTTTTCATACCTTCCTTAGACTCATTTTCAACTGTACACAGTTGCTATACTTAATTGTATAAGACAAAGAAAAAAAATCCATATATTTATATAACATTTTCGCCATCATACCATTTTTTTTTTAAATATATTTTCACGTTTATGTCCTCCTCTAACATTCTACCACCTACACAATACAATACACACCATCTTCTTATACATAACCCTTCGTTTTTTTCATTATATAGACTCTTTTATATTGCCATCATGATATTTTTATGGATACTCCACCACACCGGCAAAATACTTGTGTGTGTGTGTTTGTGTATTTTTACTGTTCGTGCGCCTTTTTTTCTATCACTTTTCCTTCTACTTCCGAGACATTCCTATATCTATGTATTTATATTTAAAAATAAAAAAAAAAGTTGTAGAAAATGTGCAGAAAATTGTACTGAAAAAATGTTGTGTTGTATTTTAATGTAACAGACATACACTTGTTATGTGTATAAAGAAAATGTTTTGTCGAGAAAAACCTTCATTTATAGCCGTTGGCTTTTCTCATTGGCTGAGAAGGACAATACAAAAGCACATTATAAAAAAATGTACGTATTTTTTTGACATTTAAAGCCCTTACACATGAAAATTTTATTTGTAAACTCTTATCTCTTTTTAACACAATTCACAATTCTCATCATGTTATTTTATCCAAAGAAATGCATTTAACACCAACAGAAAAAAAGTAATGTAAAATTAACATAAAATTTATAAATAATCAGATATTTTCATTTTATTACAGTTAATCTAATGGAATTTAGTACCATTTTCCTGCTGACACAAGTTTTAACCGTTAAACCCGTTTTAATTGTATTTTTATTAAACATTTCATGTTAATTTCTAATTTTCAATATCCGGTGAATACAAAAAAAAAATAAAAAAAAACAGAATTCAAGAATAATAACAACAAAAAAAACGTTAGAATTTCTCATCATTTAAAATGAATATAAAAAAAATAATTGAAACAGATTGTCAACATGAAATTAACATCAATATACATTTTTTTTTTACTTTTCGGAGTGAAACGGTAATAAAAACACATTATTTTATGACAGTAACTCAATAAATACACATTCAACAAAAAAATATTCAATCACGATGTTTGATGAGAATAAAATGAAATGACAAAATAAACAAATGTTAAGTTCAAACAAATGAAAAAAAAAATTGATCAAACAAAAAATATTCAAATTTTCGATATGAACCATGGAAAGGAGCAAAAAAAATAAATATTTGTATTGATTGAGTTTCTTATAAGGACAAAGAATGTCGTGTTTTTGTCATGATTTAACTTTATTGCGTTGAAAAAATTTGACTTGATTTTTTGTAGGATAAAAAATTAATGGATAAATGGAATATTTTGAGATTAGTTGATTATTTTACCACCAGAGAGCGCTTTCTTGAATATGTTGAATATTTTTTGAAAAATCACGTGAAGAACGATTTTCATGATTTCACCTTTCAAGAAAAATTACATTTTTTCAATAGGTGAATATAAAATTTCTTCATTGACATTTATAAAAAGACGCTCAAATGCGAAAACGCAGTCGTTAAAAATTCAAATTGACCGTTAAAAAAATTGCTTTCTCGGAACAGGCGAATTCTGTGCTCTTCATGTCATTTTTAATTTAAATTTACTCAACTCTTCCTATTTAAATGTAAACACATTTTTATTCACTTACTCATAATAAATGATAAAAGGGATAATTCACTCATAATTTTCTTTTTAATAAAAAAAAACAAAAATCCACATAACGAGAAAAGAAAGCCAAAAAAAAAATTATTTCAATTTAACATCCGAATATTAAAATCCATACAATACGTGATTGCAGATGGTCAGTAATGGTCAGTTTACATACCTTTTTTGAACCCTTTTATTATTACATTTTGTTATTATTTTCCATCATCATATCCATATGTTTAGACCCTAAGTGTTTGTAGACTGTCCTTGATATTTTTATTCACAATTTGTTATGATTCTTGCTGTTGTTGTTTTTATTGTGATAAATTTTGATTTAATTTAAAGTGAGAAAACATATTAACACAGAACAAAAAATTAAAATCAATCTGACTTAAACGGAGTGAAATGAAATTAAACAGATGGAAGGCGATATTTTTGTTTTAAGTAAAAAGTTAACTGTTAATATATTTTTTATTGAATGTAAACATTCACATAAGGATAAGGAAGTACTTGAAGCGGATAAGTACTTTTTTTATGTAAAACATGTAATAAGATGTTACATTATAAGATAATCAAAAAAAAATATTCAAGTTGTCCAAAAGTAATTGAAGAGGAAACAGGTGTATTAATATGAAAAAAAAAATAAAAATAAATTGTAATAAATTTCAAGGTGTTTCAGTTTAATTGGAATTGTTTCATCACCTTGATTTACTTTAATTTTTTTTATACTGTTTTTTTTTCAATTCATATTTGCTTTACTTTGACCTAATTTTAAATTTCTAAAATTGTGTTATTTTATTATGAAATGTAAACAAATATCACTCAATAAGAGTATGAATATCATATAAACAATGAAAAGTTCATCATTTGCTGAAAAGTACGTGTGTTACATGATAAAATGTGAATATTTTGTTTTTCACATGTGATTCAATTTTCAAAACAAAATTGGTAGACACATAAACGCTCTTGTCAAATGTATGGAAATTAATGTGTTGTGATAAATTATAGGGAATGCTTTTAAATGAAAATTCTTTTAAAGGTTATAGAGGAATTTTGGAGAATTCATTAAAAATTAATAGAAATTCTGATCTGATATCCTTAAGCTTAATAAAACTCTTGTACTTTACTAAATTCAGACTGGGAGATCTTGTGCGACAGCTTGCTAAGTGTGAACACGGAATTTCTCAAGATCGTCTGTGAAGCCGTCAATTCACCTTTTTCTTGGAACACTCTGCACGTCTGGATTAGATTAGACTCAATTGTCCTACTGTGTTCATACTACTTCAGCCGAAACTTCTATAGTAAGCGCCTTTAATCTATGGTCTAACTACGTGGGATCACAATTTGTATTGTCATCCGATCCAGTTGCTTTCAGGTTTCACACAGGGCCCCTTAAAATTCCAGTAGGGTTTTAATGTATTCTAATTAAAACTTGAGCACATTAGAAACTCTAAAAAAAAATACAAATTAATTTCCATGTTTCCCGGGACTGGATTCAAACCGTCCCAGGATTCTTACCAATCATACCAGCCACTTAACCAACTCGGTCAACGAGCTCGCTTGACCATCTGGATTGTTATTAAGGTGAATTTAAAAAAAACTTAAAATCAGCCAACCACCAAATTGTTTTTTTCAATCTGAAGACATATTTACTTGATCTTAATGAACTCATCTTCAAATCTTATCTCTTTAAAGTTCATTGACATTGGATATTTTCATTGATTTCAACATTTTTTTCCCTTTATATAACAAAAATTTCTTGTTTACCTTCCTTAAAAATTCACTCGATTTGTGTTTAAACTTTACATAAGATAACGATTTAAAATTTTCTCTTTTTTTAACTAGAATAAAATTTTGTAGACACAACACATCACATATTTACACTTTTCATCATATATATGTTCAAGATACACACATACAAAATCACACACGTCTTTCGAGTCGAGTCAAGTCAAAATAATGAAAGTGAAAATTTTTGTTTATGTTCAAAAAGTCTATATTTTATATTATATTTAAATGTTCTTTATACTACACGAATCGTAGCAGTACAAACATGATTGTATTTTATTCTTTAAAATATGTATAATATTTTGATAAAAGCTTGAAAATTTTCATTCACATAAGTGTTTGAATGTGTGTTGTTGTTGTTGTTATTATTTGCTGATGATGATTATATGTGGGTAAAATTTTTGATATACTTTAAAATTTTATAAAATTATTCGTATTTTTCCTTAATTCATCATCACATATGTATCAAATATAATTTGTATATAAGGAAAAATTTCATGTGTGTGTGTGTGTGTGTGTGTATGTGTGTGATATGTTGAAGAAAATGTTAATGAACTATTTATTATGTCAAGGTTAAAAAGTTATAATCATTATACAGTTAAGGAAGTAAATTGTTTTCTTATTTGTATTAAAGTGCGTTTTTTCCTCAATTTTAATTTGAACGAATTAAAGGTAATGAATTTTTAATTTATTTTAATGAAATATTAATTTGTTATTATTCGACTTTTTTTAATATATAAATAACTCATCAATATTTAATATAATTTATCAGATCTGACCATGCATAATTTTTCATTATTATTATAATATTTAATAATTAATTAATGTATGAAATTTTAAAATTAATATTAATCAAATAAACTTAAAAAAAAATCAGGTAATTTATTTTGAAAACTTTTTTATTAAAAATATTTGGTTGACTTTCTTTTCTGCTTTTCAGTTTTCAACTCTAAATAAAATTTATTAATTAATGTTGACCTAATTAATTCAAAATAACATTTAGGTGGGATCTGGTCAAAAATGTTTTTTTTTATCTCGAGAAAAAAATTCAGATAAACCATGGAAAAGCAAATTTTCATTTAAAACACAGTGTTTAAGGGTCTGAACATAAATGATGGCGGATCAGATTAATAAGAAAACTTTAAAAATGTTTCAAGAAGTCAGGCTTAGATTGAGGTATTTTAAGAATACTCACACTGTAAGCTGAAAACGCCCCGCAAACCAACTCGCATGGTAAACGTGGACTAAAAGCTTGCTCATAATAGTCGATTTTTTTAATAAATTAACAGAAAATGCTTTAAAAATTTCATTCATCAAATCTCAATCAAAGATCTCCGTATACGGACCAAATAACTTTGTATTACACGGCGTTTTCAATTTACAGTGCAGAGGATTTTTATTTTGTCCCACCATCGTCAAGCCTTCATCATTTCATCATATCAATTTTCAGTTTCAAACTAAGTAGCCCACAAAAACAAAAAAAAAAGTTCTTCAAATTTTATTGTCCATACTCCAATCAAACCATCATGAATGAAGTTCATAAGGAAGGTTCTTTCCTTCCCCCTTTAAAAGGTAGCAAAAAAAACAAAGGCAAGCCTTTCGTGAAAAGACAGTTTTTGAGCGATTTCGTGCTAAAACATTGAATTGCTATCGAAAACCCATACTAAATAAATATTTTTGATCATAAAAATCCAAAATTACCCAAAACAGGTCCCTGTTAAGAGTTAAATATTCATATCACTAATATAAAATCGAATAAATATTTACTTGGTTGTTCACCACTCTTATTGATGCCCATTAATATAATATTAATTTATTACTGTAAAAAACCACTCAATTTAATATAAATTAATTTAGCTAATTAAATTCATTTGAATGTAATACGACAAAAAAAGAAAATATTTTTTCAACATAACACATTATTTAATGAAATGTGTTCATTTTCGCAGTTCATTTATTAAAAACAAAAAATAAATTAACCGATACCCTTTAACTAAAGAATAACATAAAAATTCTATGAAAAAAAAACTTTTATCAGGGGGGAGAAACATTCTTGGTAACAATGACACGAATACACATAAAACTTATTCTCATTGGTGTTTCTCTGCACATTTTTTTTGCTGTTTCTACCAACATTTTTATATTCGCCTCAAAATAATAATAAAACATTGACTGTGTGTGCACTCTGTGTGTATGGGACAATAATAATGAAAACGAGAAAAAAAAAATGAAAACCACCCCTATTTTTTTTTCAACCGTTGCACATTCTAGAGTTTTTATTTGTTGTGAGAATGTGTACAATCATAGGTCATAATAAAAATGTGTGTATTGAAAATGGGAATAATTTTATGTTGCACTACTGATAAAGAGATGGTGCTACTGGTGAATTTTTCATTGAATGTTTAAGGAAAATTTAACATATATGAGTTTTTTTCATATGAATTAAATGAAAATCATGTTCAGAGTTGAGTGATCTAGAAAGGTATGGAATAAAAATCCACATTGAAGCACATCGATAAAAAAGAAACACGATTTTGAACAAAACAATTTGATCATTTTGTATTCTTAGTCCAAAATGTTGAACCGCAACCAAGATTATCATGTTTTATAGAAGTTCGATTCAAAATGTTAAATGATGACCCATCATCAAATAACTTGGCCGTTAATTGTAGTTTCCCTTTTAAAAGAAATTCATTTGAAAAAATAAAGGCTTGGTCCGTTTTCATATCAAAAAATTTTAAAAAAAATATCAAATTTCCAATAAATGATAATTTTTTGTTTATTTTAATGAAATTTTAATATTAATTCATTCAAATTAAAACACTTTTCAGTGTACACACTCTCAAAAAAATAATAAAATGGCGTACCTCGAAAATAATAACATTAATAAAATATCAAAAAAAAAAAAAATATATAACAACATTTTGTCGAAAACCACCATCATTATTTTATGTGCTTGTTCAAACGCTTTTATATATTATTTTATTATTATTAAATTTTTATATCTATACAAGTACCAAAAAATAAATAAATGACAAAATATTCTCTTTGAATATGTGTGTATAAATTATAAAACATAAATTAACATACAATAGTACAAACAGTGAAAATGTGTGCGGTGTAGAAAATTTTAGAAGTGAGCTTTAAAAAGTAAAATTGCGTCGATAATCTAAAATTTGTAAAATTTAGTGAATAAATGAATTGTTACATTACAGTCTCAACAACAACCCACACTACTTTTATCTCATTTTATGCCTTGTGTCTTGTATGGAAATGTGTGTGTATGTACAGATAAATGCACTGAAGCCTCATTCTAGTTTCCGATTTCCTGTTGTTGTGATGAAAATACATACACACACACACATATATTTTCAGTATCACCCTCAAAATTATTAGTAATTTTTGGAAAAATAAGTGGTATGATAAAGTGCATCAAACCCCCAAAAATTGTGTGTATTTATATGCATTTATATGTATGTGGGTCCATCTAACAAAATGCAATAAGGGAGACAATATTTTAGAAGTAGTACATTTCAATGTGTGTGTGTGTTATAAAAGTGCATAATATTGCATTTGTATTAGTTACACTCTAAAACCCTTTTTAAACTTCTAGAATAGAAATTCTATAATACGCACAATCAAAAATTATAAATTTTAGGAATGAGTTTATCATCATCATTATATGCACAAATGCATTTTATTATTAGAGAACACACACACTCACATATGTTGAGTAGTAACTCACAAAAAATAACAACTTTCAACTCACTCAGAATCATGTACCAAAAGTCATGGTTATTATTGTGAGAGTGAAATGATGCTTCACTTCAAATTAGACTTAGAACTGGTCATAATGAGTGAGTGCAATTTTTCAAGAGAGATCGGATAATGTGTGTCTGTATTTGATGTGATATAATTATTGATTTTTTTCTAATGTGTGAGTTCTTCATTGAGTTTTAAATAATGTTTTTCATTGTGCAATGTAGAGTACTATTAAAGGTTTTGAGAATGTTAAAGAAGACAAAATATAAGGTTGAGTATGTTAAAATTGAACTTGACTTTAAATTTTAAGACAATTTATTCGCATGTATGGAAATTTATCGAAAAATTGTTTAACAGAAAATTGTTTGAACATATTTTTTTTAGTTTTAAGATGAGTTAATATTTCGTACTTTTTTGATTGTTAATATTTTTTTGAAACAGCGCCAAGCTTTAAGATTGTCTAGTTTTAAATGGTAGACGAATTGTCAAAGTTCAGTGACATTCACAATACTCATTTTAAAAAATCAGTGAAAATTAATTTTATTCAATTGTGTATTTTTCATTTCAGACATTTATGAGAGCGATTGCTCTTCTATGTCAGTGTAAAAGCTGAAGTTCATTTTAGTAGTTGTAAGTTGTAGTTTAACGTTTAAGGTCAAAACTTAGGTGTGTATGGAATAGGAATAGGCTCTTTTAATTCATTAGAGTTTATTTACGGCTTCCTTTCTGGTTCTCTTTTGAGTTTTAGATTGAGTTTAACACTTTTTTTGCCCCTTCTGACTCCAAGTCAATTTAGAATGACCCACACAAGACAAAAACTTAAATAATAACTTAATACCTTCCTTTGACCATACCAAACAATAATTTATGGGCCAGTCCACATTTAGGCTCAAGACAGAAAATTTATTTACGATATTTTGTCACATTTTCACAGGTCATTTGGCACAAATATAACCCCGGCCAAGCCCCAGCTGCCTTTTTCTAAAATAATTCTAAGGACCCATGAGGCTTTGGGTGGCCCAATAGATAATAAATCCACACGGTTAGAAGAAAACGTGCCGCTGGAGTGCCGGAGTAGTGCCGCTGAGTGCCGTTAGCGGCACTGTTTGCGGCACGTTTTCTTCTAACCGTGCATGGCATCCAACAAAACCTAAGAACAATACGGATGAAATCTTGAACGAGAAACCGCCAAAAACAGAATCTGAATATTAGACCCAGTTCATTCAAATGCATGCTTATCTGAACAAAAATTCAGTCAACGCGTCTTCCAAACTGACTCAACTTTCTTTCTGAGTTTCTGGAAATGATAGGCAAGCAATTCAAGATTAAAACAAGAGCGTGATAATTCTCTAGTCCAATGTTGATGCATGAACTCTCTGCAGTAGTTTTTCAGATATGAATGTTGCTACCGTTTTTTTTTCTTTTAATTTTGCCATCTAAAAAAGTTCAACCCAAAAAACATTCAAATGTTTAAAAAAAAACCATTCTCCATCAAATTCCATCCATCTTCAAAAATAAATAAATCATTTACACACAAAATGTTTAATTAATATTCAATTGAATTCAATTTTATAAATGGTCGAAAAATCATAACAATAATTTCAAATTGAAAAACATCATACAGCCCAGAATCACATTCGACAAGGAAAAAAAACACACATATAAATTTACCATCCCATACATTTTCAAATACAAACATAAATTATTGTATTTTTTTATTTCATTTCATAAAATTTGTGGTATCAAAATCAAATCATTTTAAAATTTGTGATGATGATCAAAAAATAACAGTATCTCTAGCTAAATGTTTAGCAAAAAAAAAAGTCTGCGTTTAATCATAAATGACACCAAGCCCCGCTATAATTTAATTTAAAAATGTAAAATTATGTATGTGTGTGTGTGTTATTGTTTGTTTGTTATTTTATATAATTTAGCTCTAACTTAATAAAAATCATCGAACAGAACAGGCCAAAGCAAAATCATGAGGTTTTCCATGTACACGCATATTAAATGTATGAGTATAAAATTGAATATAATAATAATAATAATAATGGTGAGTAAACAGCTAAAAATTTGTTCATAAAACAAATATTATTATTATTGTTGTTTTTGTATCTGAACAGTGTAAAAATAACTAAAACAACAACATTCACGGTTTATTTTATTATTATTATTATTATTTTTACGGTGACAAACTTAAAATATTTTCCCAGATTCAAAACCACACCTAAATGAACAAAAACCGTATTTGGCTGTTTGGCTTTCTAAATTCAATATAAACTTTATTAAAAACACACACACACACAAAAAGCATCCCAAATGAGAAAATGAATTTTTATGAAAAGAAAAAAATCACAAAAATAAGGATGCATGGTCACAAAAATATAGATTGAAAATACCCAAAAAATTCATAATGATGCGCTAATTGCATTTAACATGCATGCTAAATGAATGTATTAACATGCACATGTAAATTTAAATGCATTCAAAAAATGGTAGGACGATGGAGGTTTTTTCATGATTATATTTTTTTTTATTTTAACAATTATTTATCTGGATACAGTGGGGGAGAAATTTTGTATATAAAATCATGTATACAAAACAATTAAATAATGGATAATTTTAATTTATTTTACTGTGTGTGTGTGTGTATCAATTTAACCAATAATATGGAAATATAAAAGTGGAAAAGTAAAAAAAAATGCACAGAATGCACAATTTTCGGGGAAAATTCATGCAATTTTAGTGTGGTGTGATTAAAAATGCATGATTTATAAATGAAAATAAATTCAATGCAAAAATAAGTATTTTTAATGAAAATTTTCATGTTGACATACAATGAAGTAAGAAATGAAGTAAGAAGTGAACTCCTCTGAACAACCACTGAGAAATTTCATCTTGCATAAGTTAGTCAAATTTCACGGTTTCAGTCTCGTACAAAACGTTTAAGCAATTCAAGGTTTGGTCTCATCTCCGTAAATTTTCGATTCCCTCCATATGAGATTCAAGCAAGTCACGGCTTGGTCTACGTTCTGCACTGTAAGTTGAAAACGCCCCGCAAACCACCCCGCATTATATGAATAAACTAAAACAATGTCTGAAATGTTCGAAATTTTCATCCAAATTTACAGGGAATGCGTTAAAATTGCATCCTTTAAACGCGCTGTAATGTCAATCAAAGATCTTCGTCTGCGGACCAAATTAATTTGTATTGCGGGGCGTTTTCAACTTAGAGTGTGTTAATTTTTGCTCTCATACAATCCAAGAAAGTCAAGAATTGGTCTTACCTGTGTCATTTTACAATAAAAACATATCTTTCTTACATTTTCTTCCTTTTAAGCACCATGAATCTTAAGTAAGTTAAAAACTATTTTCAATTAATGTCAGACATCAACCTCAATCACGTTATTTTTGTTCATAGAAAAGTGTTGAGTTGCAATTTTCAAATATCATATCAGTACTACAAAAAAAATGCAAATTAAAAACATCAAAGTCAAACCTTTTTTTGCATTTCAATACCAAAAAAAAAAAACATGAAGAACCTCATACGAATTTGCAAAAGGTAATCATTGAACCGAGACAAAAAAGTCTAAAAAAAATCATGGCTGAAAGTAGGCGTGTGCACTTTTTTTTTCTCTATTTTACTATTTTATATAAATTTTATGCAACACCAATATCAATATTTATTGTGTAGGGGAGTTTTTTTCTTTTAATTTTGTTGTGAGTTTTAAAATGCAATTTTTTTTCCTCGCTACATATTTTCACATTTTTTTGTTGCCTATCATAAAATAAAATACAAATGTACATTTTTTTTTTGGTATATGCAAACACACTTATTTACATTTCATCGGCAAAGTGCATTTTCAAATAAAGTACAAACATTGGTAAAATATAAAATGAAAAAAAAAATTAAAATGCATTTGATGATAGTGTGACTGAGTGCTATTACATATCAAACATAGAGTGTGTGTGTTTGGAGTAACAGAAGAACAACAATAAATGGTAAAATTTTTAAAACATAACATTTTTCGGCCACCATCAGTGTGTGTGTATGTTGTGGGAGTTAAAATGCATGTGAAAAACGAAGAGTATGGGTAACATAAAATAAAATTTACATTGCAATTTTTTATTGCACTTGTATATATTTTATGCTTTATTTTTTTCCATTCTGTGTGTATGTTAAAACATTTCCATACAATGATTCAAAAAAAAAAATGTAAATGAAATGAAAAACTCAATGTGCATAATTTTCCCTGATTTTTATATACTTCAATGCTAATATTTTTTAAACACAATAGACCTGCCTGATGAAATAATAGCAGAGTACATGGATAAAGTGGAATGGTGAATAAAAAATTGCAATTCTTTTTCATTATTTGCATTTATTCCCATTATTTTTATTATTATTATGCATCACTGGGGAGGTTTGACTTCGTGGTGGCGCGCGAATATAAAAGAAAACATTGAACGGTGTGAGTTTATGCAACCGTCAGCATTTTTTTTCCTCAGTTGTGTATATTTTTTCATTATAAAAAAAAAATTCATATACATGCAAATGAATATAAAATGATCAAGTGACGTTGATGATGAAGAACAGCAAAAAAAATGTACATGAAACATTGGTTGTGTGTTGGGTCAGGCAGTATACAATGTTGTGTGTATTAAACAGGGATGTTCAATCTGATATAATATTTGTTTTGAAATTTCTGAATGATGAATTTAAAATGTCAAGAAAAAACTCCGAAAATGAAATATTTTTTACTCACCTTAATTTGCCTTTTCCAGTAAGTTTGATGTATATCGGGTATAAACAAAATGCTAGCCCCTGAATTTAGTATGAATATTTTATTATTTAGTAGGGACCCGGAAAAATCGTGGGTCTTATGGTTTTAATACAATATAAGTTAACCTTTAAAAAAAATTGCCTTTTGAACAAAAAACTTAAACGTGCACTGGACTTGAATGTCAAAATTCGAAATTTCATAGCGATTTTTTACGAAAATGTCTTTACATTTGTTTACATTACAAGATTCGTTTATCTGTTTAATTAAGATTATAAATAAAATGACTATTGAGCTCATTGAACTCCCACCGCTGACGAAAACCAATAATAAAAATGAAAAATCACCACCTACTTGAACCACTCTGATAGATAAAGATATGTAAAAAAACCGACCCAACAACAACAAACACACAGAACATGAAAAATTTTTTATTAATAAATTGATGCATTTGCTTTTTCCTGTACTTTATAAATTTTCCACAACACACTGTTTGTTGTTATTGGTTTTTTTAATGCAACATACACAACAAAATGCAGCGAAAAAAATATTAAAATTCCAAATATAGTTACACACACACATAGAAAACTTGCAACGGAGAGCGAAAAAAAATTGCATCGGCTGCAAGGTGCATTTTATCCATTTTTACTTTTATACACACAAATACACAGCTAGAAATTGATTGATGTTTCTCTGGTACTGTCATGCAACGTAATTTGTATTTTTTTTTTCATTTAAAATGATTTTCCAGACATTTCAGAATGGTTTTTTTTTCAAACAGCATAGTGATATTATTCTATGAATTATTTTTTTTTATGTTGAATGAAAAAAAAATCAATAAAATGAAAAAAAATAAAAATGATTTATAATGAAACATGGATCTTGTCTATTTTGAATCAAAATAATGAAAAAATAACTCTGACTACCAGTATTTTATCAGAATTGACAAGATTCCGAACTTTTACTAATCATTAGTTTATCAGTTGGTATGTTCACTGATCATTGTACTCTAGACTATCATCTCATTCATTTTGATTCAAAAGATCTAATGTGCAAATGCTGCTCTGAACAAGAGGAGACTGCTGCACCTCTGCTTTGTGAATGTCCCAAGCATACCAGATTGCTTAGAATCACGCTGGGTGAGTACTATCCCAGTATTGATTCCATCATAAAAGTGAAGGTATCTGCCCTGCTTAGCTTTCTTTGAAGGTTTGGTCACTTTCCTAAACTGAACCAGGTCTACCGGACTTTTTTCTTTAGTTGTTTCTCCAGATTTGATTCCTTCCTCATCGGATATGATCATAAATTGGTATGCACAATGGACCCGTCTGAAGGTCTCAGTGCTGGTTCTCTTTTGAGTCCGTCCTAGAAATCTAATCTGATCTGATTCATTACATATATCAAAGACTTTTGTATCTTTTTAAAGCCTCTGATCTTAGCATCGGAACCTATGATGGATACCCAATTTCTCGAAATAAGGGTTTGTAAGTTTTTAACGGATATATTAATTTAAATTTTAAAATTTGTCGTTAAATTTGAAACCACTCATGAAACAAAAATCCAAATAACAAATAAAATCAATTTTAACATCAGTTAAGGAAAAATCTTCATTTATCACGAAAAACACAATAAAATAAATTCATTTAATTTTTTTATTGTTTATAATAAACAACATAAAAAACCTTTTCTGAATGTGCATCACTTATAATAAAATCCATTTTTTTTTTCAATTTTAATTTTATATTAATTTCATTTTAATATTTATCCATACGTAATTAATATTTTAATGAGATTTATTGAAAACACATATATAAAATTATAATAACATAGGAAAAAACGGTATTTTTGCAACAAAAAAAAATGAATACAATACAATACATTATTAAATGATGATGATAAATAAATAAAATATAAATTTCAATAAAATACAGAACACAAATTATTCAGATCAGGACAAAAATATTAAATTAAAATAAAAAAAAGATGGATTTATGCAGAATGCATAATGATTAATTGAGAGCTATTGTTTATTTTTTTCCATGTTATTTTTCAATGCGTTGCGAATTTTTCAAGCCTATAATTAATTTTAAATGAGTTGTATCAAGGGAAATGGATTTTTTTATTTGCAAAATACAAAATTATATGTGCAAAAATTTAATCCTGATTTTTTTGTTTGGAAATGAAAAAAAAATAAATACATAACTGAATCGAGACCCCTTTTTCCTTGAAATTACTTCTTTAAATAAAAAAAAATACAAAAAGAATTCTCCATGATCTTAATAACATAATTTTAACACTTCACATCCATTATTATTGGTCTCATAACATTTTTATTTTCAAATTGAAATATATTTTTCTTTTATTCTCGTTCTCTTTGTATTTTATTATTGTCCATTTACTCATAAAATGCCATTTATTATTGCATTAGTAAAGTCCCATAAGGGAATTTATTCGTATAATGTGACTTTAATCCATATCCACCCTATTGTGAATTACTAGTTTAAAATTTTTATTTTTTGTATTATAATAAAGAAAAAATAAAAATGTGAGCACGCCATTTTTATGATTTCATATTATTTTGTATTGTTATAAATTTAAATTATTAACAATATATATTAAAAGTTCCGTTAATATGATTTTTATTTATTGTTATTATGAATTCAATACAATAATTGGTAATTTTTTTCTGCCATGAATTGAAATTAAATGGAAAAAGAATAATTTACATTATGGTTGATTTGGTTTTGTTTTGATTTTTACAACCATTTTAAAATAACAAAAAGAATTTCATACTAAATGAAGACGCCACATGAGGTTTCAATGAACTTTCAATGTAAAATCTGGTAATTTGACATTCATCTCAGTCATATGCAAAATGCTAACGTGACGTAAGTGTAAATACTTTATAATTTCGCGCTTTGAATTTCATCGTGGCGCGATTTAAGTGAAAGATTTAGCTAGCAGTACAAGTTCAGATTGAGACACTTACGCCCGCTTTATGCAAGGTATAAGACTTATAACGAATTCGTATGTGCATAGATAGCGGAAAAAGTATAACGCGCTCTGTACGTAAATTATAAGGAGTTACACCATGCATAAACTAGTATTTGCGCACTTAACCGGCAGGACCCTGGCATTCTGTATGATTTTCTTTAAAATTTACGCTAAACTTAACTTTTACAAGTCGATCGACTGCGACCTTTCTGGCATTTGCCAGATTTTCCGTATGGCCAATCCGCCACTGTTTGATTTTTAAATTTTATCCATCTGACCGGCTCCGGCCTTGCTCATATGACCAGTTAAACCCCTTCCTAAATATTTTGCCAGTTTCTAGTTATCTTAATCCCAACAAATGAGTTTCTCTGAACGAGTGTGAGCTTTGAGCCGTTAGAACTAAAATCCTTATAAATCCATCTTAATATTGCAAATTCTCGCAGTACCGAGCAATGACCCAATCATAACGGTAAACTGTTTTCCTTCCTCTTTCTTCATTCTTTAAATCCCTTTTATTTTTCATATTACTTAAATTCAATAAGGAAAGGTCAAAGTTCTTACTTTTTTTATTTAAATAAAAATTTTATTTTAAAATAAAAATTCATAATATTTACATTTATTAAGGGCGATATCATCAAATTATTAAAAGTAAACACAATTTAATATCAATTACAATCTCCTTGAGTACAAAGAATAAGAAAGCATAACAAATAATTTAAAAATAACTGTGAATCTGTTTAATGAGCATATTTGTACAATAACAAGGCAAGGAAAAACAAACATGTGGACAACAAACTTTAAAACAATTGGAAATGATGCGTGTTAAATTTATTATTATTTAAAAAGAATATTATTTATTTTAAACAAGAAGACGAAGAAGAAAGTTTAATTATTTGTACAGTTATTTGTTTCCTGTGAACTTTTTTAAAATACCATTAACGGTTATTATTATTCAATACTATCCTTGAAATGCTTCCTTTTCTTCAATGTTGTTATGTTAAGACAGTAGTGGTGAGTGTGAGAATAATAAATATTTAGTAAGGAATCAATTTAATTGCATTTTTTGTAATACTTCATGAACCATATGATGCCTTACCTTTTTTTTTGTTTTGGACAACTGTTTCAATATGTGTAATAAGTTGTAATAAGACGGAACAGCTGCAATAATGTTTTATGTTATTAGAAAAAGGACCGTTTATTAAAATTGAATAACTGTAAAAATTTTAATATATTATAAAGGGATTGATGCTATTGTGCGTATAACCGAGGTCATAATTTCCTCGGACCCTTTATATGAAAACAGGTAGAAAATGATGCAACTGTCATGTCCTTTCAAATGAAAATAATTTGCATATTTGTGTTGTTCCTTGTTATTATTATTTTTTTATTTTTCATTCAACTCTTTCAATTAATATGAGATATGTTTAAGTTGTCAAATTTTAAAATTAAATCCTGTTTTCTTTTTATTATTAATTTTGATTCATGATCACCAGTGTCGTGTTACATTGACCTTTTTGCATCCCTTTGAAAATAGTTATTTTGTTTGCGAAATTGAAATTTCAGACAATTTTTTTAAATTAAGCGCATTATGATTGTCCTTAATAAACTTTTGGTCTAGATTCATTTTTGAGAGCATTCTGTTATGCGATTTTGTACCTGCAATGTACAATGTACAATTGTTTGCAATGTCAAGCGGCTCTTTTGAAAAGAGACGGATTTAAATTTTTCCATTCAAAGAGCCAAATTCATGAAAATAGGGAAATTTCGCCAACTTACGAAATTTTTTTTCATTGAAACAAATATCTTAAAAAATTAGCTAACTGAGCCTCGACCTTGCCTCCCTTGCAAATCCCCTGCCATTTTCATTACTGACCACAATCTTCACTCAATCTCATTTTTTTTATGAAAGCTTAATTTTGTTCTGTTTAATAAACTCAAATCGCCCTTAAAAGCGCATTATTTTTAAATATGAGAGATAACTTTACAAACATTTCTAATCATTTATAATCCACTATAAAATTTTATTTGTAATTGTTTTATTTTTTATTAAAACTTCCGCATGCAACATTCAAATTTTGGTCATCAACCAATTTTTTTTTCTACCTGCATTCATTTTTTTCATTAAATTATCTTCAAAACAACCGACCCCTGATTAATTCAATCATATGTCACTTTATTCTAATTACCTGTCCTTTTTGCATACAATTCATTTAAAGCAAAACTATTATTTCATACTAAAGGGTGATCTTGTTTTTTTTTTGTAAATACTGATCTTTGATCCCTTTCCATATTTATCCACGCTACTTCCTGAAACAGTTTTTCATTTACCTTTTTCTGGATCAGTTTAATTTCATATTTTCAATTTATCAATTTCAAAAATGTACAATTTTTAATTTTTTATAGTAAAACCGCGACATTTAAAAACAGTTCCTGTTCCATGTTAAAATATTTCCCCAAAAAAAAAAAGAAAATTATATATAAATTTATTTTCAAATATAAAATGGCAGTGCAAAAATAATAACAACAACAATTCAAAAAATCTGCAGCATCCGGGGGAAAAATGCATCATAATTTAATATGCATGAGTGTGTATGTGCGTGTGTCTGTGTGTGTGTTTTTCATGAATAAGAACACACACACATGTACAAAAAAAAAATTGCATCGCTATAAAAGTCCAGATATGCAATTTAACAAAAATATATGTTCATGAAAAAATAATTATACATGCGCACGCATCATGTATTGCAAAAATGTATGGAGATGAAAATAATAATAATAATAAAATTAAAAAAAAAAAAATCCTTCGCGCATTTTGTGCAAATATAATTGTTAATATAATAATAATGATAATTATAAATTGGTTTTTAATGCCCTGGCGTTGAATGATGGTTGAGATTTACTGGATTTTGAAATAAAAATTAAGGTAAGGAATTTGAAAGGAATCACATTCAACCAGTAGCAATAACTTCTGAGTAAGAAAATATTGAATTTCAGTCTTCAGGACTTGGCGCCAATTTGTGCGTGTTTATGCGTGATCTGTACAGGGGGGATTGTACGGTCAGTGATTAGTGTGTTGGACTATTAATTTTAAGGTTGGCAGTTCTATTGTAGCTCCGGTCATTAAACTTTACAATCTCAAATGTCCCTTTTTTTGGCTACTCAATTGGAGTTAAAGACTAGATAAAGGTGGCGACTGATTGGGATGACAGGATAAAGCTAAGTCCCTCGGGTGAAGATAACGGGTATGCACAATGGGCCCGACTGATGGCCTGAGTGCTGGCTTAATAGTCGTCCTACAAATCTGATCTGATTCGTACAGCTATGCAGTGGAAATTCAACGTTTTGCTATTTTAATTTAAGGCCAGATTCACAAAAATCCAAATTTCTTTCATAAATTTTGTAGTTGGGTTGCATAGTTTGGGTCAAATTTGACATAGTCCAAACCTCTGTGCTCCTTTAATTTAAGAGTTGCTTCTGATGATAATCAATGTCTCTAATTTCGTATGCTGGAAAAAATATAAATCATCAAATAAAGTCATCGTGTTTTGATCTTTAAAATTATATTATTCATTACCAATCTGATAAATTACAACACAATTCCTTTCCATTTGGCAGCAAAAAAAGCCAAAAATTTATAATTTCTCTACACATGTCTAGTTCAGGCCTGTTTTTCCAATTAAATACCCTGAAATAAAATTTTGCGAAGAACATTCAATAAAATGATTGCATAGTAATGCAAACTGATACAATAAAAATTTTAACTGGGATCTCATATCATATGAAAATGCATCAGAATTTTATGTATGTGTCATACAAAAAAGGTACATGATGGTTAATATTAAATTTATGCAAAAAAATATTTGTATTTTAAATATATATATTTTTAGGCCTTTATACATATTTTAATCTATTGAATATATAATAATTTTCATCGCGTAATATTTTCAATAGCAAAAATATTTTTTTGGATAATAAAAGAATAATTATAATAATTTTAACATTATATTCATTTAAATACATTTTTTTGGAACGTAATTTCAATTTATTTATTGAAACAAATGAAAAATAAAATAATAATTAAATCGCCATCATAATATGCATCAGTCAAAATCAGAACGCAAGCAAAAAAAAGTACTGCTGTTTCCAAAATGGGATTTAATGCATTTGACATGTCGAATCAAAAATGAAACATAACACATAGATAGAAATGAGACACCCCATTAATTCCACTGATTAAATGAGTATAGATTTAAATGGAAAATTAAAATAATATAAAAAAAATATTTTATTTTAAAAATATATTTTTTTTAATCAAACACCCTTTCAATGTATGTAGGCTGTGTATGTATGAATGAATTACTCATCCCACCTACAATACAATATTTTATTTCATTTTACAATTGTTCAATGCAATTTCATTTTAGGCTTGGTGTTTATGGATGTTTTTATTTTGATACACGCGACCCTTTGCGATACATGAAATGAAAGGAAAAAAAATTATTCATTTAATTGATAGGATTTTTTTTTATTATTTTATTTTAAAGATAATAAGCATAAAGTAGCAGATCTTCCTTCAATAAACGACAATTTTTATTATTTTTTTTCCACCCTTTTTCAAATTTTTATTTCAAACAAACAGATAAAAACTCAGTTTTTTTTCCTTTAATGAAATACTCAACGTATGAGAAGCTGTAAAAATAAAAATAATATAAAAGGGTTGGTTCGTTTCTTTTTTTTTGTATTTTTAATGTAAGTTGGGTGGGTGTCAAGAAAAAATCCCTTATATTAAGCCATTTTAAATTAGAAGAAGGAAAAAAATGTTTCATTTTTAATGGTTTTTAAAAGTATCTTGGGAGCATCATCCTTCTTCTTTACATTTGCTAGACCTTTTTTTCCTCATTTAAAATATGCACAAAAGATATACATTAAATTTTTTTTTGTGCAAAAAGAGATTATTTTTTTTCTATTCTTTTCCTTTTGAAATTTATCACATTTTTCATATGAATTTGAAGCGAATACAGAAAAAAAATCTTGAAATTCATTTAAGGGTACGTCAAATTTTGAGATAAAAAGGGTGCAACTTGTAACACACACAAACCAAGATGATGACCATTAAAGAATTTTTCTTGCAACATACCAACAAAATGTTTAACAAAAAATATAGAAAATTGCACCATAATTCATTTTTTAAGACATTTTTCAATGTTTTTTTTGTTGCTTCATAAATTTTAAACATACATTATTGCGTTTTATTTTTTATTAACAAAATTTAATGTTATAAGGAGTAATTGTAAGAATATTATCCAGAACACCCTCATTATTATTATATTTATATAACATTAATATAATTTATACTTTTTTTTTACTTTTCTAACTTTCATACATAGAAATTTTCTTTAAAATTTTATCATATTACAAAAAAAAAACAAAGAAATGGTGTAAAATTTGAATATGTACAGATATTATTATTATTATTTATAGTTTAAGCAATATTTTTGTATAATGACAGCTTTCTTTTCTGTTTTGTATACTTTTTTAATATTATTATTATATTAAATATTTTATTTTGTAACAATATTTTCATAATAAAAAAGTAACTGTTACTTAAATAATAAAAATAATAATATGAATTCATAAGTAAAGTGTAATAGTAATATGAAATATTATAATAGCAATTTATAACGCAATATTATCCTTTTTCTATTCTTTTGTAAGTTGACTGCAGTAATTTTAAATTTTACGTATTTTTTTTACTTCAATTTATGTTGATGTTCATGTATTAGTATAATATTATATTTAAATATAATCGTCTGGTTTGTGAATATGAAAAAAAATAATGATAATTTGTAAGAAAACGCTTAAGATGAATTATTTTTTTTAATAACCCGTATGAGGATCTATATTGACTTTTTCTTCCATTGTCATCTCTGCTTCTTGTTTTCCGGAATCTTTAGACTGTCTTGTTTTTTTTTTATCTAATTTAAGCCTGTTAAAAGCCTTGTTAAATAATTAGCCGTTGCACATTCCGAAAGATCAGATCAGATTTGTAGGGCGGCTATAAATCCTGCACTAAGGCCATCAGTCGAGCCCATTCTGCATACCCGTTATCATCATCCGAGAGACTTAGCTTTAATCCTGTCATCCCAAGCAGTCGTCACTTTTATCTAGCCTTTAACTCAAATTGAGTTGCCGGAAAAAAGGACATTTGAGATAGTAAAGTTTAATGGCCGGAGCGAGAACCGAACTTCCAACCTTAAGATTGATAGTCCAACACGCTAACCACTGCAGCGTTCAATCCCCATTCCCTATTCCACAAACTATAATGAGTTTACGCCTTTAATTTCTAGTTGGTTATATTTTGCCAACCGGGTAAGCAGAATACTCCAAATCCCTAGATGCCAGTCCTACCGTATTTCAACCCAAAATATATGGTACAGAGGTAGAAGAGGTGACTTGAGAGGTAAACCAGACTACATTATCTCCGTTAGCATGTTATCGCTACAAGCCTTTCACTGACCAATCATTTCATCTGGATTGGCGAAAACATGCTTGTAATCCCTCAAAAAATTTTGCAAAACATCATCGGAAGATCACATTGATGTGGCTACCAGTAATGAAGGTAATGAAATGGCGGATGAACTTTCCAGAAAGGGCACTGAAGGGAAATTTATCGACTCTGAGTCCTTTTGCGTAGTAAGTCGAGCTATTTGAAAAAACCTATCTCGGAATGGGTGGAAAAACAGATGAAATTATACCATCAAAGTTTACCACCATCTTCACAATCCAAAGAGTTTCTGAACTGTTCAAAAAAAGATCAGAAATTATGTTACAATTGGACAAAAAGGACATCAAGAAACTAACGAGTTTCCTAACAGGATACTGTCTTTTACGCAGCCATCTTTAAAAGATAGGAAGGAGTGATTCAAGCACCTGCAGGCTCTGCCTAGAAGAGGATGAAACATCAAAGCACATCTTCTGTGAGTGTGAAGCATTGGCTAAAGTAAGGCTTCGCTACTTCAGGGATGGCTTTCCATCTACCTTATTATGGTTAAGACAATCTTAAGATTTTTTGACGAATTGGATGTATTGCAGGAGAACTAAGATCGCTTCGTAAGGAGAAGCACAATAGCTCTTATAGGTCGAAGTGCAAGTACTGAGCTTCAGCGCACTCCACTTAGGGAAAAAAAGCAAAATAATCATATATAAAAATCTCGCCTCTGCAATAAAGCTTGAATTATTTTGAATCAGTAATCTGAATGATGAAAACGATATTTTATGTTTATATTCACATTCAATATTTTCATTAAGTGGTCCTTTTGTCCACAATTCACAATTTATTTTTGCATTCAAACTTTTTTATTCAATATGAGATAAAATATATCAAATAAACACTTATCGAAATAAAAAAAACGAAATGAATTATTTGTTATAAGCACGAATCAGGGTTTGGCTTTCTTTTTAAATCCTAACCAAGCAAATATTTGTCATTTCATTTTACTAAACCCCGTTTTGTACAATCATTGAACTGTTTTGAATGTTTCATGTATTATATGCAATATTTTAATGTTATTTTATTCAACGCATCTCTGTAATCAAATACATTTTTAGACATATCAGACCACTCAAGTAAAGTTTAGCGCATATATGCATAGCAAAATATCAAAAATTTTATGTATTATATTACGAATTTTAAACATTTTCTACATATTAATGTTAATGGACATTTACGATTATATATGTAAAAAAAATAAATGTAACTTATTATGATTATTTATTCAATATGAATTTAACACAAAATGAAATTTATGTTATTTTTTATCATTTAAATGAGAAATACTCTTTTTAAAAAAAAAAAAAATAATAATTATTATCATTAAATTTGAACACACAGATGCAAATTTTATGATGCATTTTGCGCATTTTATATCATGTGTAATTAAAATATTCTGTCAATTAATTACATGCATTATAATAAAAATAATAAATTAATATTAAATTGCAGATTATAATTAAAATTTAAATAAAAATTCATTTAAATTTTTTCCTTTATTTTTTTGGAAATACTCTCTTAAAGAATACTATGAAATTCTTTTGTGATAAAAGTTTTTCTTTTAATTTTTTTTAAATGTAAACTTTTTCATTTTCTATCTTAGCGTTAAAAATTCTTCTGGTTTTAAAAAAGAATGAAATGTGTTTTTTTTACATCTTGTTTGAATGTGCTTGAAGCTGTTAAAAATTAATAAACAAACAATTGTAAATATTAAAGATTGAAAAGTATTCATGATGTATTTAAAAAAGTAAATTGTGCATATTTTTCTGTTTAAATTCATTTAGCGAGTTCACCACCGATGTTTCTCTCATTTTTATGAATCCTTTTTCAATAAAAATTTCTTTATCTTCCTCTGGATTTTTATAAGTTTTTGAACCTTGAGTAAAATGCACTTATAATTATACAAAAAAAGAAAGTTCACCACTCTTTTTTGTTATTCTTTAATAAAAGTTTTACGAATTTCTTTCTTTGAATAAAATGAAAAAAAAATTACACAAAAAAAAATTAAAAAAAATTACAAATTTTGACCTTTTTCCACCCATTTTTCTGTTGTTTGTTTTACAATCAAAAAAAAAGAAAGGAAAGAAAAATAACAGAAAATGATAAAAAAAACGGAAATGAACATTCTTATCACAAGAAAAATGTAAACAGAGTAAAACAATTAAAAAATAATTTTTAACAAAAAAATTAACAAGGGTTTCTTTTTTTATTTACTTTTATCTAATTTTTCTTTTTGTTATCTTTTGAAAGGAGAAAAATGATTGAAAAGGTTACTGATAAAAAAAGTATTTTGTTCTTTAATTTTTTTTTGTATAAATTTAAAACAATTCAGGTTTAAAGTGATAACATTTTTCGATTCATGTGCAAATAAAATTCATAGTAAATAAAATAAAATTAAATCAAGGAACTAGTAAAATAAATACAGAAAGAGGATAAAATGAAAGTTCTGCTGAATGCAATTGTAAGTAAAAAAGTAACACACACACACATGACTTTTGATTTAAAATAAAACTTTATTTGTTTGTGAACATTTTCTCTGTTAAGGTTTGCTGTCTTTTATTCTTCTTACATGCATGTGTGTGAGTTGTTATAAAGTTTGGTGTGACAGAATTTTAAGTTTATATGTTTAATAAATATAAATTTATTTTAGAGAAAAGAGAGGTGTCTAGTTGATGCATATAAAATGTATACAGTATGGTGTTTGTATGTACACTTTTATACTCGTTACATATTCATAAATGTTTAGCTAAATGTTTACCATTTCAGTCTTATACATAATATATGAGCATCAATTACAGAGCAATTGTAAATTCATATAGGAGCACACACTTTAAAAGGTAATAGAGCAAGGAGTAAATGGTAATGATGTAAAAGGCAAGCAAATTTAATTGAAATTATATGGTTTAGTATCAATATGTATTTGTATTACAAGGATTCGGACAAATTAAAATTTTAGCATCAATTGATGAAAGATCAAAAAGACATAAAAAACATGTTGCTAGTTTATATGATAAAAAAAAATCTTAGAAACAAAATATTTTAAGGTTCCTTGTTTCAAAGGAAAAAACGTCAAAAAATCATCTTTATTAAATATATTTTAGTTTATCAAAGTTCTGGTGGTCCGTTGGTAGAGATTACATCAAAAACTGGTAACCTTTATTTTTTTATCGGCTCAATCACAAAATAGCAGGCCAGTTAAAGCCACTACAGGACAAAACTTATTGAATTTAATTACGTTAATATAAAAGATTCTCGCGATTTAATCGCTTTTTTAGTCAAATCTTTGATGGCCTTTCAGGGCTTGGCACCAACTTGTACGTGGAATTATTCAAAGGCAGTTTTTCTTCTCGTTTTATTTTTAATTAATTTTAAGATGGACATTATTTATTTAGATTTTTTTATTCAATACAGAAACAATATCAGTGAAAACTGAGAATTTAATTTACAAATTTTAACAATTTGAACTTAATTTTCATTTTTCTTGCTACTCATTAACTTTCAACACTCTGATGATGATAATGGCTAAGCATGCCCTGTCGGAAGTAAGCTCCTGATTTTCAGGAGCTAAACTCAACAATATAGGAGTTTATTTCTGAATATTAGGAGTTCTTCTTAACCTTTTATTTATCCAAATAATTTCTTGTGAAACTAAATACAAAAAATTAGATCCCATATATAAGGACGTATCCTATGGGGTTGACAATTGATTGTGAATATGCTGATTTCGTCTCGTTGTTGCTCTTGTTTGACGTGTATTTCCTTGTGCTACAAATTCTTGTAATTGTTTTTGTTGTAACCAAGTTCCCTTTGGTCTTCCCCTTCTTCTTATTCTGGAAACTTCATAAGCTATGGCAGTTTGTACTGGATTATTAGGGGGTCTTCTCTTCACATGTTGCCACCAGCTTAATGATCTCTCCTAGAGTTTTTCTGCAATAGGCTGTTTAACATGTAAACTTCCTCTTATAAATGAACTTCGGATGCGATCTAATTTAGTTACTCCTGTTGAAATACGTAACATCTTCATCTCGGCTGTTGTCAATTTTTGTTTGTAATCTTCATATATAGTCTAACACACCGAGTCATATAAAAGTGCCGGTCTAACTACAGTTGTAAATAATTTTCCTTTTGATTTCAACGGCATCTTAGGATCGCAAAATATCGAAGAATTTTCACGTCATTTCAGCCAACCTACATTTATTCGATGGCTTATATCATCATTGCAGTTTCCTTAACTGTTCAGTAAAGAGCCAAGGTATTTGAATTTCTCACACTTTGGCAATACATCTCCTTTGAAGCAGAAATCAGGAGTTGGATTGGCTTGGTTTGAAAACATACAAGACAAACACTCTGTTTTGGTTCTGCTTATTTGAAGTCCATGTGCTTCGAGTGCTTCTAGGAGTTTGGAGTTAGCTCTTGAAAATTAGGAGTTAGGAGTTGAGCTCCTGAAATTCAAACGTTTACTTCCGACAGGGTGCTCAACTAAATTTATGGCCAAAAACTTTAGTCGATCGAATCTTCGCACTTGTTTCAATCAATTATTCGGACATGGAATAAGCATGGATTTGTTGGTTTCAAAACTTATGATTATAAGCTGACTGTTTCTGAAATCAATTGCAAGGAGCATCAACATCAGCTCTTTTTTTGCAAAACCAGGATTACAACCTTAAAAAAACAGGGTAAATTAAAATAATATTAATTTAATATTCAGTTAAACAACATAAAATAAAACAAGAAAAAAAAGAGATAGAAATATATTGATATTTCCCTGTGTTTTTTTCATCTTTTTTCATCATTTATATACAAAATTCATGTATACATAACTTTAATGCAATTTAACTGCATATGTGAATTCATATGTGACTTAAAAGCAATAAAAAGCGCGAATAAAATAAAATACAGGAGAAAAAAACCCAACCCAACTGATTAAATATATTTACTCTATGCATCGATTGGAAATTGGCGATGCTGTTATGATGCCCGCGCTGCATCCTTTATGTCCATACATAAAATGCATATTTTTCACTTTGCTATGATAAAAATTGTTATTTGTCGCGCACACCGCGTTTCTTTTTTTTCAATATTAAATGCATCAGCTATAACAACAACAACAACAACATCATCACTGATATCATGTGCATATAAATGTGCATTCCATGAGTGTGTGTGGTATAAAAAAGATTTGTGTGCATCCCAAAAATTATTTTCAAAAAACAATAGCGAACATTCACATGAAATGTATTGTTATTGTTGTTATATATTGGCTTGGTTTTTATATTATTATCCTTTACTTTTTGTTTTTTGGGTAAAATGGTATATTTTTTGCGCTGCATATAAACGAACATACATATGATAGCAACAATATGTGAGTGCATACAAAAAATACGCACATAAATTGTTCTATCGCTGTAATAATATATGATTGTTGGTCACATTGCATTTCTCTCGCTTTGGTCATATAAAAACATATAAACACGCGGTAATGCTACACAAAAATAATAATAAAATTTTCAGGAAATAAAAAATATCGCTTTTTGTCATTACGTACAATCACACTCACAAACATGAATGGTGAATGAAACGGAAAATAATGTAAAATATATGTATGCATTTTCTCGTTTTTGGTAGAATTCAATATTGAAGTACCAATACAAATGCAATAACTGCACAAAATGCATAATATTGGCTTCTCATTCCAATGACATTTTTCTGTGATATATTTAAGTGGGTGTTGTGGGCAGCTAGTGGTTTTTGGGTGAATTTTGTGCATTTCTATACAACATACATTGTATTTTATTATTATCATTATTATTATCATGCACATTTCTGCATGTGTATGCACATATAAACAAAAATTAAAGGGTGTAGTACATACACACACACACGATTGTTTTGTATGCTATTTGAGAGAAATGTGCGCAAAATATAATACCTTTTATCAGAACATGGTCATGTTTACTGTAAATTGGCATATGAACGTGTATGTTCACATACACACAAAACAATAAACATATAAAATATACTTGGATTTGTGAAAATATTTTCCAATTTAACTCCTTTATATTCATTAAGATACATGTGATGTATGTATACTTTTATGTGCAATTTAAATATAGAATATGAAAAGTATGGAGAAACAGGGGCTTGTGGAGCTAAATAACGTTTTTATATTATTATTTGTATGTAGCTGCATGCATTTTCTATACTTGTATACTTTGCCATCAAAATTTTGCTATACTTTTGGGGTGTTTTGTGTTGCACTTTGAGTGCAGTTTGCATCGTGTACTTGATGCAGGTTCAACGAGCCTAAAAACCGCTCTAGCTCAAATATTATATCAGAAAATATTATTATAATATTTAAAATATTAAAAAAAAAATTAAAATAAATTAATTTTTGTTCTTGCAATAAAACTCTGAAAATATTGAAATAATAGTAAAAGATATCCCAAACAAAAAAAAAATTTCAAAGTTTAAAATAATATTTATTATAAAGCCTTTTACCGAAAACACACAAAAAAAATATATTAAATACTAAAAAAAAAGTTATTTGTAGCAACCATTTTATGAGTTTTATATTGTGATACAAAAATAATATTAAAATTAAAATTTATACACCTATCAAAAAAAAATTTAATAAAATAAAAAGAAAAATATTGCAACAGCAATCAAAAAAACATACATATTTGGATTATACATTTTTTTTAACACACAAAAAAGTGTAAGTATCATTAACATTTTATTATCATATTTGATCAATAATTCAATCATAATAACATTGTTTATTTTTTTTTTGTATTTCTATCATTCAATCACTTTTTATTTTATTTTGTATTTTTTTTTGTATTGTAATGTTTAATGAGACATTAAACTATGAAGAATTGAACTTATAATAAAATATTTCAATGAAGCATTATAATTTTTTTAAGTTATATGTATATTATCAATATTAAAAGTATAACTTATAATATGTATACTTATTTTAAGTAACATTGAAGTAAAATTTTGCATACACACATTAAACATATTAACTTTTTCATACCTCGTATTGTTGTGTCTTATGAAAACTACTTCCATGTATGCTTTATACGTATAAGATGAAGAGAATTTTCTATTTTAACATATAAATATATGTATATTGGATAAGAGTGTGTCTGTAAGGAGTACCAAAAATTTCCTACACATTATATTATATAATAATACTGAGAAATTGAGAGAAATTTTAAGTAAAAGTTATAAAAAGGTTTATGTTGCACACTCAAGACAAGAATGAGTGTCTCATGTACTCTTAATATTTTGAACTCAGAAAAACGAAAGGAAAATTTTGAATAAAATTTAAGTGGAGACACAACAATATTATATACAAATATGTATAAGGATATGCATTATAAGAATATTATGTTTAATAATGTATGTATTTATTTTTTTTCAAAAAAAATAATTTTTGTTATAAGTTATATTTTAATATTTAAATTGATTTTTTTTGTTTTAAATCCTTTAAAAATGTTTAAATTTTGTTTTCTTTATTTGTGTGTCAGTTGTTAAATTTGAAATTTATATTGAAATGATTTAGATGAAATGAAATCAAACTTATTTTCTGTTCTTTTAACCAACATGATATTTTTTTAATGAATTTTTTTTTTTCAAATACAATGTCGGAGAAATAACTTGCTTTTATTGAATTTTATCTAATTTGAAGCAGATAATTTACCATTTTTACGTTGGCTGGAATATCTCAACACTGTTCAACCTTGATCATGATTTTTTTTACCTTTTCAGGTAATAGCTAGAAAAAAAATATTCAATTTCAAAAAATAATTCGATAAAGAAGAGAAGATCCACTTGAGCCTTTTTTTAATTACTGAAACATTTTTCTGAGTATTCTCGTCCAACAGAATATTCTAGGGAAAGAGGTTCAACTTTGAATAAATTCAAGCGCGAAAAAATCAAACACTGTGAAAAGAAATTCAAATTTTCACTATAAATTTAAACTCAGTTCAAAATTTAAAAGACTTTACGACTTAAATTTCAAATTATATTGCTGAAAATGTTCCCATTCAGCTGAGGCACATAGTGAGGCAAATTTTTTTTAATATTTCAGGCAAAATTTGAATACACTCACAATCTTTAGACATGGAAACTCATGAAACGTTCAATTATGCCCAATTTACAATTGTCTGTTATGCAGATTCATCAAATTTTGTGAAACCTGAAAAATTGTCCAATTATTATTTATAGAGATCAAACGTATTTTGGGAATTTCATCTCATAAATTCATCTCATATCCAAAATTGCGTTTTTAAAATATTTCAAACTTAAAACAATGTTTAAGAGCTTTAAAAAAATTTAATGTCAAATAATGTTCAATTTATAATTCTTACCCAGAAATTTTTTTAATTTCTGAATTTTAAGTCATTGAATCTTGCTAAAGTCAAAACAAGTAACGAAGAAAAGTCCTACCTTTTAGCGATTTTTTTAATCCAAAACATTGTGATTTTAAATTTAAGTTCATGTTTCTTATCATTTTGTCATTCATTTTGCAATTCATATTGCCATTCATTAAATATCCGCTTTAAAAAAAAATTTTTCCTAAAAAGCCAAATTAATATTTCAGGTAAACAACATTTCGGCAAAAAAAAACATTTTTGGCAATATTATATCACAACTTTAGACAACATATTTCAATAACATCCCAACTATTATTAAAAGAAGCATATTGAAGCGATAAAAAAAACATCATCATTATGAACTTTAAAATAATAATAATTTCAATTTAAAGATAGCAGAGCAGAAAAACCAGCAAAACAAAAAGATTTGAGCTGAACGGCAGTGGTGGTCATCAGCATCATACACACTTGCAAATTTATACTTTATTACACTGACACCGGTACAGACAGTTTTAAATATTACCACTTACCATATAGATAACACATATTGCAAAATATAAACACACATCCATACACACACACAAACACACATATTATACACATAAAACACATACTTGAAAATAGAAAATATATATATATACAAAACACAATTCTTAATACTAATATTAATAATAACATATTAAATAGTTTTCCTTATATCTGAGGAGAGTTTCTCATTCCTTGTTTCTCTGAGATAATACACACACACATTAAATTGTGTATTGTTCACACAAAAATTTATACTCCAGGAGTTTAACTACCTAAAATCTTCCTCAACTTATTATTATACATTTATTGTATAGTTTTTCCTCCTTCTCATTCCTGTTCCTTCCAAAACCAAATTTCCTTGAATACACAAAAAGTAAACAAAAGATACACACACACAAATTATCAAATAATATAATACAAAAACACACATACACACACACACAGAATCATCATCTTTGCTACGAATTGCAACAACGTGCAACTTTGTAACATAAATAATAATAAGAATCATCATTATTATTATTATACTCTTAATTTTCACCACATCATAAACAAGTAAGAAAAAGAAGAAGAAAAATAAAATCAAAGTCATCAAGGCATATATAGTTAGAAGAAATTATCAAATTTGGTCGATTTTGAGATTAAAAACAAAAGTAATACAACAAAATTATATTTAAAGAAAAATAAACGGAACAAAAGTACAAATTACCTCTTTAAACATTTAAACAACAAAAAAATTAAGGATACAATAAAAAAAAAAAAATAAGTTTTATTTGGCATCTAAATATCGTTTTCTTGTTAATAAACATTTGAGAAATCATCGTTTTGGAAATTGAACCTCGCAAAATTATTAGAAAAAAAGAATAAAATAAAATAATAAATTCAAAAAAAGAGAGAACTTTGAAGTCCCCTTTTTTGATCATCATAATCATCATCAGCATCATCATAATAATAAAAATTATTGTAAAATCAAACAGTGACGACGTTTGAAAGCAATAAAACAATACATTCAATCATTTAAATTGAATAAACAGAACAAAAAAAAAAGTTGCACAACATAACATTTAACAATACGAATAATTGGAAGGAAAAAAAACAAGGATTTAACGATTCAATATAATTTTCTCAGAAAAAAATCAACTTGAATTGAAATCAAAGAGGAACAAAATAAAATCAAGTTGCGAGAAAGTGTTTTGTTAAATTGAATTGGGCTTTAAAATTACTTATATTAACTGTATAATACAAGTAATCATCATAAAGGAACTTCTAATTTATAATTTTAATTTTCAACTCACATCAACCACGAACAATAGTAAAAAAAAATTATACAATAGACTTAACCACAACAATACAATAAGATTTTGATTTAATTTAAAAAAGTGATTTTACAACGTGTTTCTATAACAAAAAATGAAAATTTGAAGAAAAATTGATCAAATTCATCATCAATCAATAATAATAAGGGCTATCAACTGATTCCACACATCAACAACATCAAATCAACGAATCAGAAACAAATAAATATTATTTTTGATCAATTTCAAGTATAAAAAAGGCGAAATCCTTCAAATACTTTTATAGAAACTCAACAGTGAAAATCATCATTACTCCATCCTTTGTTAATTTTTTTAATTAATAACAACAATAATAATATTCACACATTCACATACAAACAACAACTTACAATAGTAAAAATAATAAAACGACAACGGGCTACAGTAAAACAAAATAAAATAACTGATTAATTACAACAACAATACAATACAAATAAAATAGTCTAGCAATATTAAGTTGAATTCAAGCTACAGCAAAAATAATTAAAATAGACAAGGAAAATTTCGGTTACATTTCATCAAATTTTATTCTGATTATAACAAAAAAAATAATAAAAATAAAATATACAGAAATTGTATTTTGGATCAAAATTCAACATTTTTTGGAAGAAAAAAAAATTAAAACATTAAATTATTTTGGAAACATCTTATTTGTGGACTATATCATAATAAATAGCAACAACAATAACAACAACAACAATTTCAACCATCAAACAACAATAGTAATACATTATCAAATAATATTCAATCAATATAATAAAAAAAATAAAAAGGGCTAATTTTTTCCTCATCATCAACCTACAATAAAATAAAAATAATAAAAAACAATATAATAACATAATAATAATAATACAACAACAATAAACAATAGTTAAAACAAAAAATATTAATTATTATTATTATTACAAATAAATAAAATAAAAAAACAGTTTCGGACATTTCATATAAACAATAAACATTATTATTATTTTCATTTAAAAGTTATATTTTATATAATAATAATTCAATCATATTATTATTATTGTTTAATAACTGGATTAAGTTGTGTTTTAATAATAATAATCATCATCATAACAATAAACATCAATAACATCATCATAAAATTAAAAGTTCCTCAAAATTAAAATCTAACATCAATTGGACCAGAAAATTAAAAAATAAAACATATAAAAATTAAACATTTTGGAGACAATACACAAAAAACATAAATTTAAAAAAAAAAACGTGTAACTTTGAAGTGCAGTAACTTTTGGTGATATTTTTGGCCTATACTAGAAAAAATTGAAAAATAACATTAAAAATTTATTATAACAAAAAAAGTGATAAAAAAAATCATATAATAATAATAATTATTAGAACAAAAAAAAACTTTTAGATGTGACTTCCTGGATCAATTAAATTATAATATATAACATACATATATATTTATATACAAAACATTAAATTGAGAAATTTCGGACATTGAAATTTTTTGATAGTTAAAATTAAACGAAAAAAGTAATACGGAACGATATACAACATTATTATTGAAACCATCATCATCACATTCATCATTATAATTTCATTTTATAATCCTGTGACTTATTATAATAAACATTTAAAAGAAAAACTACACAACCAAGAAGAAAAACAAGAAAATATTGCAATTATTGTGCCTTAAACCGGCCTTAAACTTTGTGAAAAAGAAATTTGAAAACAAAAAAAATATAATAATAATAATAATCATAATTAAACAAAAAAAAAGGTAACTCGTTAATTATATATTGAACTATATTTTGATATTAAATAATAATAAAATTAATATTACAAAGAAATTTTAATAAGATATAAATCAAGGAAACATAAAACATTATAAAAAATTTAATAAAAAAAATAGTTCTTGTTTTTTCCTTTTATTTGAACTTATAAAGTAAACTTTTCTAGTCAAATTGGATGTATATATAACATTAAAAAAAAATTAAATAAAATTTAAAATTGAAACGGAACCACTTTTAATTAAAATTTGTGTTTTCTGTTCAAAATATATATTGTTATTAATCATTAACTTTCGGAATAGAACATTTCGAGTAATATTTAAATTAAAAAAAAAACGAAAAAGTACAAAAAAACTGATAAAAATTTAGTGAATAATAAAAATTAAACACTTTTTATAATTTTTTTATTATTAAAACAAAAAAAAATATTTATTATTAAATTAATAATAATAATAACATTAAACTTTCATATTAATTTTTATTAAAAATTATACATAATAACAATCAATCAAAAAAAACAAAAACATTCTTATTATAAATATTTGAATAAATTAAAAAAGTTTATGTGTAAAAGGTGGGCTATTAATAAAAAATAACAATATCAAAAGTGTATATAACAAAAATTTGTGTATAAATTAGTAAAATTTTATAAATTAAAGAAAAAAACACTAATAAGGATTCTCTCTGAAAAGAAAAGATAACACTCATGAATGTTGAACTAATAAGTGAAAATTAAAACCCGATTAAGACGATTCAAGAACATCACGAGTTATATTCAAATAATAAGATCTGGTAAGTTTTATATTTATAATATTAAATTTATATTTTTATATTAACTTTTTGTAACAAAAATGCTCATGTTTTTATGTTTTATATAATTTTATTAAAAAAAAAAATAAATAAACCTATAAATTTTAAATGTGAAAGAAATGGAGGTCATGCTTCAATCTATAATCTGTTAAAAAAAAAAATAAATACGATTCAGATTTCCGTATAAAAAGTGGTTAAGACCCTTACTTACCCTAAATTTTTGATTAAATCATTTTTACCTTTTGGAGAATTTGCAGAAAGTGTAGTTCAACAAATATTTGAAATTTATCTGAATTTAAAAATATATGAAAAGTCAGCCGTTGCAAGATTACACCAGTGCAATTTTTTTTCGAAGTTTGATTTTCGAAAATTCGAAATCGTGTTTTTGAACCTAAATCCTAAGTTTTGACTTGTTATGTATGAACAAGACCAATAAAACTGAAGAAACTTTTAAATAATTGTAAATATTAACTGACAGAAAAGATGTATAAGCATTTTTAGACTGTTAACCATCTATTACAATGGTAAACACTCAATTTCGAATTTTCGAAAATCAAACTTCGAAAAAAAATTGCACCGATGCAATCTTAACACGGGTTTGGAAAGTCATTAAAAATCACGCAATCATAAAATATTGCGCAAAAGTCGAGTTGATCACATCTGCTTTACTATAAAAACTTATCAATATGTATTCGTTTCTCACTCAGAAAATATTGGTTTTATCTTTTTTGACATTATATGACTTATTGTCAATTTGTATGATTGTAAAGAGCTGTACGGTACCAGATTTTCGAAAAAGCAATATTTTGTTTCCTTATTGAATAATGAAGTTTGTGTGTGCCCCAATAATTCTTGCATTTTAAAAAAATCGACATGAACCTTGAAAAATACCTTGCAGAGTTTTCAACTAAGAATGAAAGACTAAAACGACTCAATTCTTTAACAACTCCCCAGTTTAATGTTAAAAAAATCCCTAGTTCAGTTTTAAGTTTCATATTAATGTTTTTAAACATTAAAATTTTCATATTAAAATTTATTTTTCAAAATAGCACTAGTTCAGTTCATCCACGTCATATGATGGTGTCATATTATATTTAAAATAAATGTTAAGTCCACCTCGAGCTTTGAAAAATATTATTCCACATGATAGAAACATACAGACACACACTCACTTATTTATATGACCATTTTATTTCGATCGATACATGTGTGTATTTGTATTTTTGATATTTTCGAATTTTATATCCACACACACACACACACAGAATTATAAAAGGAACGCATAACAAAAACCAAAATGCACTTTTCCCTGCAGTTGCATCAGAGTAGCAGCATCATCATCCTCATCATCATTCTCGTATGAATATCCCAACCACCCACCCACAATAACAGTTTTTCAAGCTATTTCAAAAAACGTTTTTCGTGGTATAAATAGTGGAATGATGTTAATAAGAGCCAAATTATATGATGAAATAAAAAAAAACGGAATACATAAATTTGAAATAATTCTGTTTGAAAATTGATGTTTGAAGTAGGTTAGATATAAATTTTATCTAAATATTTTGTGATGCATTGTTGATTTTTAATATAATTTTATGCGTAGCTATCATTTGATGTAAAATAAATATTTGCTATTTACCGTTTAAAAAAAAAATAAATGCATAGACTGCATTTAAATTCAGCTTCTCTTAAATTGAACTGAATCTCAAAAAAAATATTTCATTTAAATTTAATTTCAAATTCATAATTACTCAATGCCAACTGTTGATTCAAAATCTCGATTATGATGTGTAATTTCTTTTCACAGTAAAATTTTCATCTAATTAACCCTCAACTAATTTCTTTTTAATGAGAAAAAAAATCCAGGGACATATTTAATGTTCATACATGTGCACATTGGTCATTTTATTTATTATATTATTAAAGTTCATTTCGCTACAATTCCACATTCGACGATATATTTTAGCGTAGTTCACTTTGATACAAATGTACCCCCCTTTAAAGATAAATACAGTTCAAAATATAAACCCATACCATCCTTAGTTTAATATGAAAATAGCATACTTTTGGGAGTTTTTGGACTGAAATGCATTTTATTTCTGACTCATTCCAATTTCACTTACATACCCCTATGCATGTTCATATGTGTGTGTGTGTGTTTTGTTTTTGCAGGAATAAAAGTGCATTTCATGTATCGTATAATTTTACAAAAGCTCTCACTCGCATGTCTCATAAAATATGCAAATGTGCAAACGATCACAAAAAGCTTAATGATGCACTTTTCCTATATTATGTATGGTTAAAAACGCATGTGTCTGATACACACACACATGTACAGTATACAGGAAAAACAAAGTCATATATGTACATTTTCGGGTGTGATGCTGCTTCTACTGCTGGTCCAAAAACAAAATTTTCCTATATGTGAAAAGAAATGTGGTATGGGGGATAAAATGTGAAGTGAAATGGAATGAGAATGACAGTTTTTGTGAAATGCGTGTATTTTATATACACACACACATGATTATTAAAATAATAATAATGTGTTGTTAAAGCTGCTGGTGATTAAAATGCATGGTACATATTTGTATATTGTACAGTTAAAAAAAAGTAGAATATATGCATATAAAACTGCGTCCAAAAAAGGTGTAGACCACCAGGAATACTAATAATAATAATATAACATCAAAAACAGAAAATCCAAGCCGCCACAAAACGCACAGATACACAAAATGCAAGTGAGCGACCGGATATTTGCCACGCTTAATGTTATATATATTTTGAAAATATTCTGTGATGTGTGTGTTGTGTGTTGTGGCATATAAAATTTCAGTAATAAATGCACATTTATATAATATTATATTTGACTGCATAAAAAGAGAGGATATTATATTAACCACACCATGATTTATAACATATACAAATATATATAAGTTAACTGTGTACAAAAATGCCATCAGCATCAGATATAGGATATGATGATGATGCTGATGATAATAATATAAACGGTACACAAAATGCACATTGCACTTATGAAAATATAATTACCTACGAAAAATAATCGGTTAATGTTTTCATGTATATTTTGTGTGTGTGTGTTTTCAAAATAATTATTATTATTTTAATATAAAATACAAAAAAAAAACTCCCACTTAAAATTAAAATTAAACATAAAGCTATTGATAACATGCAATTTGTTTAATTTTTATTATTTTAACATGTTCATTTAAATTAAAAATTGAATAAATTAGCTGAAAGTATATAAATTTTTAATGCACATGCTCAATACGCTGAAAAAGATTATTAAAAGCACTATTTTTTTCTTTTGGACTAGTAAAATAATTTAATTATTGAATTTTATTGCGTTTTACTGATTGGGAAGCGTTGAATGTTTAATACTTTATAAAATGACGCGTTTCTGAATATTTTTTTTATTACATGAAAAAAGTTTCTTGCACGCCTTGAGCTTCATTTTCGAGCTAAGGTCACTTAAGGGAGGATTCTTCACCTTACGACATAAGTGATAGATTCTCTCATTCTATTTTTGGAGAAACTGAGTATTTTTAACACTAAATTTTTCGGCAGGGGTCATTTGACCCTTTTTCAATTTTGAATGTGGAAAACTAATTTTAAGTGCACTAAAAATAGAAAAAGCTATAATGTAAATTCTTAACTTTCTCCTAACTACAGCTTTGCATTATTACTTTTTTCCTTCCATTGAGGGAAGTGCCAAAAAAACTTACACCTTCTAATTGTACCATTCAGGGTCATTTGACCCTTGAGCTCGTTTTGATGCATTTTACTTGTTCAGTTTAGCTTTTCTTAGCAAATGATGTTCTGATATTTTCTAATGAATCACTAAAGTATCATAAGTTAAATGAACATGTGCCATTTTCATCAAATATAATTGGTTTTAGTAAATTTAAAAAATATTCAAAATTGATAACAAATACTCGGTTAAAAAAAAGTAGTAAACAAAATGATATAAAAAAATTAATAAAAATATGAAATTTATAAAAACTTTAGATTATATATGGCTCAATTTAGATTCATTTTATTATAATTTGACATTTTAAATAAAAACCAAGCAAATTTAACAATTATTCGCTCTAAAATACACAAGGGGTCAAATTACCTATTTTGGTACAATAAGTAGTTTTCGATTAACGAAACGTTTAGTGTTGAGTTGAGCTGAAGAAACGTTTAAAAATTAGAAATTCTAACCAGAAAGTGCATTTCGTTGGGACTCGTTTCATTGAACAAAAAAAGTTCGCTATTTTGAAATTTATTTAAAAAAATATCGACAATAATTTGAAAAAATCGGATATTTTGAGCTTTTGACCATTTTCAGGCTCTTGAGCTTTATGCCTGAGCCCAATCCCTGAGCCTAATCTAAAAACCAATAAGTTTTGACAAACCCTTATGACCTACATTATCTAATAAAAAACCTGACCTCGCTTCGATGGACCATTCCGAAGTTATGGATAGAATTCAGTATCAGACTTACAGAGTGGCGGCGTCCGTCAACAAACCGTCACAGTGCATTTTTTCTTACGAAATGCACTAAAAATCTGAACAACGTGGAAGTGACGGAAGTCCTACCGTTCAGTCGAGGGTTTCGGGCCACTTAACAACAGAATCAAAGAAGATGTATTTTCAAGTTAGCATTATCAAAAGTTTAATTGAGGGCTTTTTCGGTATGACTAAGGTAGAGGTGTCGGAAGCCAAGTTCTGGATCCAAGTTCAAATCAAATTATTTTCATATAAAGCTATTTCAATATAAAGCTATAAAGCTAAATCTCGAATTGCACTTTTCCAAACCTTCGAGTGATCAGAACTTCTACATTTTCACTCTATAAGTATCCAGAACTTGTAATGCACATTGTAACTTCAAACTTTAACATCCTTATGATCCTGATTCAAAATTTCCTGGAAATACAAAATATTGTGTTAACTTTCTTATTCTTCTTCATCCTTTTAGTAAAATCATAAATAATATCAATAATAATAATAAGAAGAAGAACTGTAGTAATAATTAACAAAAATAACAATAAAGTCCAGTGGAACAACAATCATGAAGATGTAACTTCATCTTATTACATGTCAAACAACATTTCCCTTGAATTGAAATTCATGTACATCTTAAACTTAAAACAACAACGTCTAACATCTTAACTCATTTATTTCATGAATAAATAAATTTTCTGGATAAATATTGAAAGGTAAATCGAATAATAATAATTTTAAGAACATCAATGACGATGCTCATACACAGCACACACACACACACATTTGTACGAATATTTCATTTATTATAATTTGACTATAAATAGCAGAGATTGAAAGATGTATTACTATTATTATTATTATTTTCAATGAAATTGTTGAGATAGTTTTACTTTATTATTGGTATTTCTAGGGTCATACTGTGACGATCAAAGGTAAATTTTTTTTTTATTATGAAATTTTTATTCAATTAAAAAGTTATTTTGCATCATTTAAAATGAGTGTAAACACTCCTTATAAATCTTCTTTCTTGATTTTTTTTTATTGTTTCAATTGTATTTAAAAAAAATTGTTGTAAAAAATTGCAATGGTCATGTTAAAATAAATAAAATGTGTGGGCGGTATCACAACAGCACAAATAAACTAAACTTCATATATGATTTTTTTTACAATTTAAAGAGGAAAAAAAATAAAATTACAAAGAAAAACAGAAGAGAACAACACAAAAAAATAATAATAATAAAATCTAACATATATATAAATTGCGTGTCGTATATTTTTATATTTTTCAGTTTATTTTTTAGAATGAAATGAGATTTTATTTTCTGGATAGTTATACAAATATAAAACTATATCTAAACAATATAAAAATACACAAGGAATACAAAGAGCGATGAACTTACACCGCTGTTTGATACGAAAATATGTGAAGTTTAAAAAAAAAATTATTCACATTTATAAAAAGCATCTTTTCTATTTTTTTGTGCTACATTTATATGAAAAAAAATAATAATAATAAAAAAATATTGCGTTCATTTAGCGCACTTTATAGTTTCATATAAAATATATTATGTTACATGCATTAAATGTATGTGTGTGCTGCTGTCGACATCTTTGCAATATAAATATGTTTGTACATTTAAGTATAAATTGCGTTGCGCCAGATAATAAAAAATAAAAGTAAGTCCATATATTACTTTGATCAACGTTTGTGTGTGCGTGTATGTACAAACAAAGATTGAATTGAAAAAAAAAACATTGAGAGAGAGAGATATCTAAGATGTGAGGCAAAAAAAAAATAAAAATTGCAATAAAAAAATAATAATAATAAAAAAGTTTATATATGTAAGATAACGATGAGTTGCAATGTGCATTCTATTTTATTATTTTTATTTATTAATAAAAAGTTAACTGTAAAATTTAGCTATAAAGAGCTGACTCATTTTTTATATCATACCATTTACCTATTACTATTATTATTATTATTTATAAAATTTATCTTATGAAATTCCACTTGTGTTAATCCCGGAAAAGAATTTTTAATTTCATGTTTCATTAAAAAGATAGATATATACTTGACCTGTTCAAATCACTCAGCAGTACAATGATAATTCAAAATATTCCGCTTAACATTTCACTGTCGCGTTGCTTCAACTCGATTTGCTTTGATTTGATTTTTTTTCGTAACGATTTTCATTTTATTACAAAATTTAAATTAAAATTTCTCTTTTTCCTGCTTCTTACGGTTTATTTACACACACACACACACACATATGAATATAATTTATAAGTCATATATCACATAACTGAGACGTCTGTCGTCCAAAAACCTAAAACGACAAAATTCAATATTCTAATTTTGGAAAAACCACAAATATATACAACGAAAACCTAAACTACACACTAACTTATTATGTATTATGAATGTGTGTAGAGTGATAAATTTTGTGGCCAGAAAATGCATTCATATCTGTGTGTGTGTGTGTGTGTGTGTGTATGTGTTTTCATACAAATATGCATAAGATAGTTGAATGTTTTATTTTAATTTATGTATGAAAAAGGAGTTTTCAAATTAGAAATATTATAAAATTACAATTGAATGTGTGATGGTTTTTTGTTGTATGGCATTGTGTAACAAATTAAATTTAAGTTGCATTCGTTGTGCTGTAATAAAAAAATTACTCGTTTTTGCAGAATAAAAAATTGTAAATCATAATGAAAATATTTTATGAGACAAACAAAATTATTAATTTGATCAGAATTGGAGCACATATTGATACCCTCAGGCGACTACAATTTCAGCTTAATATGCTAATATTTCCTTATCAAATATCTTCATTATGGGCCTAATACGTCTCAAAAACACGACTCTCTAAATCCGTCCTTTAATGAAGACAGTCATAGAATATGATCAGTAATTATAGGTATTCAAAACCATTGGGACATCAACGAGGCCAGTAGGAAACCAATGGGTCCAATGAGAAATCATTGAAACAAGGAAAATTACACTTCTTAACGAAATAAAAAATTGTCTCCTAACGGAATTTCTTTCATATGAGCCCATTCTTGATGTAAAAAAAAAGTTTGGCCTTTCCCGTTTTTTCAAAAGTGTTCGTTTAAAATTTTTAAAGCGAATTGTAGTTTCAGAGCAATTTTGCTAAGATATTCTTAAATAGGACATCGTTTTTATGGAAGTGACCTTACTATGCGTCTAAAACACCAAGTATTTTTACAGTATCAATAGTATTTTTGCAAAGCTTGGACGATTTTCTTTAGGAAAATAATACTTGCAAATTTTTTGGATCTAGTCTAACCTTAACCCATTAACCACCTCTCCTAGAAATATTGAGTTTAGAGAAAAACTTTCTTCTAAGATTTGTTCTTTGCATAACAGTGATCACTTTTCGTTTCGATGAAAATTTTGAGTTTCATGCAAAAATTTTACAGAAGAGCCGTTTGAAAGTTTCGTATAATACCACAGAAATACGTACAGAGTTTTTGTACGAAGAGGAAAAAAATACATGACTTTCCATCTTATTTCTGCTAATAATTTTCTTATAATAATCGAAAAAATCAAAATAACTGGCTAACCAACTTTTAAATATGTCTAATTATTCATATTGAAAATTTGGAAAAAATATTTTGTGAACTACTAGGAGAAATTTGGCTCCAAAGTTACTTTTCGAAAAATCTACCAGCGACGGTTAATGGGTTAATAGGGATATTCAAAGTGAAAAAAACGACACTTTCCTTGTAAAATAGTACATTTTACTGCTAATTTAGTCAAATAAAGAGTTCGTAATAGGAAATATTTAATATTTTTGAAATGTTTAGAAATTTTTTTTTAAGAATGTTATATTTACAATTGTTTGGTCCTATTTCTACATTGAACGTTGCCTTTCTACCTTATTTTACCACATCCCCTCCTCCCCCTCATTAAGTTAACGAATCTTTCAAATGTTATAACTTTTAAGTGAATCCACTGATAAAAAAATAATTTTAATCCACATCCACTTATAAATCCAATAAAAAAAATATGTAATATGTTGTAACAAACAAAAAGATGTTCACGTAATTGATCCATAAATTTTTAAAAGGTATGTTGTAATATAATTTATGGACTTTGAAAATATTCTCCGTTACTACATAAATGGAATTATTATAAAAAAAAAATCAAACAAAAAATAAAAAAACACAAAATGAAAAAGAACAAAAAAAATATACACTTGTATGAATTTCTTTTTTTTTCTTATTTCATGCTTTCATTTAATTCTGTTCCTCTTTTAACATCATGAATTTAACATACATTGTACTTCTTTTTTTTACAATCAAAATAGGCTTTTCTGATATTATTATTTTGATACCATTTTAGATTTTGTATAATAATATTATTATTTTAATAGAGAACCAATTGCATTTGTTCGTTAAAAATAAAATAAGTGAATTCAAGTCGAAAAAAATTCACTTGACTTGTTTTTTTTTTGTTATTTCTTGCTATGAAACTTTTTACATTTAAAAAAGCAAAAAAAAAAACGAGAAAAAAATCGTAAAAGAAAGAAATAATTGTAATAAGTAAGTTAAAAATGTTGAATAAATGAATGTGTAATTAAATATTGTTATTGCTCTGTTTTTAAATTTTATTTGTACACAATGGCAATTCAATTTCAAAATTTATTTTTGCTCCTGTGTAATAATATTAAAACAAAAAAAAATAATAAGACAATTGTTGTAATGAAATGCAATTGTACTAAATAATAATAATAATAATGAATGAATTGCAATGCAATGAAGAAAAAAGATCTTAAATAATATTATTATATTATATTTTTTTTTATATGTATATTATTAAAGAAGAACACATCAGAGAATATAAACAGCTGCAATTAGATGTCAAGTCCAAGTCAAGTGAAGTAGTCATGATTATATTGCAAGTGCAAGTGTAAAGAGAGAAGAAAAAAAAACAATGAAGTTAGTTTGATTTTTTTTATAATTTATTTGTTGGGCTGAAAATGCATGTGGAATAAGAAAGGTTAATAAATTATTCTTATGTATGGAAATTATCTGATATTTTTTCTTGATAAAATTTGAAGAAAAAAAATGACTGAAAATTTACATAAAAGCAATGTGTTGTTTTTTTTTATATCATAATATTTCAAATATTTACATTTTCATTTAGAGATTTTTGACTTATCTGAGTTCAATATTTCAATTCAATTCAATATGATAAAGTCTGGAAATTTTCTTTAAATTCCCTCTGTTTTTTTTTCTAACAAATATCTTTCAAAAATTATTTACCTACAACTTTGCCGAACACACATTTCATGTATTTTATTTGGAGTCTTACCGGTCAGTTTTCCACTGGTTGAGAGTGTTGGGAATTTTATTGTATTTCAGTTTCGGAAGTTGCCATTGTAAATGCCTAAACCTTAGCTCAAGAAAAACATGAGGCTTTAAATTGTCCTTCGAGACCAGTCCAGACAAACTATACCAGTAACTTTGAAATTTCTTTGTCATTCATTTTCATTGATACCATGGATGTTGGTAGCAATAAAATTAATTCCTATTCTTATGACGAACCTTTTTCAAAGAACTTGAAATATAAATTAAGGAAGATTATATTTGCTTACGACTCTGGAACTCTATCTAATTTCTCACTATACCGAATTTTCCGATAATCTGAGAGCATTTATCGATGGTTCGATGCTGCAAGTTTCATTCAAAATCACCAAATTGTATTTTCAGTCAGGACAGAATTAAACTTAAAAAAATAAATGCTGTACGTAATAATTCTATAGAGCATCGTTTTTATGGATCTGTGGCCTTACTATGCATCCAAAACACCAAATATATACTATTTGTGAATTCTCGACAGTAGAGTCAAAGCCTGAATAAAAATCATCGACGGTGCGTGGTACTATGTTTGAGAGTTTCTCCTCAGTGCAAGACTCTTCTTTTGTAATATATCAGTGACAACAAAAGTACGTAGCCATAAAACTTTCACACATAAGTTTAGAATAATTTTTTGATGAATAAATAATATTAGTCTTTTAATTGATAATTACCTATGAGCTGATGCACAGCCAAATTATCACCTGCTAGTGAAACAATTGTTCCGTGGAGCACCTGATTTTCCCTGTTTTCAATCTCTATCCGAACACCATTTATCTCAATTTGAGAAATCATATTAACGATGTGTTTTAAAATGGAATTGAAACCTTCTGGATGTTTTTTCACATCATTTTCGTTGAAAAGACCAATCAAATATATATTTTCTTCAAGAGATTGACGTCCAATGGTAAGTTTAATATTCGGATATACACAGCGCTTAATTTATATTCTAAGGCACAATCTTTTAACGGATGAGCAAGATTCACGGGATCATTGTACAGTTGGATTTTAATAAACGGCTGTCCATTCAAAGGATTAGTTCGACTTAAGCTTCCACAACAGATATTTCTATAAATTCCATTTTGGCACACATGATCGTTAATGAAGTATTTCATTTCAAATAAGCGAGACCCAAAGAGTTTTTGTATTGTCTTTTCTATTGGCACTTGATAGAGTATCATAGGCTTATTCACAAAAACCGTTCTATTATAGCGTCTTACCGAACAAAAACTGGAACCGAAACAGATTGAAATGGGCTCAATAAATTTTAGATTTTATTTTTGAATTTTTAAACGTTTATGTTTGGATGACTGTGTCTGTACTATTTCGATTAGGGCATCAAAGTGATAATTTACTGTGGATCTTATTGTGTCATTATTCAAAATTTTGGATTGTCCAAGCTTTCAAAAAATACTAGATATTTGGTGTTTTGGACGCATAGTAAGGCCACAGATTCATAAAAACGATGCCCTATTTTTGAATCTTTTAGCAAAATTGTTATAAAACTTCAATTTGCTCTAAAATTTAAACGAGGTTTTTTTGAAAAACGGGAAACGCCAAACTAATTTTTTTTATATATAGAATGCGCTCATATGAAGGAATTTTAGTTTAGAGACAATTTTTTCAAAATGTTAAGCAGTGTAATACCTTTGAATTTCATATCCCAGAACGATCACTCTTTAACTAGGTTTTCACGACTCCAGCATTTTTTTTTATTTTTATATTTCCAAAATAGAAAACATAAGGGTTGGTGAAGCTAAAATCGAAAAATAACGGTTCAGTCCATTATTTGATAACAAATAAAAGTGATTTAAATGACATTTTAATTATTTTGAAATAAAAAAATTAAAAAACCGTTGGGGTCATATATGACCCCATATGCGCGAAAGAGTTAAATACAAATAATTTCAAACAACTTTTCTTAATTCTTATGAACTTGTTCTATTTCAATTAACAACATTTCTCTCTTCATAACCTTGATTTTTGCTGTAAATTGAATTTTATTTTATTTGTACAACAATTCATTGTGCTAATATTTAATATACATATAAAGTGCAATTGTGCGCCATTTTTTAATAATTCTCATTTAAAAAGACTGCAATAAAATAATTTTGAATTTTAAATATTTATTTTTACGAATATTATTTCACAACTTCATTTTATTTTATACTTCTATCATTTTTTTCTTCAATGTTCAAATCAAAGTCAAATTCATTCAACCATATTTTTACTTGTTTTTCATTATTGTTATTATTATTATTTTTATTTATTTAAAAAAAAAAATCAGATTTTATGTTTCAAATAATGTTTAAATAAAAAATGGATGAAAACAAGACGTCTAGAAGTCAGTCGTGTGTTACAATGATTTTTGAAGACATTTTATTATACACTTAAAAATATTTTATTATAAAATAAAACATCAATCGACATCAATTGCAAATAAAATAATCAAATGTTTTTCGTATTAATAACGATTATTACACATTTTCTATTTATTTTACCTTTAAACACATTTTTGAACGCAAAAAAATTGCACTATCAGTTTTATTTACATTACAAAAAAAAATACATTATTATTATTATCATTATCATTAAACTTACAATTTATATATACATAGATAGATTGTCGGGAAAAATAGTGCAGTGGAAAAATTTTTATTTAGCAGATGTCTTATCTAGTAAAATATTACACTTTTTCAAAGATTATTTTACAAAATGCATACCTATAAAAAATAAACACACACACACACACATTTAAAAAAAATACATATTTTTGTCTAACTGAAATATTATAAATTTTTTTTTTGTACTTTTATATTTGAACATTGCACTATCATTTGCAGCACTATCAAATCAAGTGACAGCAACGACGATTATTTGTATGTGATTTGTGTGTGATCTTATGATGATGATTATTATTATAAATGTAATAAATGTAACTACAAATATTAATGCACTTGATAATAATAATGTATGCACTGTAATTTAAAATCAAAATCTTGCCATTTTTCTAACAACGTTTGTACAGAATTGTGCTATTTTTTTTTAATGTAATACTTTAAAAAAAAAAATCAAATAATATTTCTTTCATTATCTTGTAAATTGTGATAGTTTCAAGTGCAATACTTTTTTTTATTTTACATTATTGTTATTATTATTAAATTCAAGCAATTTGTTTCAATTGATCTATTTACAATTTATTTACATTAAAAACTAACTATATAGTGCTGTATGTAATGATATTGTAAAGTTAAAATTACATTTATACAAGTTTAGTTTTTGATTATTATTGATTTGATTTAACTTTATATTGAATTTGAATGATATTCAAAAGTTTTGTTTAAAATTTCCTTGATATATTTATACATAAATATGTGAGTGAATACATATAAACATTAAATGTGTGTGAAAATTAATCAATGTGAGACATCAAATGATACTTGTGTGTTTAATCGTGACTTTTTAATGCCACGTAAGTATACTTGAATATTATTTTTCAAAAAAATAAAGAAATTTAATATAAAAAATTAAAAAAAATGTATAAAATATAAAATATTAAAAATAATTTTATTATTTAAATAATTTATCATTAAAATGTATAATTTAATGAAGAAAAAAATAATGTTTACTAATTAAAGTAATAGGCAAAAAATAAGTAATACAATAACCCAGTCAATTTAATTTTTGTAAATGTATAATTTGATAATAATAAAACTATAAAAACAAAAGATAATGCAAAACAATATCACCTTTAATTAATCCTTAGAAACAAGTACTCAAGGTGAATCTTTTTACTTGAGTCTATATAATAAATTATAAAAATATTAAAAATGCAGTGAAAAACAACTAAATCTACATCAAACTAGATTATGACATTATTTACTTTTATAATTTTTGTATCATCATATTGTACCTTTCAAGTTTTTATTTAATATTTATTTAAGAACAACTTATTTAAACTAAACTATTACACTTGTAATGTGTAAATTATATTATTATTAGAATGTTTATCATACAGTGTACTCATTTTATCTACCCTTAACGGTTGAAATCTTATTCTTAATATAATTGAATCTTAATTTAAAGGCACTGTCAAATTTATACATTTTTTATACATTTTGATTAAAATATACATGTATATTTTAGTATATTATATTAATAATCACTTATACATATATAAATAATATAAAAAATGTCACATGATTAACTTTTTATATGAAATTTCATCAGAATATTTCATGTTATTAATATTTTATTCGAAAAAAAAATAAAATATGATATTAAAGGATATAAGCTCAGTCATTATTATTATTATAATATGTTATTTTCATAATCATACACATTACATATAAACAAAGTTTGAATAGATAAGCTCTATTTAACAATATTATATGCATTCTATTTGTAATGTGCTATTACACACCAGGATGGCGCCACTGTATAATGAAATTTTCTATTCATATTATGATTTTAAAATGAATTACTTGTATGTGTATAAAATATATCTACATTATTATATTTACTATAATTATAAATGTATGATTATAGTAAAAATAAATTTAAAAAAAAATAAAATTATAATTAAAAATATACAATTTTAATGATACATTATACATATAAGTGTGAAGGTGAAAAATTTCTCACAGATTTTTTTTTGATGTTTTCTTCATCAAAAATATTTTTTAAATAGAAATTTTCTCACATATATTGCACATGTTTATTATAATACGATATACAATTATAAGTTAAATAAAAGTAAAAATGAGTCACAGTCAAGTTAAACAAAAAAAATGTATAATAAATAATAACTACTCATTTACTTACAAAACATACTTTTTTATTATTCAAACGCAGACACATAACCAGATGTTTGACTTCTCATAATAATAATAAATATTACTTGTAATATATCCTCGAAATTGCACCTTTATACATTTAACCTATATGCATAAATGATATATGTGTAACATTATTACATTTATTGAAAAGATATAATTTTCACGTCATCATACATTTTTTTATGATTATTAATTACATTTCTTTTTTTTGCATCAATATTATTTAAAATGTTATTATTTGTTTGTTATATGAAATATATATTTAATACAATGTATGACATATTGTTTACCGTTATCGGTTTAATTATTTATTTCCTTAAACATGTTAAATTTTGTGGTTAATTTTAAATATTTCATACATAATTTGAAAGACCACCTTTAAATTCAAGTTAAATTAAGATAAAATTTTCCTCTGATAATATTAAAATTTGAAAAAAATACATGTAAGGAGAATAATAAGTTTAATTTAACGAATAGTTTTAACGGAGAAATTTTCCTTTAAAATATGAATATACACATTTTAATTTTACTCATTAAGGGGAAAAATATTTATATCAAGATCGTGAAAATTTTTCACCACAACTTATATTTTTTTATCAAAATTTTCTTTATTTTACGTTTACGTATGATGTGTGGTGATATAAAGAATACAAAATTATTCTTCAAATAGTATCATATTATAATGGTATGGAATAAAAAAATATAATGCGCGCGCCATAATTTTCTAAAGTAAAAATAGTGTTTCACTTTGTAAAATGTCTAAGGCATATTAGGGGGTGTTGGTAACAAATGCAATGTATACACACACACACTACAGAAATACGTATACAGAACCGGGACACACTTTGAATTTTTCTATACGAATTAAATATAATAATAAAAGAAGGAAGAAAAAAAATATTCGTCCCTCTTATGAATTTGATATTTTGAATGAGGGTGTGAGAATTAGAAATGTGTGTGTATAAAAATATCGTCCATGTTTAAATATTTTGTGTACATTTATTTGTATAATTGAATGAAAAATACGAAAATGTAACTTCCTTACAATATTTACTATAAGATGTTAAAATGAGGGGATTTTTTGATATATTTTAACGATTTTGATAGGGGTGAATTTTATAAGATTTCATATAAAATTAATTCGAATACGGGAAGAAAAGCTTTGGATGTTTTATTAAGAATAAGATTTTGTTTTTCCCCTTTGATGTTATAAAAATTTTCCTCCTCATGTTGATTGTACGTTTGTATGGAAGGAAAAAGTTTCGTTTCGTCGTGAAAAACCTTTAGAAAATTTTCTATTACTTTACCTTATTCTTCTTCTTTCTTTATCGTAGTAGTATCCGTATATGGGCCAATATTAATAATAATAATAACAAATCGCGTGTATGTACGATTTCTATGATAGAATCGTGGTGTTCTCGTCATTGAAGAAGAAGAAGAACTGCTTGCTTGGCGTTAAGTTGTTGTTATTATTGCTCCAAACACTTTTACTTACAATATTTATTTCAAAGTTTTCCTCAAAAGGAATTCAGTTTTATTCGTACGGTCGTGGGAGGAAGATGTCTTAAGAATAAGGACAAGAAATCGGTGGCAATATATTTTATTTATATATAAATATAAATAAATAATAATTATTAAATACCAAAAAATATTAAACATAATAAAAGAAGAACTCCTTATAAAAATTGAAATGGGCTTTATTTTATTTTAATTAAAATAATCATACGAATACAATTATTTAATAAATATATTTTAAACATTAAACATTATAATTTTACTTATAAATATTAAAAAAATAGTACAAATTTAATTATAATTCAACATTATAAATAATATTAAAATAAAAATTTTTATTATCATAAAAAAAAGTAACATAGTGCAATATTATTATAAATTATTTCAATAGTTAATACCAATAATAATAAATAAATTATTGATACAATTCTAATCATAAACATAAAACATTAAACTTTTAAAACAAATCCATGTGCTTATATTATGATTACAACATACAAACAAAATTTAACGAAGACACTTCAAAATATTATTATTATCATTATTTTGAATGAATTTTCATCTGTGAACAGATTATTTAACAACATCTAAAACAGCAGCAACAACAACAACATTATAAACGTTTATATGATATTTAAAGTGTGTGTATAACATAACATATTTTTATACGTAGAAGAATATAAACGAAAAATAACTTTGTGTTGTAAAAGCTTGTGCTTTATTATTTTTTATGGTATAGAACAGATTTTATTTTATTTTTTTGGGAGAAAAGCATAATTATTATTATTATGATATTGTTGCTTCCAGTTTCATGTGTTTTATATGATTGTGTATTATATTATAAGAGATCGGTATCAAGTGATTTACATGTTGGCAGTAAATTATGATACAAAAAGAAAATTCGGAACTGTTTTTTATTTGTGTGTTTGAATTTTTTTGAATTATTTTTAATTTTATTAAAAATTTTAATTTATTTTTATTTTTTAAATTTTATCTTTTTTTTAACATCATCAATAACGATTATTGATAATGCTTTAAAATTAATAATGATTAAATAAATATGTTTAATATTAAATTAAAATATTAAATTAAAATTAAATTGTAGACGGAAAAATTTTTTTTTTCTTTTTTTTTTATTTTAACATTTAAAAATGTTTTCTTACAAATAATATTACAATTACATGACATTTAATAATATAATTTAAATTTTAAATTATAAAGTTTTTGTTATACATAATGTGGGTATCATGATAAAAGATTGATCTTGAAAAAAGGTTTTCTTTAACATTATTATTAAAAACTTTAATTTTACTTTGAAACTTAAAAAAGAATAAATAAGTAAAGCATGAGCATTTTTGGTTAAATTAAAAAAAAAATAATAAAAACAAATATTAATTTAAACTTACAATTTTTCAGCAATTTCAAGTAAAAAACATTCAAAAAGTAACTTTGGCTCAGAAATAAAATAAAATATTTGGTTGAACCAGCATTTCAATGAAAATTTCGATACGATTCAAAAAATAAAGTACCTGTGTTTCGGAAAATAACATAAAAGTTTTTTAAAAAAATTCCAAAAAATAAACTGATAAAAGAGCGTTAAAATTGGAAAAAAAATTAGAGCGGAGACATTGAAAAAAAAATAAGTTGCATTAAAATACAATAAAGAAAAAAAATTAAAAAGTGACATTTTTTCTTTAACTGACAAGTGTTGTTAAAATAATCAAAAGTGGAGCAAGATAATCTTGTAAGCAAGTGGCTAAATAATACATTCAAAATTAAATCAGAAGCGTTAGATTTACGGTCGACACCAACAGCATCGCTTTCACCAATTCTACCCGGATTCCCATCGTCTGGTGGAGGTGGAATGACAACAGATATCCAACAACAAGCCAATAATCGAAGTTTATTTAGTAAAATGAATACAGATTTTTGGCAACAGGCACGTGGTCCACCACTAATGCCACACTCATTAAACTTATTAAATAACTCATCGCCAAACACGACACCAACAAATTTATCATCTGTCCCAATTCCCAATACACCCTCATCGCAGGGTAATTCTGGTAGTCCACCAGCACTACCAGGCAGTGGTTCACTATTATCACCCTCAAATTTGCATCATCATCTTGCACTCATGCAACAACAACACCAAATGCCAAATCAACCGTCATCAGCATCACTTCAAAGTGCTCTGATGAATTTGGCAACTGGTAATTTGGGGGGTCCCGGTCCAAACAATAATAATAATAGTAATCCGAATAATAATGGCATGAATTCAGGTAACAATTCAGCTAATCCATCAATGAATACGGGAAATATCGAACAGAAATACAATGATCACTTAGCCACAGCGCAAAATTTACAAATGGCATTGGCAGCCCAACAACAGCAACAACAACAACAAAATAATTCACAGCAACTTAATACAAATAATAATAATAATAACAATAATGCAAATAATAACAGTAATAACACAAATAATACGAACAATAATTTAAATAATAACAATAATAATCAGCAACAACAATCAAATGTTAATAATAACAACAATAATAATAATAACACGAACAATTCGCAACAACAACCTCCACAATCAGCGACACCCGGAGGGAGTTCAACACCTGATATCAAACTGAGCGCCGAAAAACTCGTCAATGAATTTCAGGTGAGTTGAAATTTCTTTCTTTAATTTTTAAAAACATTCATCATTTATACATGTTTTTTGGTTATTAAACACTAATTTAAAAAAAAATATGCAAGCAAGTTATACATTTTATTATCATAACAATTATAAAGTTAAAAGTCAAGTGAAATAAAATTATAAAATAATAATAATAAAAATACATAAAACAATTAAATTACAAAATAAAAAAAAAATTATATATAAATTATATTTTGCTGGTGATTTTATTTAAAAAAAAAAAATGTGCCTTTTCTTTTTCAACGCGTTTAAAACGATTTTTCTTCCTCAGCAAAAGAATATAATTTTTCTCTCGCTATAGTTCGCTATATTTGATATAAAGGAGTACAATGATATATAAAATTGTACATTAATTTACCACCCCTTTTTCAGAAAATAAAATACAAAAAAAAAAATTGTATGCAATATAAAAATACTGAGAAACACGTCCTTCAAAGTAGCCTCAACTCAACTCTATAACAGTAAGAGAAAAAATTTAAAAAAAAATTATAATGAGAAAAATACATACACATTTACATTTAATATACACATTTATATGGAACATCGTTGACTTGAGTTTTTTCCTCTCACCGGAAAATTTTTTTTCTGTTGCGCAAGATATACATGAAGTTGTACATGTCTCCATATAAAATAATAATAATAATAAATGTGTAGAAGTAGGATATTTTTTTTCTGCAAGTATAGATATAACTTATAATAATAATATAAAAAGTGTAGTTGAAATGTGTACATGAGTGATCGTTGTACGAATGTATGCATGTGGAAAAAATATAAGAAAGGCAAGAAAATGGAAAAAGGGAAAAAAATTGTGTGTATGGACAGTACATTTGAGTATTTTGAGCGGGTGTATCTAGAAAACATATTATATGTGTATGAAAAAAAAAATAGTAAGAAGAACAAGAAGGGATATTGCGCTTGTCCTTACTTTATTTTTTTTCTATTTTTTTTATTTTAATATTATATATATATATATTTAAATGATAATGTTTTACACAGAGTAACTTGTATAGAAACTTATATTATATGGGAGATGCGTGTCTAAGCGGTCGTCGTCGTCCAACATAAAATTACAGAAAAAAATTTATATGTTTATTGGGCGGGATTTTTAAAAACTCCCCACTTAAACTTAAAAAAAAATTATTATATTATTTTTTTTATGTACAAATAACATTTCTAAAATCATTATATACAATAAAGAAAAAACCGTGCATATTACATTTTTTTAGTATCCTTTATAAAATGTTATACATATTTTTTATAAATATAATATTATGTTATATTATATGTATAATTCATAATATTAAACAGGGTATGAGAAGAAGAAGAAAAACTTGAAGAAACAATATGATATATATAATATTTCGGACCAATGAATGCATGAACGTAATAATAGTAAAATAATAATAATAATACAAAAAAATATACAGAAAAAAAGGATACTTGCGAAAAGAATAAGAATACACACAATTATGTATGTTGTGTATTGTGTAAAATGAAAAGGAGGAATAATTATTATTAGTAAAAATACGAAGAATAAACGACGATTTAATTCTTATATTTTTTTTCCTTTAACATTATATTTTCTCAATTTTTTGTGTATTTTTCGTATAAATATAAGTTTATGCCGAATATCATACGAAAAATTGTATACATATAAACATAACATTATACCGGTCGTCTTATTACACATTTATGTATAAATCGTATCTTTTTCAGTTAAGCAACTTGTACACTATGTGTATATGATGTATATGAATAAAATAATATAAAAAAAAACAAGAAGAATACCCCTCCGGTATAAGCAACCCTTTCTTTTATTTTTACATTTTATTTTATATTTTATTTTACTTTACTTCGTTTCTGTATGTTTAAAGGGGTGTAGAAACCTGTACATTTCTGTATATATATAATTTTTTTTATTTTAATATATATTATAATATATATATTTTTTTTCCTTTTCTATAACAAACTCCTGTAGACATAAGTCAGTCGTTCTTTTTGAGTATTGTGTATTATTATATGTGTATTTTGTAGACGGAGAATCTACATTATTATTATCAGAAAAGGAGTATTTTTAGTTTTATACATATTATACATATTTTTTTAAAAAAGTTATTTCAGAAGGGTTAGAGCCTTCGTTAAGAAAAGACGTCCTTGTAAGAATTTTCAACTGTATACCAAAAAAAAAATTTTTTTCTTAAAATATATTTATATATTGTAATGTGTATCCATACACATACATAGAGATAGAAAGTGGTTCATAGTATACGGAAAAAAATTATTTTATAAGATAAATATTATCATACATATTATTGATCAGTTAGAATGTGTGATATATCACACATATAAACATATAAAACATTTGATAAGAAATTTAAAAAAAAAAATAAATAAATACAAATATTTAAAAGAAAAAATCCTTGAAAGTGAGAAATAAATATAAAGTGAAATAAAATTTTATAAACATAAAAAATTATAAGTTTTACTTATAAAATTATTCAATTTAAAATGATTGAAGCAAAAAAAATCAATGTTTGAATACAAAATAAAAATTTAAGAGAAAATTTTGAGTGATTTTAATTTAATTTTTTCAAGTAAAAAAACTATCATTTACCGTTTGCCAAATAAAAAAAAATATTTTTTTAAGTGATGATTTTAGAAGAGCGAGAAATTGAAGCATCTTCAGTTGATTCATTTTACGAAGACGAAGAAGAAGAAGAAGTTGACTTCAAAGTAATTCAATCAATTTTTTTTTTGTTAACATTGATTGGAAAAAATTTTAATTTTAATTTTTAAAAATATTTTTAATTTTTTTTCTTCAAAATTCATGTTTGATCAAAATTTTTAATATTTTATTTTTTGTAATAACGTTTATTAAATATTTATAATTTTTATTTTTACATGTCCTTGTGAATTTAAAGTTTTTTGTATTATTTTTGAATTTGAAATTTAAATTTTTGACTAGAAATTGAGGTTGATTATTAATTTTTTTTTTTTATTAAATTTTAAATTAAAATTTTTATTTACTTTACTATCAAAAAAAAAATAATAATTTTATTTTAATTTAAAAGTGATTTTATACAAAAATAAGAAAAATAAAGACTGATATCGCATCAAATAAAAATAATAATTATTATTATTATAATAATTAAACATTATAATTATTTATAATAAAGGAAAAAAATAGTGTTAAGCAAATAAAAATAATAAAATTCTGAAAGGATTCTGAAAGTTTAAATATTGTGTAATTATGATATTTTTTTTTGTATTTGTGTGTTTTTTGTAGAAAATTAATGGAAAATCAAACATTTAAATGAAAAATATAAAATTGTATAACTTTTTATCATAACGTTAATGAAAATGATAATAAAAAGTTACTCGCTTGCACATTTTTTTTATAATTTTTTTTTTTATTCTTATAATTTAATGTTAGAAAAAAAATTTACAGAAATTATTAAACAATAAAAATTGGCAATATATTATTTTTTGAAAACAAAACAAATTATTTTTTTATTTTACATTTTTTTTTATTTCACTCACACTGACTTTTTTGTGGCTCATATTTTATGGTTTGTTTGTGTTTTAATTTTTTTTTACATTCATTGTTGTAGTTAGAAAACACATTATTACTAATAATTAACATTAAAAAAAATATTAATTTAATATTAAATTTTAAGATTAATACTAACTTTTCTTTTAAATTTTCTTCCACTTTCATGCTGCTTTTATTTGAAAAAAAACATTTTGGAATGTGAAAATCAAAATTAACCAAAAATCGTGAAAAAATTATAAAACTTAATGTTACACAAATCATAGCAATTAACCCGGTCGAATAATGCAGCATCAATTAATGACCGAACTTTAGAAGAATGCTGGTCAACCCTTCAACGAGTGAGTTGGCATCTATTCCGCTGTGTATTGTACTCTTCCACAGAAACATTTTTTTTTTGTTTTTTTCATTTTTTTCTTATAATTTCAATTTTTTGTTATTTCTCTCCAAAAATTATGATTGACCCATCATCTGATTTTAATATTAAATATATAAAGTGACCCCTTGATTAAAAAAAAATTAAAATTAAACATTTAATTCAATTCAATTCAATTCAATCGAATTACATCTGTTACAATTTTTTAACTTTAATTTAATGTTTAAACAAAATACATATGTAAATGTAGTTTTTCGGTAAATTTTACAAAATAATTGTTTATTACATCCTTAAATAAATTGATTTTTCTTTGTATGTTCCTTTTTATACATTATTCGTGTAAATGCGTAATTTTTTGTTATAATTTAATTTAAAACCGACAATTTTGTAATGAAATAATATTAATTTAATCACTTACATAATTGGACTTGATTCAAACGATTTTTTATATAAACTTTAACTTTTTACGAATTTGCCGTCGCTACATTTTTTTTCATTTTATCTAAAAATTTTCATAAATATTTTTATTTGTAATTGATGAAATTTAATCAAAATAATCAATTTTAAAATATTTACATTGAAATTTAATAATTAAAATTTATCAGGAAATTCAAAACTCAAACAGCTAACATTTTCTTAAAATTATGTTAAGGGTCACTTTTACATTTCCCTATTTCATTATTTTTTTTTCATTTCATCAGTATTTATTATTTTTTTGTAAGTTATTGTTTCACTTTTCATTGAAATTTATTATTGGTTGCATTTTTATATTATTCAAGATTTTGTGTTGACTTCACTTCTGTTTCAAATTCACATTTCTTTTTAATTTTATGTTTATATTTTATTATAATTTTTTCAATATTTTATTAATTTAATCATGTTTTATGTTAATATTAATAATTATAATAATATAAACGATTAAATTGGTAAGTAATGCATTACCATTTAACTCGCTTAAAAGAGGGAGATTTTTTCCGTCCAGAATTTTCAGATTACTTCAAAAAATGTTTTTTTCCGTCTTTTCACTTTAAAATATCTGTCAAAGCTTTAAAAAGATGAACAAAATTTGGTAAGTACATTTAAACTAACATTAAATTGATATATTTTACACATCAAATATCTTACTTCAAATTTAAATTTTACTTTAAAAACATTATTAAACTTTTTAAATAATCGATGAATTTCAAGCTTTAAAATCATTGTATAATGTTATATGTTTCCTTTTTATATTCACATACATATATGTATAACAAAACTTTTCTAAAATTTATATTTGAAAAACATATATAACATGTATATTTATATGTACGACCTTTAATTTTCAAAGACGATGTTGACGACGACACAATAATATGAAGAGAGTATCGTAACATCATACATGTATATATAATGGTTATGTATATATAAAATAATATGCAGACATATAAAATCATGAACACACAAAAATTTTACAAAAACTTTTTTGAGTGAAATAGAGATGAACGTCTGTTATTTTATTATTATTATATTTTCACAGATTCATTGCCTTTATATTTTACCTATAACATATACTTTATTTGGAATAATATGAAAACAACATACTTTTACCTTTTTATGTGTCTACCAAAATATATATAATATGATGGATAACAATTTAATATATATACATATCATGTGTATGTAAAAGACTGGAGTGTGATATGTGTGTATAAAAGGATGAATGTTTATCAAATTATTTGTTTTAATATTATTATTATTGTTATCATTAAAAAAGAGTTCGAGATTTAACATGTGATTTTTATCCTTATATACATTTTCAAAGAAACATTTAAACATTATATAAAAAGTTTTCTGGTTTTAAATGTAATAAAAAGAAAATCAATAATAAATTACTTTAATTTTGTGAATGAAATTTAAAATTAAAAACATGTTATAACTCAATTTTTGTTTTGTATATTCTATTTCCTTTATTAGTTTGTCATCAAAGATTTATATTTTCTTATTATATTATAATATATAACTTAATAAAAATTCATAATAAAAGAGAGAATATTTATTCATATATAAAATGTAATGTTATAAGAATATGAGAAATATGGGCCAAAGTATACAAAGACTTTGCAAAAGTTTGTTATACTACTATTTATTTATTATTATGATTGTGTAACCAATTATTTACACATTCATGAGTATTATTTTTAATGTGTATCTATACATCATATACATATAAATTCATTGATAATAGCAATAATAATAATAATAATAATGTAAAAGACGGACTTTACTTTATTATTCTATTTACTCTAATATGTAGGTTAGTTATAAATTGTTTCATCAAGACATTTTGTGTCGTAGTTGCGTTTTCGTTCAAAGACTTAAAATAATAATGATGATGATATACATAAGAAAACGACACAATTCATTCTAACCGGGAAATGATAATGAATAAATGAAATGTGTGTAACTGGAACATTGCTTAGAATTTGTACACAATATTAATTTTAATATAAAATTTTTATTAAGAAGACCTTGATTTGATTCAAAAAAATTGAAATTGAATATAAAATAATATACATACCAAAAAATAATAATGATAACATTTAATATTTGGTTTAGTAACCCTTTTTCTCACTCTCACTCACTCTTAATGTTTTTTCATACAATGTATCATTCCGTGCCGGGTTTTGACGGCAGGGAATCCCTTTTTTTAATTGTAATTTTTGATATGTGTCTAAACTTTTTGCATATTATCGTATTATTCATCATTGTCATCATCATCATCGTCGTCGTCGCGGCGATAATCATGTCCATTGAACAATTTACCCATTTTATTTGTCTGACACACATTTTGCTATCCCTTCATCATCATAATCAACCTTTTTTGTTGGATTTAAATTTAATCAAACACCAATTTTAAAGTAACAAAATTTAAATATATATTATATGTAATACAAATTTATACAGTTAGTCCTTGATCTATTTTTAAAATAAATTTCTAAAGTTTAACTTAAAAAAAATATTCAAGAACACACAAATTAAAATTTTAACTACGCGCGTGTGGTATAAGAGAGAAAACTTGTCTTGAAATTTTTCAAAGAACAACATTTATATATAAAACAAAACTTTATAAACGTTCACATTTAGACCGGTGTTATATTAAATGGCATGCTTTGAACATGCTTTAACTATTTAACTTTTATATATAAATAAATGAAAGAAATTACTTGGAATGAAAAAATAACTTATAGACGAGTGCTCCTGTTTATGTTAATTTCATTAACGAACGAACTAACTAACTAACTTACAATTTCAAACCATATACAAATTATGTGCCAATGTTAAATGTCTAATACATGATTTACAGACAATCGCAATTAAGAATCGTTACCTGTTTATTCACAATTTAAACATTATTATGCTTTTTTTTCATTTTAAACATTAAATGCATTATAAAATTAGCCTCTTATTTAGAAGGAAAAAAAACGAAATCAAGTGTGAGAGAAACTATAAATTTTATATCAAAGCAGAATTTATTTAAGAAGAAATAAACTAATTTAAAATAAAAAGGTGAAATAAAATGTAAATGAATAAATCATTATATTTTACATTATACATACATTCCATATACATATACATAAGAGATAATATAATATAATATACAATTATTGCGCACGTGCTAAAGAAGCATAAAAGTTTTATGTATATACACATAATGCATCAACCATTTATAATAATTATATTATGAAATTTATATGAAATTTTTTTCCCACATAGCCATTGGATACTCTCAAATGTGAGTCCAACCTTAGATATCATTGTATAATGATTTTTTTAAAACATTTTTATTTAATATTCATTTTTAATTAAAACTGAGTTTAAAATGGTGAACTTTTCACAATCTTGTATTGTTAAGTTAATATGAAAAAAAAAATATATTAAATTACAATTGAAATCATGAATGCATAACGAAGATTCATTTTTATCTTCTTTTCATTTAATACGTGTGTATAACATATAAATTTAAACATAATCAAGTTAAATTTATTATTTTTAATTATTATTATTATTATTAAATAAAATATAAGATTTTTCTATATTTTCTATATTCATTCATCCAACTAATATTATTCTTAACAATTTATCAATTTCAAATTAGATGGATCGATTTTGTATTAAAAAAATTAGATTCAATGATAAAAAACTAACTTTTATATGTTTAAATATCATGTTATATTATAGTATTAAGTGCAATAATTAATTGTATACTTCAATGTTTTATCATTAAATCTCTGTTTTTACACATTTCTGATATCTTTTAAGATTTTCAAGATGAATTTTATTTTAACCTTTTAAATGTTTTTTTTTTCTCAATACATGAAAATTTCGTAACCTTCCTCAATTTTAATTTTATTATGTGTGTAAAAATATTTTCGCAAATAAAAAATTTATTAATAGACTGTTTGTATTTTTTTATAAAAAAATTTCAACTATATATTTTGAAGGTCAAAACATTGAAGTTTAAAAAAAAATATTTTTATATAAGGCTATTTTTATTTTTTTTTAAATTAAAATGCATTAAAAATTTAAAAATTATTATAATAATATAATATAAAAAAAATATCAAAAACTTTATGCCCTGTCGGAAGTAAACTCCTGAAGAATAGGGGGTAACTCCTGAAATTCAGGAGTTAACTCCTAATAATCAGGAGTTGAGCTTTTGAAATTAAGGTGTTATTAAAAATAGTTTTATAAAATTTAAAACGTAGAAATTAAACAAAATTTGAATCAATTAATTAATTTAATTAATAAATGGAATAATGGAAATAAAAAAATCTAAAAAATCCAAAATTCTTAAAAAATCAAAATACTCAAAAAACTCAAAAGGAATTTTCCAGAATTTTCAAAAAAGTCAAAAAACTCAAAATTTTCAAAAAAATCAAAATTTCAAAAGAGTTTAATAAAAATCTAGAAATGAATTAAAACTCAAAATTTAAAATATAAACAATTTTTTTTAAAAAGTCAAAATACTTAAATATTCAAAAATTTCAAGAAAATTAAAAAAGCTTAAGAGTAGTTTTCCAAAAGTATCGAATTCCATTTCCACTGGAAATTTTCTTGAACTTTTTGGATATATTAAATTTTATTACTTTTTAAAAAAATTTTGAGTTTTTTTACTTTAAAAAAAATTTTGAGTTTTTAGATTTTTTATTTCCATAAATTAATTAATTGATTTAAAATTTGTTTAATTTCTAAGTTTTTAATTTTATTAAAACTATTTTTTTTATAACTCCTGAATTTCAGGAGCTCAACTCTTGATTATAAGAAGTTAACTCCTATTCTTCAGGAGTTTACTTCCGACAGGGTGTACAAAAACAAATCAATACAATTAATATTTTTATCTTACATAAAACATTATAAATTTTAATTTCCATTACTTAAGATTTTATATTGAATTACACAACAAAGTATTTCGCGACACTACATTTTTCAAATTAATGTTTATTTTTTTTTTTGTATAAATTTAATATTAGAATCAATTTCAATTTAAAAACATAAAATAAAACTTTTATTATCAATATATACATTTCAATATAAATTATATAAATAATAATAATAATAAAAGACAATTAATATGTATTTTAACAATAAATTTTAATCGGGCATTGACACTATAAGAAAAAATCTAGCTCTGACCTGTACTCATTTGTTATAATAATAATAAATATGTGTGTAATTTGAACAGAAAAAAAACTGCAATACAATAAAAATCGTAAATAATAAATGTAATGGTTAATTACATGTTATATGTGTCGTAATAATATATCTCTTGTGGATTAACATTCGTACAACATTTTATATAGATATTGATGAACGTTACACAAAAGGGATTAATAATAATAAAAATAAAGTAAAAAAAAAAGTTAAGAAGAAATTCATACCATTTAAAGTTATATCTTAAATGTATAAGATGTTCATCATAATGTTATATGTGTATAATGTTTTTTGTATAATTTTTTTATAAATTTAATATGAATTGCAATATATTGATGATGATGATTAAAGAAGAGTTCCAATGTGATGTAATATGTTAAATTAGTTTTTTTTTTAACATTATGTTATATTAATTTTTACATGTAATCAACACAACATTAGTTCATTTTTTGCATTAATTTTTTTTATAATATTTAAAAGATGATGATCATCATCATTAAATGGCAAAGTCATAGTAAAGTTATTATACCATGACAATTTAGATTATATTTTACGCAATAAAAACGGTTCAAAAGGTGAAAGAATGCTTCATCATTAATCGATGTTCTCGACATGTTATACATTATGATAAAATATTTTTTTATAATTACATTTTTATATAAATAATGATAACATTTTTAATGAAATATCATTATTATCATGATATTTTAACTTGATAGAATCCAGAAATAGTATTTTTTTGCGATGATTTTAATAAAAAAAAAAGAAATAAGACAAAAAAAATGCATTCTTGACTCTCTTATTACATGTTTAATGTACATGTATTAAATTATATTATATATGACATACGTATATAAATTTTGTGTTTAAAAAAAATAAAAAATTAATATACAGTTCATAGATAAAGTAACACACACACATCACATATTGTTCCTCCAATATTCTTTTAAAATGATGCAAAATTATTTTTATTTTAAATATTCATTAAAAAAAAAAGAAAAAAAAAAAAATAAGAGTAAAGAGTAACAGTTTTGTGTTTCTATACATTTATAATAATATACAGTTCATAATATGATATGAATATAAAAAAGATATAAACGCGACGAAGGATAAAAAATATTCACACACGCGAATCTTTCTCTTACAATAATAATAATAATAATAATTTAAAAAAAATCATATATTTTGTACTTGGTTGATCTGATGCAATATGTGCAGAATTGCATTTTTTTTATATTTTTATACATGAAATACAAATATACATATATGATGATGCTCCGTGAAAAAAAACATATATTTTTTTTTATTTCTAGCTTCATCATACATGTGTGTTAGCAATTTTTTTTATTAATTTTTTTTCTTTCAAAAAAAATTTATATATGATAGAGAAGAAAAAGAAAATGTGTATACATTTACAAACATATACAATAATAATATAAAAAAATATAATAATAAATATAAAATAGTACTTCTACATGTGTATATACATATAAAATGCACTTACAATAACAAAACTAGATATAGCCAACAGCAGCAAAACACACTGTGAATTACATACACACACACACATACATTTAACACAAATAGATTGAATGCATTCAATATTTGCAGTATATGCACAATATAATTTTTTTTTTATTTATTTTTTTTTTTATTAAAAAAACTTACTACTTTTGCAACGAATAGTTGTTGCCTTAGTAGTTTTATACAATTCTCTCTCGCGGGCACCAGAATATTTTTAAAAGTCAGTGCATTTTTTTATATTTAATTAGAAATACTACGCAATGTCAAGTGAGCGCATCAACCGCATTGTTACATGTTATTAACAAAAAAATATTATAAAAAAATATTTTAATTTGAATGTGAAACAAAAAAAATTTGTGTGAAAAAAGTATCAAAATTTTTGTATAAAAATTATTATCTAACCGGGAAATAATAAAATAAGTTGAAAAAATATATTAAAATAATAAAATTTCTATTATTATCACATCATATTAATGATAATAATCATATAAAGTGACCTTTTAACATGATTCCAATATTATTATTATTATTGTGATTATTATTAATATACATAAGGAATATGATACACAAATTAAATAATAATAATAATTAAGTAAAGTGCATTCTGTGAAGGTCAAGAATAAAAATTTGATTAGAATTTGTCTATGAATAGAAAAAAAATAATAAAATTTAATAAAAATTATTTTGAGAACACTCGTGCGAGTTATATTAAATAAAAAAATTATATAAATAAAAATTTTAATGCACAATCATAAGCAAAAAGTATTTTTTTTGGATAAAAGTTATTTTTACATTAATAAGTGATATTGATACAAGGCTTTCCTTAGCAAAAAAATTAAAATAATTAAAAAAAAAATCTGTAATAATCTCATCATAAAAGAAAAACAAAATACAATCAATGATGAATCAACAAATGAATCAAGAAATTGATCAAAAACCGCCACTGGAATTCGTTGAAAAGGTGAGAAGTTTAAAATAAATGTGAAATTTGCTATGATTTGTGTGAAAATGTCTGAAAATTAGTGAATTAGTGAACATCTTGAATAATGAGCGATTTTATTTTATACATTTTGATTATAAAAACTTAATTAATTTAATAAAAAAATCAAAATTAATGGAAAAAATATTCATAATCCAAATAATTAACATTGTTATACATTGAGCATTGTTATATATTCTAATATTATCATACACATTTTTATACAAAAAGTGAATCCCATCAAAATCATTACAAAACTTAACTAATTTAATATTAATAAACTGATTTAAATTGTATTCAATCAATGAATTGATATTTTTTGAATAATTTAATTTAAACTGTTAACACATAACATTGTTTTTATTTTCTATTAAATTTCAAAAGAAATTTATATAATTATAAATAATTTAAATAGATCCAGAACTTTTCATTATTTCATTTCTTTTTTTTAATATAATCTATAATGTTAATGATCATCACGATGAATTGTATTGATTTTATATAAAATAAATAAATATTTTTTAATATTTCATTATTTTAACGAGACGACCTCAAAATCAAATGCAAATACGTTAAATAAAACATGAAGACAACAATCAACAATACAAATTTTTAGTGAAAAACTGTCCAAATTATTCACTGTGCAATGAAACACTTAAAAAAATTAAAATAAATTGATATAAAAAAATAACCTACGACAACTGACTTGATGTTAAGTCGTTCTGTTATTGTTTTATTTTTTTTTTCGTTGTATGTTCGTTGATGATAATTTTTATAAGTATATATATATATATATATACATATATACATTTATAAAAATTTAATTTAACAGACAACAGACGAAAATAATAAAAAAAAAAATATAAAAAAAATATTTGGAGAATATAACACACATACAGTAACCGTGTGTGTGTGTGTGTATTTGTACATATAAAATATACATCTAATGAGTTGCAGAAATGCGAATTATTTTTAGAATTTTTTAAAATTTTATACATATATTATATATACACAGAAATGTGATGAAGAATTCATTTGTAATATAATATAATATAAGATGAAGAAGAACAGAATCAAGAACAGTCATTGACATCTTTAATTTCATTCATTTCATTAATGTTCCATTTTTAATTTAACAAATTTTAACATTAAATTAAATGAAATTAAACTAAAGATACATTTCATAAAATAATAATAAAAATAATGTATATTTAATTGAAACATTATATTTGCGTATATGTAAGATCATTATTATTACTTAGTGTGGCCACGTGCTACTATGTGCAATGCCGGCCGCTGAATTGAATGATTTCATTGTGAAAACAATGCTTTTTTTAATGTTTTATGTTTGTTTATATGTATATATATACATATTATAATAATGAATAACATACAACAATAAATATACATCAATTGATAACAATATTATTATACAAGAACAAGAATAAGACGAAGGTAACTTTCACGACCTCACGAATATTTTATACTCGCGTGCCATATTGCCATAGGTCAATATTTAATATTATTATTATTATTATTGTTCGTCTCCAAAATTAAACTTCTTATAATCCATTTAGTAATGTGTATAATTCTTAATTTTTATATTTTATATTATCATAGCAGAAGCACATTAAAATATTCATTGAGTCAGGCAATGACTTTTATTTTAAAACATTTATTTATACTTGAGTTTTTTTTTTTATAAAAATTTATAATAAGGTTTAAATTCAACGTCTTCTTGCAATATTATTAGTATATTTATGTCTTCTTTTCTTACACATGTATAATGTATAAATGTATATAGTAAAAAAATAATCATTTTAAGCAGAAAAAAATGAGCAAAATTAAATGAAAAAGAATAATAATAATAAAAAAAATATCTGCGATATATTTATAAATGAAAAAGAAGAACGTTACATATATGTATAAAAAAAATAATAAAAATAATAAACGCGCGCGTAAGTAATGTTTATTATTATTCTTATTAATATATACATATATGTATACATTTATAACATTTATTTTTATTTTTATTCACGGTGTGGCAAATAGATGCAAAAAATACATTTATATGAAAAAAAAGTAATAATAATAATCAACATATATGACTGTGTATATCTCTCTAATGATGTTGATGACTGTACGAGATCGCGTTCCTTGTTTGCTTGCCGATGGTGAGATGTTGATGATGATCATGAATATGATGAAGAAATGTGTGTACTCACATCTGTGGAGAGATCTTCAGATTTCTTATTATAAGTATTTTTCTTTTACTTTAAAAAAATAAGTTAAATAAAAATCATACACACAACACATATGTATGTATAAGAAGAAAAAAAATTAAACGAAACTCCATCATCATCATGAGCAAGCATCGTCATAGTACATTTATATAGGAGTCTGTATAAGTAAAATGTATAAGCAAAAAAATGCATCACACACATCTTATATTATTATTTTTATTATTGCAATATAACAGAGCACTAACCTAGGACAAGGAGATAGTTCAATGCCTTTAAAACATTTTTGTGTTTATTTTTTTTTTCTATATACATTTATATTCTTCATCATCATCATCTTTAAAATACACATTTTATATGTAGAACACAGATATCGCGGTATGAAAGCGCAATTTTTATTTATTTTTTTCTTCTTAATATTAAATTTAATTTTTTTTTCTCCTTTTATATTCATGGAATCATCATACACATTTTGAAATGAATGTTTCATGTCATCTTATAATATACAACACATATAATGTTTAAATAAAAAAAAACACACACACAGTTTAAAATAAATAACAAAAAAATTAACTTTTAAATTTGATGTACATTTAATTTTATTATTATTATTATTATAAATAATGTGTTATGTATAATGAAGTATGTATGTTAAAAACGTGCCAATAATGTAACACCAATTAGTCAATTAAATACTCATTTTACTCAATAATTTCACCATATCCATCCATGTTTATCTACGGTTTTTTATAAATTTATTTCAAATAGTATTAATAATAATATAAAAAGAAAAGAAAGAGAAAAAATAAATTAAATATTGAAGTGAATCATTAATAATGCATTAAAAAAGCAAACAAAAATTACATCGTATATAACTTGACCATGTAATCGCTTGATCTGATCTTTTTAATATAAAATCAATAAGAATAAAAAGTAAAAAAAAAAATGCATAATAAATAAATGACCAGAGATGTTTAATATGCGTAGGTAAAATAGTTATAATAATAAATGTTTTAACGAATATAAAAAAAATAGAATAAAAACTGGATAACTGTATTAGGCTTTACAACAACACAGAAATCCAACCAAACATAAGCAAGATATGTATCATATTCAATATTTTATTTTAATAATTATAATTAATTAATAATAATAATAAACATTGTATTGAACGTTAAAAAAAAATCAACTGAAAGAGTATAAAAAAATTACATTAAGATTCCGCGTGTTCAAAAAGAGAATCCGCGTGTTATATTCAGCATTAAATATATAACATGAAAGTTGCATTATTATTAATATTATTATAAAAGTTATTGTATACACATCATATACAACATACATATTATATTGTATGTAAATACGTTTAGAGAAGAACTAATATTGAATGAATTTTATTTTTATTCATATTTAATAATAATAAAAAAAAATTATAATAAAAGCGATAAAGAGACAAAAGAAAAAAAAAATGCGGATTTAATTTTTTCTTCTTACATTCATATCATATTATATTCCTTTTTCATTTTATAATAATAATAGAAAATATTTAAATAAATACAATTTTTTTTATTTATATGAAAATTATGTCAATTGAATAATCGTGTTGTGATCGTGTTCAATGACGTCTTATAAAGGTTGTTTATAGAGAGTACATTGTCCTAATTAAATATATTTCATTGTTTTGCATTAATATTACACAATATATGTATATAAATTGATTATTAATTTAACATTCACATTCTAAATTAAAATAGAAGTATTTTTGACATTAAAAATTAAATTTATTTTTTATTTTATAATAATAATAATGTAATGTCACGCGGTTGCTTCTAATGTTTATTTTTGTAATAAAAATGTTACAAATGTTGATTTCACAGTGATCACATATCAATAATAATAATATTAAAATGTATTCCTTTTATATACCTATATGAAATATGTTGTATTAAAATGATATATGAAATTGAATATAATAAATGGATTAAACTTGAGATTTATGCATGCTGTGTTTTGATCTAGTATTCAGGTTCGTTACTGTTACAGGTTTTTATTGTAAATTGTATGCAAACATGGACAAATTCCAGCAATGTATGGAAAAAGAAACAATAAAATATTTGTAACTAACTGAAAAAATGTTTTAAAAAGTTATTTAAATGTTATGTGAACTGGAATTGAAATTAGAAGTATCTTATTTATATCATATATTTGATGAAAAAATTACACGGTAGGCAAGAATGTTGTAAGCTATTTAATCAGCTATTTAATGTCATCTGAAATTTTAGCTACCGGTATGAATATGTAATCATTATAATGTTTTTCACGATCGATGAAGATGAATTTCATATAGAAATAAGACACCTAAAAAACTTTATTAGATTTTATCCTCCAAATCTAGAACAAGCTGAGTCACTTGGTATAAGAAAGCCCTGTCGAAAGTAAACTCCTGAATTTCAGGAGTTAACCCCAAATATTCAGGAGTTGAGCTTCTGAAATTCAGGAGTTATAAAAAAATGGTTTTATAAAATTTAAAACGTAGAAATTAAACATAAACAAAAAATAAATCAATTAATTAATTTGTGGAAGTAAAAAATCTAAATACTTAAAATTTTCATTAAATTAATAAAATTTTGTGAAAATTTTAAGTTTTTACACTTTTTTGAGTTTTTTGAAATTTTTTTATTTCCATAAATTAATTAATTGATTTATATTTTGTTTATGTTAAATTTTAACGTTTTAAATTTTATTATACTATTTTATAACTCCTGATTTTCAGAAGTTTACTTCTGTCAGGGAGTAAAGATCTCCAAAACACATTTCATAATTTCATAATTAAAGTTTCACACACAAAATCATAAGACTTTCTATTTAAAATCTTATAACTTAGGAAAAAAAGTAATTAAATTGATCAAAAAAAAAACATTTCACTTCAAAATTTTATAGAAAAGTAAATTAACTTCTTATAATACCTGTGTATAAATATAGTGAGATACACATTTAATTTATAACGAGGAAGTAAAAAGGTCATTTCTTTTCAAATTAATCCATGTGTGTTTTAATATACACACAGTGCATAGAGAGATTGATTAATTGCGTTAAAATTTTTATTTTTCCTCGCAATTTCAAATACCAAATGCAATATATGATGATGATATAAAAAAAAGTAACAAAAAAAGTGTAATAATAAAAGATAAAGTACTTTTCTCTGTTTAAATTGATAGCTACCTCTTTAAATTATAAATTGCTGCACATCCATATAAAAAATAACGAAAGGTATATCTAATAATATTAAACATTAAAAAAAAATTGATGAAATGAAAGAAATTCCTAACTGATGTACACAATGAATGTAACATTAAACATGCGTGAATAATAAGGAGGAAAAACTGCATTCAATGTGTATTAAAATGTTCAAATAAAAGAAAAATTGTAATAATGAAAGGAAAGGAACAAAAAAATATATAAAATAAAATGCAATCATAAAAACGGGGCCATGTATGTTCAATGTGTGTGTGTGTGTGTGTGTATGATAACAGAAAAAAATAACTTAACTTCTTGTTAGTTAGTTACCATTATTATTATTATTACTTTTATATTGTTAAAAGGAACGCTCAATACAATTTTTATTTACGCTTACACATTGAAAAAAAAACATAACAAAATCAATTCTTCTATCTCTAATAGTAATAATAATAATAATGAAATTTAATTTTTTTTCAAGCAATGCAACTTAATTTCTTTTATTTTTTTTATTTTAAAATACATATTTTTAAAATATACTCATATTCAACATTAAAATATTATATCTTTAAGTGTGTGTATGTTAATATTGTATGAAAGTACAAGCAAAAATAGAAAATATGGGAGGCAAATGCATTTAAAACTTTTTTTTGCACTTGAACTACAAAAAGAATTAAAAACGCGAACCTTTTAATATAAATAATAATAATAAAACATAGATAGATACACATTTATATAAGAATATATACTGTGTATAATAATAAAATGTTAAAAAAGAAATTGTAATAGGATTTTACACATTTTATACATTCATATATATGATGAGATGATATTTAATTTTTAATATTAATAGTGTATGAATATAATACATGAAATCTTATAATATTATCATCTTATACTTAGAAAATTTTAATTTTTTTTCTCGTATTTATCAGATGCGTTTAAATAAAAAAAAAACTATATTAATTTTATATGATTAGCTTCATGATTATTACACATTTTTATACGCATTTAATAATAAAATTATTTTCTTATTACTATTAATATTTTAATAAAAATAATTATATTTATTATTATTATTAAAAGAAGATTATTAATAAAAAATTAAATAACATTTAACATTAGAAAACGGTACAGCATAACATAATTTCTAAATTTATTTTGATGTGTTTTATATATTTTATGTTTATTTGATCGTCGTCATCATCATCATCATGTGAGATCATATTAAACGTTTTCTTGATTTCTTTTTTATATGAAATTAATGTATGATTTTACACAAACTTCATATCATCTGAAATAATAAAAAAAATAAAATATATATAATAAATAAAAAAAGGAGTTAAGAGATGTTAAAAGAATATAATGAAGAAAGAAAAAAATAACAAACAACAATAATAACAAACATGAGTGAAATAAAAAAATGTTAAAAAAAATATAAAAAGAACATTCCTGTGTATTATACTATTCATGTTCTAGTACAAAATAAAATAAAAAAAAGTATTATCTCTACATATTTCAGTATACAAATAATAATAATAAAAAGAAGTTCATACACACACATACGCATAAGAATATATTTATAAAATAATGAAAAAAAAAATCATAATAAAAAAAAATCTACAACATGTTACATTATTATAGTTTTAAAGTTAAAAGAAACTTGTAAATAAAAATACAAATAAATATAAAAAAAAATACGCAGGCGGAATAAATAAGGTTCGTTGGCCCCCAGTGATTATATTGTGACGACTTATATAGCGAATTTATTTTTATATTTATAGATAAATAAATTTTGTACTGTATAATTTTTTTATTATTTTATTTTATTTTTTATTATAATTAATAACAATTATTCTTATAGCAAAATGTGTTATACCATTTTCATGTAATCTTAATATTTTAAGATTTTTATAATATATTGAATGTAAAATATAATAACATATAAATAAAATATTAAAATAAAAAATATTTTAATAAATAAAAATTATAATTTTTAGCATCGAGATCAAATTTTTCAATGGAAAAATAATAATATTTGTTTAATATTTTATCTGTTTTTTTTTCTTAATAATATAAAAAATTTTGTTATTTAAATTTCATATTGTACACATTTATATTATAAGATAAGTTTCTTTATTATAAATGTTTACTTAAAAATGTGCATTTTTATCGCAAAATAAACTTAATCTTAATTTCATTGTGATAGGTCAGTGAACAAACTTTCTTTATAATAAATAAATTTAATAAAAAATCGTTACATATACACATTTAAATTTTAATGTATATGATTTAATGCAAAATAAAAATGTACAAAATATTTAATATAAATTGTTCTTATATAATAATCAAAAACATATAAAAGGCGTTGTTTCACAATGAAATATATCGGAAAATTTAATTTTTTTTTATACACATACATTTTATATACATAATAATATTAAAAATACTTTTTTAATCTAATACCTTATCAAACGGAAGATTTCAAGATAGAGTTAATTTAAAAGATGATGATGATTTTTTTTTGTTTACTTAAAATATATTTTATAATAAAAATAATGATGATGTTGAATGTTGATAACGCAAAATAAAAAAAAAATAAAGTTAAACGCTTGAAGCGAGTCATATCAAGATGATGATGATGATGATGATGATGATAATGTTTATGAAGAGGAAAATATATAATGAACAAAAAAAAATATTAAAGTGAAAAAAAAAAATAAAAAAAACAATTAAGCAAGACGATATTGTCTAAATGAAAAACAGAAATAACAACAATATACACGTATATACAGAAAATGTTATCTTCATCATAGCTCTGAGCTTTAAACTAGAGAAGAAAACTAGCCAATAGCGTACATTTGTGAAGATGATGAAGTTTTTAATTAAAATTATAATTATTTTTACTTTATTTATTTACTTTTTTTTCTCTCATTTTTATACGATATTTCATGATCACACCCAGAAAAAAAAAATTACAATGAAAAAAAATGAAATTATATACAAGAAAAGTTTTCTCATGATATTCCCGACATTTTATTTTTTTTTTTAATTTGAATGAAATGATTAAAAAATCATTCTTTTATAAGATTTTTTTACGTACCGAAACATTTTTTGACTTTAAAGGTGATTTTTTTCAATATTATCAAGCCTATACCAATTTTGACCGCTATATTTGATGAATCAGTCTTCCTAAATACCAATTTTTATCTTAATTTAAAGAATAAAAATTGATAAAATAAAATAAAAAAAAGAAATATGATAATTAATTCAATTTTTCTCCTTCTCTCATCAGAACCATATTCAAAAAACAAAAAGAAAGAGTGTATCATCAACTTTCAATTAAACACAAAAAATTATGCATTCAGAATTTGATTGTTTAAATTTTCCAATCTATTAAGTCCTTTCATTCAATAAACATAATTTTTTATTTTTTCATGACGAAATAATTTAAAATTGAATATTCCTTTTGATCTTAATGTTTGCAGTTCAATGGAAATTGATTGGGAAAATTTTTCATTTTTTTTTCTCACTTTTTCATTTTAAAAATATATAATAAAATTCACAAAAAAAAGTGCATCATTGAATATAACAGTTAAAGTAAAGTAAAAAAAAAAATGAGCAAGTCTAAAAATTTTCTGTTAATGCTGGAAATTTGCCAGAACACATAAAAAATTGTATATATTATTATTATATTTACGGATGGAAAGACCTCTTCTATGATTATTTTTTCGTATTTCAAATTTCAAAAAAAAAAATATGCATTTTGTATTTAAAAGATTTGCATTCGATTATTTTTCTAATAATAATAATAATAAATTTTTCTACATCCATCGGTTCTTTATGTATTTTTATTATTATTTTAACTGTGTTAATTTACGTAAGAGCAGAAAAAAAATAATTTTTTTCCCTAGAAACTGCAAAAGATTTGAAACAGCATCGCAAATGCATTTTCTATTTTTAGAATTTTTTTATTCAGTTTTTTTATTAAATAAACACTGGTCATTTTTTTCTCTTCTATAATTCAATTGCATGCATTACTCATTGTATCTAAGTCAAAATGATGATAAACACACCGCGTCCGCCGTCATTCTGTATAATAATAAATAAGTTGACAGAACGACAAACATGAAACAATTAAAGAAATTCCCATGATTAACATTAAAATTCTTATAATGTATGATTATACAAAAAAAAAACTTCATGCGCAAATATTACAAATGAGAGAATGTGTGTCGTCACTTTACCTTATAATACATTATTAGTGCTAAAGGCATTTTATAATCATTTTGATGAATGTTGCGTACACACAGGTGTATAAATGAATGATAAAAAGCAAAAAAAAAACTTTAAACATAATAATTGCAAATAACTTTTGTAAGCATGCGATGGACTTTCATTACAAATTAATTCATCAAAAAATATTATTGTTACATATTTGTACTGAACTGATGATGTTTTACTTTAAATGTTTTTTAATAATAAAAAAAATCATGTTCAATCTATACAAAGCTTAATAAAAATCATTATTATCAGAACACTGACATAAGAAATGTAAAAATATGCGGCAAATGTGAGGAAAAAAATTCTTAAAGACAATTATTATGATGATGTTGATGATAAAAAATGGAATGAAAATGTATCGAAAAGATGTTATTATTGTAATTATTACACTATAAATTTATGTTGCTTTGCTTATTATGTATCACACGTCAATTTACAGTCTTAACATGTAACTCCAAGTATGGAAAAATACCAGGTGGCGAGAAGTTACCTTATTATTGTTATTATTTGTTTTCTGTGAGCGCATTGAGAAGAAAATTACATGAAACCTTCGATTTCGCTAACAAAATACCTAAAAAAAGAAGGGTGTCCATTTTTAGGCCTTGAATATCTAAATTCTATGCACTACAGGACTTTTCTGACAACAAATTTAAAAAAAAAAATTGTGTTAGTTTTTCCTTAGTGTGCAAATTTCCACTCAAGAAACACTTAAATTTAATAATAAAATTCCCTTTTTTCATCTCAGCACTGACATGTTTGTCAATTTATGCTTGATTCATGTTGGTTTTGCAATTTTTTACAACTTTAACACAAATCGTTCAGAATTAATTTGTTCACACCTTTTTATAGCATAAAATTTAATTTAAATGTAAAAATATACAATTTATACAGGAATTGTCAGAACAATTTTCTTGTGATAACATAAAAAATTTTTATTTTTTTTTTTTTGTTTTTGAAACAAATACAAAAAAAAAAACGGAAATAATTTAAATGAAAAAAGTTTATCTTAAGGGCGCTCATTCACCAAATATATAGCTTTATTCTACTCAATAAAGCAAAAGCGCTTAAAAAATGAGTATTGTGTACTTGAATCAGTTAAGGCTTGAATTCTGCTATCATTTCCCTGAAAGAAGACAAAAAAAATTATAATGAAATAAAAAATAAAAAGTTTTTTAAATGTAAAATTAAAGTTTTTTTTTCAATAATTTTTTTGCATTTTTTTATTTTTTATTATTATTATTAGTAAAAGATGAAATACAAACAAAAAGTGTATAAAAATTTTCTCCTTTTTGCATTTAAAATTACGTTAATTCATTTTTATTTTAAAATGTGTAAAATATATCAATTTTTATATTCTTATTCAACATAAAAGGAAAAAAAATTTCTAGAGGAAATCTTAAAACAATGATAAAAAGTGAAAAGACAAACAAAAAGTGTATGCAAAGTGTACATACAGAAAAAAAATTTCTTTGAAGGTAAAAAACAAGAAAAATCTGAAAAGTCTGAGGTGGAATTAAAAGTTAAAGTTTTGAAGAGTGATTGTACTTATATAAGTTTTCTCTTTTTTTTTCCCCTTTCTTTTCTTACATTTTATTTCCTTTTTCAAATAGATATTTATGCACAAAAGCGCCATGCAAATGCAACATGCTAGAGATCTTCAACGTGGTGGTTCAATTGGATTAGGAGGTGCAATGGGTGCTGAAGTTAAACCACATCAGTGCAATCAATGTTTAAAAAGTTTTTCAAGTAATCATCAATTAGTTCAACATATACGAGTACATACAGGTAAAGTTTTTTTTTTGATTCTTCTTAGACAAAAGAGGATTTCAAATTATATTTCATTTATTAGGAGAAAAACCATACAAATGCTCTTACTGTGATCGAAGATTCAAACAATTATCACACGTACAGCAACATACTCGTCTTCATACTGGTGAGCTTACATCAATTTTATTTTTTATATTAATTTTACGATTCGAGTCGATATGATTACCTGTCCATAAATTGACCTAAATTGCAACGTTCTAATTTTTTCATCAGCTCACTCATAATACCTCATGAAATTCAAATTTCATTGCACAGTGATAAATAACCGTAACCAAACACCTCTGTTGAATTAAATTTCCTTATTAAATCATCGAAAACAAAAGATTGCTAAGACATTGACACACATTTTCGGACTGTGTTCTTTCATTAATTGTAACAAAATACGCCTGCCCTTAAGTGTACTTAAAAGTCTCTCTTGTATCCTTTTTAATTTAAATAACATCCACATTCCGTGTACTAAGACTCAATCTAATGATAATTATTTCATCATCACACTCCTTTCTAATTGTCCCTTTGGAATTGTAAACTTTGAAATAAAAACAACAAACAAATTGACAACAATACAAAACACAAAAATGATATAATACAAAAAAAAATTGTAAGGAAAAAAAACTGTGTTAAAAAAAGGGAAAATTAAAAAGAACAACAAACCAATAAATAATTTTTAATGTACACCCCATCATCATAAAAAAAAACGCGAGGAGGTACATATAATTGGATTTAAGCTCGGCAAATTTGTAAGAAAAACAAAAGACGAGAGGATTGTGAAATATTAAAATAATATCTAATAATAAAAAAAAACTTAACCGAAAAAAATTGGTATGCAAATACTTTTCGTGATTATTATTATTTCATTTTAGTAGAAAAAAATTTGAAATAAAACGCGAAATACTAATAATAAAAATATGTACATACACTAAAAAATTTATATTGAAAGGGTTGAATTATTATAACAAAAAAAAAATATAACAATAAATATCGTGGTAAATCTTCATTCAAAGCAGATACGTGGTCTTCAATTTTTTTTTTCCTTTAATTTTTACATTAAAATAATATTAATAATAATAAAGTAATAAAAATTTATGATCAGGAATAGGAATGATAATCTACATTTTTTGTACTCTAGAACAATTATTGAAAAAAAAGAGTATTAAAGGGTTGAATGATGATGACGATGATGATGATGTAAGAATACATGAAAAAACTCGATTATTAAAGTTAAATTTCTGTTTAAATCATTTGAATCACAAATAAAACAAGAAATAAATAAAAATTTAAAGAAACTTTAACAATAATAATAATAATCAAAGTAATCGTAAAAAGAATCTTTCATGTTACAAAAATGTGACAAAGATCCTATCTCATTAAATTTAATGTGTTATGTATAAAATTTTCAAGGTTATACAATTATCATTAGTTTTGATTCAAAGTCGGAATTAAATTTACACAAAAAATTTTAAAAAAAACTTGCTATAACTTTAATTGAAAAGTAGAGCAAATCCTTTAACTGTTTACCCTGTAAAATTTAAATTTCCAGTTTCATTTCTCACGTTTAAGTTGTTTAACTTTATAAGAATTACTCTTAATAATAATAATAACAATTTATATACATATATTTGTGTTATTATACGTAAAATATGTAAAATACAAGAGAAGTAAAAGTTCAAGGAAATTCATGTTCAAAATGTTTTATGGCATTTTTGTCTCAGCATACAATTGTAATGTGTGTATTTAGTGATTCATTCATTCATTCATGATTTTACTCTTTACAATTGAAATTGTACCGTTATGGGTCGTTAAAGTGGGTTGAATTTGAAAAATTGCCTTATATGATGATCGATTTTGATCATTTCCACGTATGTGGTTCAAATTTCAATGAAAAAAAATTAAATTCAACCTGCTCATAGTCACTACACTGTAAGTTGAAAACGCCCCAATTGATTTGAAAACTAAAGAAATGCGAATTAATTCAGAATCTCAAGCTGCTTTGATGCTCGATGGAAATCCAATAAAACAAGTCAACAAATTCACGTGTGATGAGCGTGGATGTCGGCGCAGCTAAAGATGTGCAAGCCAGGATAAGAAAAGCTAGGGGTAACTTTAAGATACTTAACCGTATATGGTGCTCCTCAGTCTATGGCAAACCGGTAAAACTTAACATCTTTAGATCGTGCGTACTCTCTGCCCTTTTGTATCGTTGTGAGACCAAGCTCGTTACAGAGGACGTTAAGAGAAAGCTGCAAATATTTGTCAACCGCTGTCTTAGACGAAGTCTGCGTATCTTTTGGCCTAATAGAATTTCAAATGAGGAACTGCTGAGAAAAGCCAAGATGCAAAACATAAATATGGAGATACGTACAAGAAAATTTGGTTTAACAGGTACAATCTCCATAATTACACGTCTCAAGGGACCAAAAAAATTGTAGCAAATAAAGAGAGTGTGCAAGTATAGGAAGTTTGATAACTTACGAAAAGACCCTTCAGAAGTTTGCCACCAGGCCCAGCCCAAATATAACAAATATACAATCCAAGCATTTTTTATTATCTCATTTGAAAGCCTTCAGTGATGTACGACAAAAAGGTTCCATGGAAATAAATTTCTTATCAGTACCTTTTTTTGTCAATTTGTCAGCTTTTAGTTGGTTTATGCTTGAAGTGATGTTTTGCTATCTGAAGTAATTATAATTTTTTTAATAGATATTCTATCTGTCTCTTAATTTAATTGGTTGAAAATCTTTATGTCATACCATTAAGACTAATCTTTACTTCTATAGTAAAAAATGTTCGTTTTAAAAAAAAAATTCAAGCTAAGTGGCCACCGTCCAAAATCATTATAAAAAAATCGAGACGTTCATACCTCTTGAGACATTTTTACTCATTAATTTTAATTTTTCATATTTTTTCATTTATAACTTACAAAAAAAAAAACATTTAATTCGTTTTTTCTACGATTCGTCTTTCATTTTCTTAATTCATTCTTAGTTGAATCATAATTATCATTTTGAGGGTGTTTCTCTTCAACTACTACTTCAACACGATTAATTACGATTTGTAGAACTGGATCTCGATTATAATCATTACCATTCAACAAATGTGTAATTAAACAGAAGTTTCTGCTTTCTTACGATTCTTAAATGAATTTACAGTTTTTTTCTGACAAATGACTTGTTTACGGATATGCTTACGATTTAACGGGATTTGTACATATAAGTTCTGTAAGGTTAATGATAAAGGACTCAATTTCACAAATTATTTTTTTTTAAGTGTAAAATTATAACATTTACATGCTTTAACAGTTACTTCGCTCACAATGATGATGATAACATAAATTAAATGGAAACAACTTAATATAAAATTTAATTTAGTAAGGAAATTAACATATGGAATAATTTTAGAATACACACACATTGAGCGAGAGCGAGGAAAGGTGAAAGTTCTTATACCTGTAGTATTTTTATTATTTATTCTGTTTTATTTTTTTTTGGGTGACTCGCGATGCAGAAAACCCTTTTTATTTAGACATAACAGTACTTTTTATAATGAAATGTCCACTCTTTTAAAAAAAATATTTTTAAAAAAAAAACTTGTTCAAAAAATGTGAAAAGGGGGAGTTTTGTTATTATAATTAGGAACTTTTTTTTTACTTTTACTAAAATATTTGTATTATTAAAATGAAATTGAATAAAAAAGTTGCTTCTTTATTCTCTGTTTTTTTGTGCAAAAAAAAAATACAGGAAGTGAATGTTAACATTAATTCACATTTATCGTGTAGAAAGAACTTTTCTTTCGATTTTATATTATTTCCGGTTAAATTTCACTAAAATATGCAAATATTTACCGTAATTTTTTATTATTATTATTTTTATTTTGCAATCTAATTTAAAATTTAAATGATCAATTTATTTCACCAAATAAAAAAAAATTATATTAAAAAAAAACTTTCTTTTCATTGTAATTTCTATCGACAAAAAAAAATACAAGACACACACTCACACAAAAAGCACACAAGGAAAAAGGACGTTTAATAATAATTTAATGATGATTTATGTTGCAAATAATATAAAAAAGTACTTTTTTTTAAATTACATTAAAAATTACTTCAATTTTTTATTTTTCATTAATAATGATAACTATCAAATAATTATTGATGGTGAAAAATCAACCCTTTTCTTGTAATTTTTTTAATAAATATTCATCATGCACTTTCTTTTTTTTCCTTCTCCTGTCGTAATGTCAAAATTTTCTTCAATTATGAGAATGAAAAAAAAATTAAAAATTGGTTGATAAAGAGGAAGAAAAAGAAGAAAAATGCATGCAATTAAAAATTGATGATGACAAAAAAATCTTTTTTTTTGAGTGTCTCTTCTGTTCAATATTTTTATTTTTTTTGTCGGAAAATTTAATGGACATTAATTTGTCAAAGATGGTTATTTTTTGTCTTGTCCACGTTTCATGTGACTTTGACTCTTTTTGCATGGTCTAAGCAGTTTAAAATCTATCAGGGTCAATCTCTACAAATGACGTCTAGCTGCCTAAAAAAATTTCTAAAATTGATTAACAAAAAAAAACAGGGCTTTGGTTGCTCATTTTCGTTCAACAATGTCCGGCATAGGTAAATGCTCTTAATTTAAATTTCGCGCCTCTTCATCAGCGAGAAATAAAAATTTAACCATCCTTTACTGACCTTAATGAACTCATGTCATCTCTAATTTAACAATTTTTTTTTCGTTATTTTTCATTGTACCATTACATAAAAGGAGAAAAAAAAATTAAATGATTAACACCCTCTTTTAAAAAAATATTTTTATACATTTTTTTCTTTTTTATAATAAACGCTCATTCAAAAGCATAATTTCACAAATGAAACGTGACGTGAATTCTCATTAACATATTAAAACACAAAAAAAAAAACAAATCTGATGTAATATCATGAGAAAATGGACCCATTTATCTTAAAAAAAAAAAGAATGTCCATTATATTATTTGAAGGAAATGACCACCACGGGTTTAAGTCCCGTATTTAAGGATTCATTCATGTAATTTCTTTTTAATGACATGAACATAATTAAACCAAAGCAGGAAAAAAATATCTTTTTAAGAGATATAATCATTACTTTTACACTTTAACATACAGCAAAACTTTTACACACACACACACACACACATTTAATTACACATTCAAAGAAAAAATGTACAGAGAGAGGAAAAAAAATTTATGGTGGTCATTTTTCTGCTCTGTTAAGGATGAAATTTATATAAATGTGTCAGAATTTCTGCAATTTTAACATAAAAATGGTTTAAAGATAATAAAAAAAAAATTACACATGAAATGGGGAAGTGGAAAAATACTTGAATGTGGTTATTACATTATAAAAACATTAACAAAAAAAATATAAATTTACATGTAATAATAATAATACAAATAATAATAAACGGCCAAGGGACAAGCCAAGCGGCAAAAAAAAATTGTATAATAATAAATGTTAAATGTAAATTAAACGCAAACAAATTGAATTACAAATCGGTTTATGATTTAATTGCATAAGTATGGTCTTGTTAAATGTTTGTTGGTAATTTGAGATAACGTGTGTGTGATGAGGTGTGAAATTTGTAACAATTTTTTTGTTGTTTTGGTGTTTTTTCAAAAAAAATAAATTAAATTTTAAGCATAAAAATCGATTTCAATCCTTAAAGGGATTTGATAAATCAAAAAATACATAATAAAAGAATTACATTACAAGAATAAAATAAAATTAAGGTAACAGGTTGATAAAATTTTTTATTTTGCCATCTGTCGATTGAATTTTTTTTTGTTACAGATTTATTCTCTTTGTTTTGTTTCCTCATGTAATTTTTTTTTATGTGTGTATTTGAAAGTTTATTGACTTCTTTATTTTGGATTAATCAAGGAAATGGACGTCATTGATGAATGAGTTACAGAATTTTAATCATGTTTTTACACAATTTACAAGAAAAGGAAACATATGTGAATTTAAGGAGTATGTTGACCCTTCTAAAAGAAAAAAATCACCTTAAAATTAAAATTAAGATAAAAAGAAGGTCAACGCCATTAAATTTTTCTTTTAACTTAAATCTGTTAAAGTAAATAATCAACAATTTCCAAACCAGAACAAGCAGATTATGCTAATACACTTAACACCAATCATGAATTTTTATTTAAAACTGAAAAAAGTTGCCTTCTGGCAATATGACACCCTCCGTAATTTTCACTTTTCTTATTATCGTTTACAAGAAAATGGTTATCAAATATACATTTCATTTAAAAAAAGGACGAGTTAAGTGCATTTTTTTCATTATAATTTTTTGAAACGTGTTAAATTAAAATAAAAAAAAGTTAAGTAGTTAAAAAGAAAGATAGAGAATGAAAGAAGGTAAAAGATTACCAATTTTTAGCGGTTCTCACACACAACACACAACAAAATTCAGTAAATTTGTATTGTTAATGAAAAACTTTCAGCAGTATCACGCGATATAAAAGGGTGGAGTAAAATCGCAATCACGCGAGCTACTATTTTTATTTTAATTATATCATTTGATTTGATTTTTGCATCTTTTATTTGAACAAGAACAAAAAAGATACTGTTCATCTTCATTTAAAATCTTGATTCTCTTTCTCACGGTCTTTGTTGTTTTTCTCTTCCCTTTGATCCTTAAAGATGTTTATAACTTTGATAATTGAATAACCGGATATCCCTTTGATTTGAACTTAACCGTTTTTCTTCTCATATTAAAGTAGTACGAGCAAAAAAAATTGAAATGACAATTTCAATATCAGAAACAAAAGGATTTACCTTTTAAAACCTTTTGAAGAAAAAAAATTTAAGAATACAACTAGAACGATCAACATACGATTCGTCACTTATTATTATTATTATATTATAAGATGAGATGAGATGAGACAATATCACATTTTTCTCACCCTTTAAATAATATGAATATGAAAGCGTAAATTTCATAAGACAATGTAACGGGTTAGCATGGAAAAATAATAAGAAATAAGATATCTGGTTACATTTTACGCATTTCCTGGTCTATATTTTTTTTCTTCCTTTATTTTAATTTTATATTAAATGCTATTCTCTAATTTAAATTTACCTTTGGTTTTTTTGTTTCATTATTGTTATTATTTAAACACGGTTGGATTTGAATTGAAATGAAATGAAATGATAATGATACAAAAAAAAAGTTGAATGATTACTTTTTTTTGCATTCTCCATTAATTTTGCTTGTAGTATTGTAATTTCTTCAATTCAACCCTTTATTTGTTGATATATTTTTAAACATGTTTCATTTTTTTACTTGACATTTAATTTTTTGCTTTAATTTTTGAGCGTTGAGCAAGAATTTTGTGATTTAAGTTCTTGGTGTTTAATTGAATGAGGATTTTCTTCAGAAACTCGAAGACGTTCAATTGTTTTTCGTCCATAACAATTTAAATGAGAAAAATCTGGAGAATATTTTTGATATTTTTTTTAACTCTTTAATGTAAGAAAAAAATAATAGTTAGTTCATATTCTGGCCGTTATATTAAAAAAAATCTCAATTGATAGAAGAAATGGTCTCAAATGGCTTTGATGGTCTCTTTTTTTATAACCGGACCTTTTACAATTTGTTTCTGATATCTTTTATTTCTTAAATCGTTAATTTGGCTTCGAACATACGACATTAATCTTTTTATTATTTGTAAATCATTTCAAAACCACATCAGTAGTTAATGGGTTAAATTCCTCAAATATTAAATTAACAAAAAAAATATGTTTTTATCATTATTATCATCCATTTAGTGGTCATGTACATTTATTATGTGTTTTATGCTTGTTTAAACCACTTTATGCAAACAAGGTGTTTTATTATTTTACTTTTTTTCATCCTCAAAACACACGTACTTTTAAAAACATAACTTATTTTGTATAGTTGAAATAATTGCCTTTTTTAACTTCATTTACTCTGAAAAATAAGCGATTTTATGAAAAAAAACCCTTTTTTTAAACAGGAAAAAAAAATATTTGTACAAAGTATGTGCATGAATGATAAAAATCGCAAACAATTTAATTTTAGTGTAAAAACACACACAACGTTATGCAATTTTTTTTACATTTTTATCTTACTGATGGTTGTTGTCGTGTTGTCCAATAAACATTATAAAAATGAAAGATATTGTATTAAAAAAATAATAATAATAATTTTTGTATGTTTATTTTTTTTTCAAAGGATAACAATAAAGAATTTAAAAGTACTGCAATTAATTTATTTATAACATATTTTCTGGTCGTTTAATACTTTTACTCACAGAAAAATGAATTAAAAGGTGTATATCGTGTGTGGTATTTTTTAAGCATGTATTCATACATTTTATATGACAATTGAGTGTAAAAAAACATGTGAAAGTATACACAAATAAAAACATTAAACAGGAGTTAAGTTATCAATTAGTGTCGCCACACACAAGTATTTGAAGTATTTTTGTGTAATTTTTTTGTATGTTTCATTGTAATGTTGTTGCAATGAGTAAACATTATTTATAATGCTCACATGTTTGTATTTATTAGAACTTTATTATTATTATTTTTTTAAATGAAATAAGTGAATGAAATGACACCAAAACAATCATTTTTGCACGCGAATACTTATAATAATAATAATTTGTTTTAAAATATTTTTAATGTTTTTATTTGTGAATTATCACGTGTTGCTTTCAAATTGTATTTTCATAAGTTAATTTGCTTGTTGATCCACTTACTGCTGAAAATTAGACTTTAATGGACTTGTTTTAATAATAATAAATTTAAATATGCTACAATTTCAGAGGAGATAAATTTATGTTTAAAGACCTTGACATGAAACTTTGAAACATATTTAATATGAAAAGTTAAACATTTTTACCACACACTCACAATTTTATAATGATATACATTGATTTGTATTATTATAATGAAAGACGCTTGCCGACTGACACTGAAAAAATAAAGGCTTAAACTTTCACACTTCTATACAAAATATTATTGATTTGAATTAAATGAACCTATTATTAGAAGTTAAAGAATACAAAATTAACTTTAAAATACCTTTTTTTATATACCTAATATGTATTAAAATACATTTTAATTTAATAATAAATAAAAAAAAAAGATTCAAAAACTATAAATAAAGTAAAATAAATATAAATACCGGATCAAAATGAAACGAAAAACAACAAAGACACCTGATATATTTCTGCATTTGATATAATAATAATAATAAAAAAATAACATTATATTATTATTGGAAGAAAAGGATGAAATGTTAAATAAAACTGAAATAGCATAAATTTTAAAAAGGTACAAGAAAGGTTATTGGGATCACGATAACATAATTTACTGTATCATTCGGCTTCTTCTCTTTTTTTTTGTTATATTTTAATGTTGATTTTTATTTGAATGAAATATTGTAGTGTTGATATACATACAGAAATGATGATCATAATGTTATTATTATTATTGTTTTATATATATATTTTAATGTTTAAACAAGAATAAGACAAAAGTAAAACAATGCATCGTGATACAAATCAAGAATAAATGAATTTATTTTATTGTTTATTGTGATCCAATTTTGTATGCGCGCGATGTGATGATATTGATGGCATCTGTTCAATATACATATTTTTTTATTATTTTTAATATTATATACATATTATGATTTTATTTTAAACATTAAACATTATAATTTATATTATTAATGTTACATAATTTTTATTTTATACAAAATTTTATTATAAAAAAATATTAACTTTTCACACATTTACACATATTCAAGGTGCATCAAATCATCATTCATACACAATTTTTGTTTTGTGTAACTAAGATTTATGTTTCCTTTTTCCTTATTATTATCTTTAAATCATCTCACTTAAATTATACATACACATATCTGTATAAAACATCATACACATAACATAAACTTAACGATAAGAACTTTTTTATATTGTTTTAAAGTTAAAAATCTTTACAATCATCCCATTATTTCAACATATGCTTCCATTTCATTTAATTTATTATAAAAAAAATATTTTAATAAAAAATCGCCTCAGTTCAATATTATTATTTTATTATTGAACCGAAAAATATACATTAGAAGTTATATTACATTGCAAATTTACTTTATACAATTATATTACATACACATTGCAATGTAAATACGAATATATATGATTTTTGCAGATGTTTTTTTTATCATCATTATTATTATTATTATTATTATTATCATCATGTACATTGTATATGGTCTCGTCTCACAACTACAAATATACATCTTCAAAGTAAACTTTTAAAATTTTAATATTTATTCAAGTGCATTGTACGCAAATATTGTTATAGTAATAAAGTAATATGTACTTGTCTAAATAAAATTTAAAATATATATAAAAAAAATTTACATTTTATTTTACATTACGATATATTTATTGTATACAAAAAAGTATTTCAGGGCTTTTTTTTATTTAAAAACGATATGTTTATGTGATTGAACGATTGAAAAGTCTCTGTAATTTTTGCAATTTATATTTTTTTTACTTTTTACATTTAAAAACGCAATAAACCTTATGTACGGATGTGTAACATATACAATTTTATTATCTTATCTTTGTCTGATATCAATTAATCTTAAAATGTGTAATAAACATATAAATTTTGTGTGTCACGTCTGTTTCTAGCAAAAATATAAAAATAAATGTAATGAAACACATTTTCACTTTTATTATAAGAAAAAAAAATTAGCAAGTTACTTTGTGAGTAATAATAATAATAATAATGAAAATTGATTTAACCGGTCTTTATTTTAAGAAATTCACAGCTGATGTTCCTCATCTTCCTTTGTTAATATTAATATTGTTTTTTTTCTTAATCTTCATTCTTGTTCAGAAGTGTAACTAATTCATTTTACGTTTTTTTATGTTCTATTTCAATTTGTATAAGAATAAGAATGGAAATGATTAAAAAAATTCAATGAATAAAATATTTATGTATAAAAGGGTTGATTATTACAAAAAAAAGTAATAATAAGAATAATAATGATACGCTTAAGATAAAAAAAAATATGTAAAAAAACTCTCGTCAAGTATCAAAACAATCAAAGTTTATTTCGACTAAAAAAATCCTGTTACTCTTTTGAGTAAAGGGTAATTGTATTATATTTATATTTTATATTAAAAAATTCCTCTGATGCAATACAAGGGATTTTTTACTATCAAATTCACAATTTAAGGTCAAGATCGTTATCATATCGACTCAGATTAAATATTTATAACATTTTTTTCTTACTAATTTCAAATAATCAATAATATTAAATTTGTTTCTTCTTTATTACTAATTCCAGGTGAACGTCCATACAAATGCCATTTACCGGAATGTGGTCGTGCATTTATACAACTATCAAATTTACAGCAACATTTAAGGAATCATGATGCCCAAATTGAACGTGCCAAAAATCGTCCGTTCCATTGCAATATTTGTGGTAAAGGTTTTGCAACTGAGTCTAGTCTCAGAACACACACTTCTAAGGTCAGTCATGTATGTATTTATAAGTTGCGATGGTTTTTTTTTTATTATTTCGTATAATTTCGATTATTTTTTTATATTATTAGTATCATAATTTTATTTTAATTAAATTTAATTGTTTTTTCTTTATTTTGATTATTTTAAAATTATTTTTTTTTAATTATGTTTAACCTTATTATATACATTTAATAATATACATATATATATTTGTTTTGTTTTTTGATTGATTGATTATTTTTTTTGTATCTTTCCATTTATTCATTTTTAACCAAATACAGTGCAATTCACAGAGCGGGGTATGTTGTTTTACAATTTTAATATTAAATTCTTGTAATTTTATATTCGTAGAAATAATAATTATTAAAATTAAAAAAATATCATTTAATTTTATACTATTTTATACATATAATACATATATTTATATATTAATGGGCCCCTATCTCTTTGAATAGCGTTGAACTATTTTTTTATAATTTTAGTTAATTATAAATTATTCTATCTTTAATTATTTTTTTTTTTTAATTTATTTATTATTTAACATTTTTTTTTTTAATTTCTTTTAAATTCAATTCAAATTAAATCGCTTTTGATGTTGTTGCATTAATTTTTTTACTAACAATTTCTATTAATATTTTTATATGAAAAGTGTTTTAAAATACATTTAAAAGTACAAAACAAGTGTCTTTTTTTATCGTTTTAAATTAAAACGAAAAAAAATAAATAAGAATTCAAGTTATTAAAAAATAAAATAAAATAAAAAAAGTACCTGGCTAATTGAATTAAGAAAGATAGAAAAAAGTTTTCTTTGCAATTTAACTTGGTATTCAAGATTTTCCATTACATTCATTTTTTTTGTTTTACTTCTGCTAAATATTTCTTTCTTTTAATATGATGATGACGATGATGATTGCTGAAATATACACAACAAATTAAACTCGCAGTCAAAACAAATTAATTTTTTTTTCTACTCTAAATAAAAAAAGGACAACCTTGAATCCATTACCATTACCACTTGTCTCCGTTTTTAAGTTAAATTTAGGAAAAATGTATAAAAAAATTAAAACGAATGATAAGAAAAGGGATCATCTTTATTTTTTTTTTTATTTTAATTTCAATGATTTTTTATATGTGAAAAAAAAACTGAGAGTAATAAAAAAGGGACGTCACTTTTCAAGTAAACAGTAATTAAAAAGGAAGAAAAAAAAATTGTATGTTTTTTTTTGCTTGCATTTGTTTTAATTACATTTCATCAATAATTTTATGTTGTGCCACTTATCATTAGGAAAACGAAAGATTTTGTATCCTTTAACAAAATGTTTTAATCGTAAATTTAATTTAGGGCTAAAGGTTAATACAAAAAATAAAGAATGATTTTACTTAAATTCAAAAATGTCGAAATCGAGTAAAAAAACTACCAAATCTTGTTGACAGTCTCGAATTAAAAATATTAAAACCAACCATTTAAGATCAAAAATGTCGAAATCAGGTCAAAAATTTGAATCGAATTCAAAATTTACAAAATCGAATAAAAAATCTTGTTTCGATTCGAATTCAAAAAGTAAAAATCAATTGAAAACTCTCAAATTTAGATCAAAAAGTTGAAATCTGGTCAAAAACTTTGATTCGAATTCAAAAATGTCAAAATCGAATAAAAAAAACTTCAAAATTTTGTTATCGATTTGGATTTGAATGTGAAATACAAAAATCAAGCCAATGGATTAAAAAATTTGATCAAAATCGAGTCAAAAAGTCGAGATCGAGTTCAAAATGCTTTTTTCATGATCATATTTTAAATCCTTTTAAATTTACCTCAATCATACCCAAAAATTCTCAACCAAAAAAACTGATTGATTAAATTTCCATTTTTCCAATTCACCACAATGATTTAATCCCTTTACTGATTGACTTTTTGAAATACAAAAAAAAAACAAAAAAAATCATCAGAACATTTGTGGTCCATTTGCACGTTTTTCATTCACAAAAGAGCATCAAATCTGAACAGCAAAACAAAAGAATTAAAGACAATCAGGTGGTTTTTCTTGCTCTTATTTGTTTTTAACGTTAAAAACCAAATGAAATAAAGAACTCAACATAAAAAAGTCATGAAAACAATACGCATTTTTTGCAATGATATTGAAAACCCTTTAAAATTTGTTATGAAAAAAAAGTGTTAAACAAGTTTTTTTCACATCTTGTTGCTTTTCGTTACGTTTTTTTTGCTGTGTTATTTTTTTAGCAGCATACGCTTCATGCCAGAAGTAGAAGAAACAAGCGAAAAAATTTCTAAATCATTTACAGTACATACATTTTATAATTCCCTAAACGTTCTGACTGCACGTTCTTGATTACGTTTCATATTTAAAAGAGTAGAAAAAACTGTAAAGAGATTTTTATTTTCATAAAAGTTTGGAACGAGCACGACAACAAGTGTTAATGGATGGAAAAAAAGGACGTTAAATTTTTTTATTTTAACTTCTTCTCGTTATTATTTTTTTTTCAATTTAAATTTTTTTTTCTGAAGTGAGTAGTTTATAAAAAGAGTAGAAACGACAAGGATTTTTTTTTATTCATTATACATAATCTAATAGATAAACTTTATTAAACTGTTCTGGTGAGTTTCACTCTTGTGGTTACACATTCACCAAATGTCCTCTTCGTGTTACTTTTTTTTACTCATGATGGTAATTTAGTTTAAAAATATGCATTTATCGTCGTGGTATGCACATGAAATTGAAAGGAGAATGAATTTAACAAAAAAAAAATACACAAACAGAGAGAAGAAACAAGAATAATAAGAGGAAATGTAAAAAATCTGTTCGCAATTCGGTTTACCAACAACAACGTGGTGGCTTTTTTTGTGAATGTGTGTATTTGATTCAATTGAACAAGAGCAAAAAAAAACTCATTTCACTTGAGTTAAAATAGTTAAAATGTTTTGTATCTAATTATTTATCCCCGGTTTAATTTTAACACAAACAATGGACGATAAACTTTTTAATTACCAACAGACATTTTTTTTCCTTTAAATATCAGTCGAGTACAAAAAAAAGTATTCATGTGATAGATTTCCAATACAATTAATAAAAAAAGGAAAAAAAACTAAACGAACCCCTTTAAAAAGTAATCATTATCCTAATTATTACTCATCATTTCAATACACACATTTAAATGAATCATGATGAGCGTTCTACACAAAAAATTAAAAGTTTTATTTTTAAATACACACATTTTTTTATATACATGTTTAATATTGTAACATATCATTATGAATATCAAATTAATTTTAATTTGATGTTCTGGAAAACAAGAGAAAAAAAAATGATTTTTTAAACGGAAAACTATAAGAAAACTTTATTTTTATTTTAAATATAATATTCAAATTTAATCAAGTACTTCAATATTCTACATTTATATTTAATGAAAATAAAAATAAAATAAAAATGAAGAAAAAAAAGGGTTAAAAGAAATTCAAATTAAAAACTCGCGTGTGGATGATTACTTTACTTCTATATTTTTACATTGAGAATACTTATTATTATTTTTATTATCATTATTATATATATTTATACTTGGCTACTGAACATAAATGGTCATTTTGTTACTTTGTGAATAATAAATGTGTATGCAACATGAAAAAAAAATGTATAATAATAATAAAAAGAAAGTCATAATCAGTACTTGTGATATTTTTATAACATGTCTGACAATTTTTCATATTAAATATTGATTGTAATGTGATATATTGAGGAAAAAATATGGCTTACATTTAAATAATTAATAAAGTACTATCATTGTACTTAAAATGTATTTAAATTGTTTAGAACATATATGTTGTAAAATAAAAAATAGCAATAGTAACAATGATTTTTTTTTTAATTTAATATAAAAGTTAAATGTATACTTAAACATTAAATCAGCATGTGGGACAACATTATTATTATTTTTATTCATATTATAACAATCTAATATGGAAGTTACAGTGTTTTTTTTTTTATTTTAAATAAAATGAAAAAAAATAAGGAGCAATCGCTAATTTATCATAGTTGTTACAATAATAAAACATTTTTATGGCATGCTGTGTTTTTTATTATTAAAATATATGTATAATATAATATAAATATTTGTTGCTCTTGATTTTCTTAAACAAAATATTATAACATTTTAGAAACAAAGTTGCATTCATTACTTTTAATATTGAATTTTCTCACAACAATCATTTTTTTTATTGAATAGTTATTATATACATAGTTATTATATAATATTATAAAAAATTACAATGATAATGATTATACTTATATACATAATGATAGTTATAATCTTGGTGTAAAAGTTCTTATACTTCATTAAAATACATAATAATAAAAAAGGTTAACTAGGTGTTAAGTTTTTAGTATATTTTTTTCAAAGGAACTCAAAATTAAAAGTTAAATTTAATGATTATTATAATGACTTGAAAGTTAATTTTAATGTTTTTTATATATGTGGCATTCCATTCTAAAATTAGTGCCGATCACAATTTTCAATCTGAGTGCACAGGCCTATGGTCCATCAAAAAAAAAGAAAATTTTGCCCCATAAAATTTTTTTGTATCTATACTAGAAACCGAAATACAAGGATTTCAATTTTTTTTTATTCTTGAACACAAAAATGCACAAAAATTCATGATTCTGCATGAAATAAGTATGATATTTGTTCTTAAAAGTTGTAGGTAATCGTTTGGAGAATAAACTTTTCATATACCATTTTACATGTTTTCATACAAAAAAAATGATTTTTCATCAAAAAAAAGAAATGAAAAAAATAATAAGATGATTAAATTTTTATAAAAGTATTTAATTATAAAAGTTTCTGACATCATTTTATTTTATTTGTAATGTTTATTTAATATACATTATGTATGTTTATATAAAAATTTTTATAAAAGTAAAATAAATACACATTAACTTTCATATACAACGAAAAAATTCAATAAAATATGTAATATATGGCATTAAAAAAAACACCTACGCACAAATAATTTCACACAAAAAAGTTGTATTTTATATTGTGTTTTAAATGTATGGGAAAATTTTAAGTGGTTATAAACTGATCAGAACCAATAACTTTTATAATAATAACAATAAACATATTTTTTCAATGTACATGTGTATAACTGTTTTATTTTATAAAATATTACAATAATAAACTATTAAAATTATTTTTTATTATTATTTTTATATTTAATATTAAATGTATTTTAAATGAAATTTTAACCTATTATAATGTTTTATAACAATTTATATATGTTTTTTTTTATTATATTTGTATCAAAAATGATAATAATTGATGTGTATAATATTTTTACTTCAATTTAAACATATTATTTATATAATATAAAATTTAATATATTAAAAAAAACAGTAATAATAACAATAATAATAGACCAAGTTACCTTACAAAAAATATAAAAACCCGTTAGATTCCTTTTTTATTATTTTTCATTATTTTATTATATTATATTGTTATTATTATTACTTCATTACTATATATGAAAACATCATCATCATCATTGAATTTGTATTATAATGTTTTATATAAAATTTTACATGTAATCAATGAATGAATGAAATACCTTTACTTTTTTACACTGTCCTACTTTATACGAAAAAATATCTGTTTTTTTTTGTACAATTTGTAAAATGAAATTATTATAATAAAAATTTATTGTACAAATAAAACGTATAACATATGAGATGATGAATTCAATTTAATTTAAACTTTATAATCTTTTGCTCTTTTGATTGAAATATACATACATATAAAACAGGACACGGCGCGTATTTCAATGTGAATAATAATAAAAATAATAATAATGATGATAAAATTCAATTATGTTATTATTATTATTATTATATTATTATTTAGAAAAAAAAACATATTCGTTAGATTTTTATTTCATCATGATGATCATCTTCATCATCATCATCATCATAATTTTTAATGAAATAAGTAACTCAAATAAAAATATATATTTTTTTTTGTATTTTATGTTTGAAATCTAATTTAATTTTGCTAGGCGTTCAAATTTTTGATTGATAATCAAAAAAAATCATGAAAAAAAATAAGTTAAATTTCAAAATCAAGAGAAGAAGAGACAGGAAGTAATTAATATGTTAGGGAGGATTTTTATTTACTTTTTCATTTTTAATTTCAATTTAATTTGTCGCCTAGATGCTTTTTCCATTCAAATAAAGATTATTATGAATATTGCCCTGGATTACTTAATTCAACTTTTTTAACACTTTTTTTATTAATATTAAAACTTAATAAAAGTATAAAATTTCATCAACTCAATTTTATTTTTATTTGTTTATTTATTTATTTGTGTAAAGGTATAATGAAAAAATAATCCTCGTTTTTTTTTGTATATCATTGTAAATTAAATCAACATTATTATTTTTTAATACAAATTATATTAAAAAGTCAGGTCTTAACATCATATGATAATTTTTTTTATATAAAAAAATAATAATAATGATGAAATATAATAAAAAAATGTAACACAACAAAAAAAAATTAATCACTTTATACAAAACAATATTTAACGTTAACTTTTCCAGACTCTTGAATAAGGATAATAAAAATTCGATTCAATTGTCATGAATAATAAATAATATTATACATTTTTTTTATTTACTTTAATTTTTTTACTTAAATAAAAAATTGCTACATTTAACCCTTATGACAACAAGATAACGCCTTTTTTTTGCTCTGATTTAAAGTTCAATTTTTTTTTACTTCTTTCATTTTTTTCTTCTTTCAACAAATATTTACATTTGATGTTGAATGAACTGTTAATAATCATGACACAAAACTCAGGGGGTAATAAAAATTTAAATTGTACCCTCTGATTCTAATTCTAATATTAAAATAATCGTAGTACAATTTAACTTCATAATAAAAAAAATGTATAAAACGACAACTATTAACAAATAATAACAAAAAAAAATAACAGGCGATATATTGTAACAATTTAATATTGTGTACACAATACAACCATAACATCAAAAAAAACTACGAATAGAAAAAAAAATGCACTGCCCTCTTCGTACAATGTTTTTTTTTATAATACATTTCTAACAAATGAATGCAATTACATTTGAATGACTTTAGTATTGGTTGGATTTTTAAATGTACGTATAAAAAATTTATTATTGGTAAAAAAAAATGTATAAGGTAAATAAAATACGCCTCACTGATTTTTAAATGAGTACTTAAATACTCTTTTATATTCGAAAATGCAAAAAAAAAATAACTTGAATATAATAATACAAAAAATAATTTAAAGAAAAATATACAAAAAAAAAATCTCCCATTATTAGTGCGCATGGTACATTAGTTGCATTTTATTTTTCTTCATGTATATTAGATTGTTTTAGTATTGACTCTTGAAATTATTCTGTTTTGTTAAATTTGAATTGAATATTAAGACGTTTTTTTTTCTTTAATGAAATATCCACTTGAATTCGAATTTGAAAGTGAAATGGAAAAAATATGTTAATTTGAGAGACATTGTTGGAGTACTTTTTAAGGAGAGAGCTTGAAGGGACATGTTTAAAATCAAATATTTGAAATCGGAAGCAATTAAATGTTTATATTTTGTATAAAAGTATTTTTTTCCCTTCATCATCGTTATTATGATCTAAAATTAAAAAAAATGTAGAAGAAAACATGAAGAGAGAAAATTTGAAGTTTAAAACCAGTTATGAATTTGTTATCTTGCTTTAAACGTAATAATTCTGCCCTAAGTCTTTAAGACGACTCATTTTGACATTTGACTTCGACATTTTAATCTGAATCTTCATGGCGAATTTCAATTTTGACACTTAACTGCGACAATTGAATCTGAAACTTAAGAATGAATTTTAATTCTGACATTCAAATGCGACATTTAAATTTTAAACTCAAAGAAAAAACTATCATGACATTCAACTGCGACCACTAATTTTGAAACTCAACGACCAATTTTAACTGTGACACTCAAGTGCGACATTTAAATCTGAAGCTCAATGACTAGATGAAAACTAATATTCAGATGCGACATGGGTCAAATTTTAACTTTGACCCTCTTATCCGCCATTCAAATTTTATCTCAATGATGACGCTCAATTGAGACACTCATCCGCGATAATTTTAATTCTGACACTGTATTGCGACATTTCAACTTGTTCTTAAAAATTGCATTTGACAGTTAAATTCCAAATTAAAAAATAAAACCCATCCGTATATGGCATTTACCGGTTTAGACAAATCCTTGCAGCAAAATTAATACAATACAAAATTTAAACATTTTTTTATTAAAACATTGATCATTTAAAAAAAAAACTCGTATTTAGTGTGAGGCGAGAAATATCTTTCATCTATCATGAAAAAAATGAAACGCTAAAAAATGTTGTTCTTCTACTTCATTAGGTAGCAATTGAATTCATTTAATTTTTTTGCACTTTTTTCTATGAAAATAAAAAAAAAATGAGAATAAAAAACTTAACTCGTAGAGTTTTTTTATGAAGAAGGAAAAAAATAATAATAACGATGATTGAATTGAATAGAAAATGAATTGAAAAGAAAAATCATCATTTTAAAAGTGTTATTATTAAATTAGTAAATCATTGAGTGAATTTCTTTCTGTTCGTTAAATAATTTTTATATTCAAAGAATCGTACATTTTTTTTTATAAGTAATCAATTAGAAGCACAAAAAATTGATGAATACTAATTACGATTTCTTATCCTTATCCTCGTACTTTTTTTTCTGAAGCCAATTCAATGAAATCTAAGTTGAAACACAAACGTGTATGAAACAATTAAGCAATTAAGTGAAAAATGAATGGCACTCCAACTCTTACATTTCTTTTTGAAATTTTTGTTCTCTTTCTCGATTCATGTTTTGTGTTTTCATGTTGAAAAAAAAAAAGTTGAAAACATTGCAAAAAAATTGCAATTCAACCAAAGTTCTAGTTAAATGTTATTTTTATTTATGCATAAAGAGTACACAATTTTTCAATAAACCTTAATAGCTAAAGTACTTACGTTATATTTAAATAGCTATCTCATGTAATTTTTTTTCTGCTGTATCTTTCAGCATTTTTTTTCATTCAAATAATAGTGAACAACATTATACACTTGAGCACTGTATTGCTGTTGTTATTGGTGATGTTGATGTTTTTTTCTCTCTAGTTCTCTTGTTACTGATGATGTTATATTACGAACATGGAAATTTCACTTGCATTCCTTTTTAAGTACAGTTTATATTTTGAATGTCGAATACAATGATAACACACAAAAAAAAAACTAAGAGTCTCTATATCTTAGTTAGTTAGGTCTCATTTCATTTAGTAGATGTGAAATTTATAAAAGAAATGGAATGATATTAAACAAAAAAAATGTATAATGACACTAAATGTATCGTTCTTCTTGTTGTATTTTCTGGCAAAAATTCACAATTTAACCGTTGAATGTTGTCGTCAGAAGTAAAAAAAAATGGAAAAAAAATAACATGCCAGTATTATGAATGCAAACAAAGCACTCTCGTTGAATGGAAAAGAAAAGGGAGCACAAAAAAGTGACTGCAAAAGATAAAAAAAAAAACACAGCAGAATATAAAGTCGCGTTTAGTGTATCAAGTCCATTTTATAATTTTTTATTTAAAAAATGTATACAAAATAACACTTTCTGCCTATCATAGGATGTTTAATTACGAAAGAATTTAAAAATTAAGTGCTGGTACTTTATTTCTTTTTTTTGCTATTTTTTTCTGCTTATGCAAACAAACCAAAAAAAAACACTGTTAAATGAAAAGACAGTTCAAATAAAAAAAACGAGTAGAAAAACGGGTATTCAAACAAAAAATTAAATAAAAACGTACAAAAAAGGTGTGAATAATATTTTTTTATGTGAAATTTTTTCTTCCACCACCATTTAATTTCCAAAGTCTAATTTCATCAACTCGTATCACTTTTTTTGTATTTCATCATTTTACCCACTCTATGAATCAAAAGATCATTCGACTTTTTATTACGTTAGTAAGTGGTATCGTTGTTTACTCACTCACTTATTTGATGCTATGCGAGAAAATGAGGGAAAAAAATTGACGAACCATAAAAAAATCCTGAAAAAGAGGAAAAAATAACACACTTGACCATGGGTTATGCGTTTTTTAAGGATACGTTAGTTTAAGGTTTAAATAAGAATTTTGAGTGAGGACATTAGACTTATTTCCTCTCAGTAGATGAGTTTAACGACCGTAAATTCAATGAAATCTAGTTCGGAGCTCATAAACTCCTTGGATTATAGTGGGACTGAGCCCAACCAAGCATATGTAAGACGTTTAAAAATAACGGTCATTTCAAAATAACGGTCATTTCAAAATAACGATCATTTCAAAATAACAGTCATATTTTAAAATTCAAAATGTATGATTTTTCCATGAAATCTATTTTTAGTTAAAGCTGTCAAAACTAAAATGCCTTACTCAGGACAAAAAACTCTTTTAACATAAATATCACTTTAAAAAAAAATACAAGTAAACATATTTCACATTCATTTACCTTTCAATCTCTTCATGTTTTTAACAGAAAATAGCCACTTACGAAATGAACACAAAAAAATGCGAAAAAAAAGTGTGAAAGCAATAAAAATATTTATGTTTTCACTTGTTTTACTTCACTCTTTCACTTTACCTTCAAAATATTGTACAAAAAACACTGTATGAGAACATTTATTGGTTAAATGATGAAAAAAGCACACACACACACAACAATAATAACAACAATCTGTTAAATGTCCTGAGATAACTATATTATACGGGTATGATGATGTTGTTATTGAGAGAAAAGTAAAAAAATTGGTAAAAAAAATTGAACGGAACATGATATGCTAATAGAATTTTCTTGTCATTTATTGGAATATTGAGTCATATTATTGTTACAGTTAATTGGTTTTGTTTGTCGATGACATAACGGTCTGTTGTATGAAAATGAAATTTAAATGAAAAAATCAGAAAAACACACTTGTTTTGTACTTTTAATCAAATTAAATGCATGATTTTACTTGTAAATGTAAATTAAGATCAATTTCATCTTTTTAAATATAATTAAGTTAAGAAATAAAACCATATTTTCCTGTATATTCATCAAACTTTGTTTGGGTGGTGGGTCTTTTCTTTCTTTGCATTATTACACACACACATATATGAAAATCAAAAAAACCCATAAAATAAAAAATAACAGGAACTACAGTTGCACCTTGGTGTGTTGCAGCAACATGCAGCTTTAATTGGTGGCCCGAATGCAACCTCATGTCCAATTTGTCACAAACTCTTTATCGGAGGTGAAGCTTTAATGGAACACATGAAACATACACACAAGGATCCAAATGCGTCTGGAGTAGCCAGTAAGTTTAACATAAATTTAAAAATCAATGAAAATAATTATTATTTTTTAAGTTTAATCGAAATGAAATGTGGAGAAAAAAATTTCAATTTTCATATTGATTAAATTTAATTTTATGTAATTTTTATGTTTTTTATTATCATTTTAACACAAAATTAACAATAAATTTACTAAAATTTATGAAATAAGTGCTTTTTGCTGGGTTTTCATACTAATTATAATCAAACTAACAGATTTCAATCTTTCATACATTTAATTTCATGTCATTACAAAATAAAATTAATAGCGATGTGTCATTTTCATTGCATTTAATTAACATGCCGACGCTAAAAGTTACCTGAAGTTACGAACCGCCTTATGAATGAAATTAAAACATTTTTAGGCCAAATAATCACCCACATTGCTCTATGTGTCGAACAGCTGAATTTGATCTCAAAGTGACTTTACTTATAATCGAGAGGATTTCAAATCAGCTTTTTACAAGAAATCAACAAAAAAAATCTGGATCTAATTTAGCCTCATTAGTGAATTTACGTAGAGCATGAAAAAATGGGTGCAAAGCTTCTCCCCCTTCTTAAATTTCATACCGTTAGTAAGTTCGTTGTAACTTCAGTTCAATTCAGCCAAATAATAATGAAGATTTATGTCGACTTGTGCGCTTTAAAAGTAAAAAAAAAGAAAAACTCACATAAATAATAAATTTCATAGCCTCAAGTGCTACCATAACATTTTTTTAACTACCATGTTTATCATTAGCGTCATCATATTACCAATTTTTAACATTTTTATATCGATGCAAGCAAAAAAAATTATAATAAATATGTTTCTACAACATATAATTGCTACTTAATTCAACCTAATTTCTATCATTTTTTTTCTCCTTATTAGACCTAATTTTTATATTCTCAGAAAATAAAAAATATATAATTCCCTTCTAGCTAATAAAGTAGACATGATGATAATCAATAGTTAGGTATTGAATTGCATCAAATTAATGATGAAGAACGTGTCAGTTAAACATATATTTTATGCTAATACGTTATATGATGAGATACATTTGAAGAGAAAAAAAATATACATTTTTTTATTATTATTTTCTGTATTTTTTTATGTTTTCTATTCTTTTTCATTCATATTTTTTGTTTGATTGTAGCTTATTGTAAAATAGCGTCGTAATATAAATAAAACAATATTTTTATCGATAAAATCGCTTAAATTGAAAGAGAAGAAGAACAAGAATAAGGTGCAGCTTATTGTCTTGAATGGTCTTCAAAGATATTGATAGGCAATAAAGCACTCGTGGATGAAGATGTTGTTTTGTTTGAATTATTTTTTTTGTTTTGTTTTTTTTTGTACTAACATTTTCATTGACTTCATGTAACAAAAAATCATTTGGGGCTTGTCGCATTTACCTTTCTATTATTACTATTGTTCCAAACCCTGTCTTATCGCCAAACGACCAATATTTAGCTAAGCGCCGCTCGGCCAATCATCCATGTCCTGTATGTGGAAAGCACTATGTGAATGAGGGATCCCTGAGGAAGCATTTGGCCTGTCATCCAGAGACACAACAGTTGGCCAGCAGTCTAAGGATGTGGCCGTGTTCTGTGTGTCAAGCAGTTTTTACTCATGAAGGAGGTTAGATTGTCCAATAAATTTTCTGGTAAAACAAATTAAACTTACAAATTATATTTTTTATTTATAGGCCTCCTGACCCATATGGAACACATGCGGATGGACCCGAAACATCAGTTTGCTGCCCAATATGTGCTATCCCGTGCTGCTGCTGAACGTAGAGATCGTGAGTCATTCTTTGCTGCTTCATTAGCATCAGGCTCAGGTTTACTCACAATTAACACTTCAAATAATTTAATAGGAGGAGGTCAAAATTCAATGTGTGCATCCCCGTCAGCCCAATCGGATACGTCATCCAACAACGAGCGTCTATCATCAGCTGGATCTGAAGGTGGTGGTGGAGCTGGAAGTAGTAGTCTGCTAAACAACAATAACAACAACAATTGTAACAACAAGTTATCGGTGAATGATGTGTTGCGAGCAACCAGTAACAACGGACATTTACACAATCAATATGGTGTTGATGAGATGCATGCCAATCGGATGGCTGTCATGGCAGCTGCAGCAAATATTGTAAATCAATCAGCAACCAATGCCAATGGACAACCAAATTTAAATTCACCTACACCAGATTCATCGGCAGCTGCTGTCCAAGCGGCTGTTGTGAATTTAGCTGCTGCCATGCGAATGAATCAAGTTGCCAATCAAAATCTTAACAATGGAAATACTGGAAACAATGGACCTTCAAGTACGACACCACCGAATAACAATGATGCAACGAATGCTGCTGCCCAGGCAATGTTACGTGTTTCAATGGCCGATACAATGATGTCCATGAATCATCAACAACACCACCACCAACATCAACAAAACACCCCTGAAGCTGCCATCCGTATGCAACAACAAGCCGAAGCAATTCTACGGACACAAGCTGAAGCCCTGCGTCTTGTATCACAAGCGGCTGCAGTTGCAGCTTCATCTGGCAACAATGGTGGCAATAATAATCCAAATGTACATCACAATGGCAATAATTATGGTGGAGCAACAAATAATCATCCCGGAAATCAGTCAGGAAACAATCAACAAGTCCATCAACAGAACCAATCACACTCAAACAATCCACAACAAACGCCTGGTGGTCAACCACAAAACCAGTTAAATTCACAGGTATCGCCCGAACTAAGTGAAGCCCTGCGATTGCATGAACAACGACTTGAACAGGCACTTCGTTTACAAGGAAGCGATCCACGATCACTTGGTTTCCCACTTTCTAGTCAAACTGCTCAACATAATCCATGAGATCAATTTAATTATTTTTGAGCAATGCCCAATGATGGCCAATACCACCAACATCATCATCAACCGCCATCAATTCAAGGTAATTCATAAAATTAATTGGGTAAATTAACTCAACATTGCATCTGTAAATAAATTGTCAATAAAAAGAGAATTTAAATTTAAAATTGTAATAATTTAATAAAATAAAGGCAATTTTTATTTTAAATTTAAGAATATTGTAAAGCCTTTAAATTCATGAAAAGAACAGAAAATTTAACATCATTATTATTATAATTAATTATAATAATTAAAAAATACTTAAATATTAAGAAGAGGACGGATCAAAGTGTTCCTAGACAGTTAAAAAAAATCAATCCATATAATTCAACAAAACAAAAAAACAATTTTTAGAACAAACAATAAAAATGTCTCTTTATGTAAATAAATTAGTTTTAAGTAAACATTTTAATCAAATTTCTGTAAATAAAATAAAATTAGAATAAAAAACTAATTGGATTTATCATAAAAGTGGACACAAAAATTTTTAATTAAGACTATGATCAAGCTATAAAACCACCTTTTTTGAATGAAAAACAAAATGCTCAGGTTTTATCTGAGCCCACTTATATAAAAATCATTATAATTTAAAAAAAAATTAAACAAAAATTTAAAAGAAAATGGTGAGCTAGTTCCTAATCTTAATTAATATAGAACAAAAAAACACGTATAAATTTGAAATGTGACTCCATTTATATTAAATTTTTTAAATTTAAATGAAAAAAAACAAAACAATAATTTGCCATATTAAACATATTTTGTTTAAATTAATATTTAATTAAATTAACATTGAAACAAGTTAAAGTTAAATTAAAGATTAGTTATTATTATTATTATTAAATTAAAATATAAAAATTTATGTTTAGTGTGCAATAAGAAAAGAAAAATAAACATTGTTTATTTGAAAATAGACACCATATTTTGTCAAATTTTAGTGTAACTTTTAAAACGATGATAGCTTAATTAATTAGTTTTATGATAATAATGAAAATCATTCACTATAATTATTATTTTATTTTTCTTTTGTTAAACATTAAAAACAAAAAAAGAAAAACATGTCTAAATTTAAGAAGAGTTACATATATAAGTGGGTTTTATATGATGATAAAAAAATAAAGAATATGCATAATATTATAAGAATATAATTAAACATTAAATCAAACATATAAATATATATATATATATATATACAAAAATTTAATATTAATAATAATGATAGCTTAAAATTATAACTTTATAAGAGAAAACACAATTCATCGGAAAAACAAAAATAAGAAAAAAACATATTTTTACTTTTTCTTTTGATGATAAAAAATAAATTTTAATAAACATGAATGAAAACACACAAAAAGATAATAACTAATGTTAATAAATAATAAATGAATATGAAAAAAGTTATTTATATTATTATTATTATTATGATTAATTATACAAAGAAAAAAATACAGTTTAAAACTAATCTTATAATGAATGTATAATGTGAGAATGTATATTTTTTTGTGTTTGAATGGAATTATTATAAAATATTTAATTAAACATTAAAAATTATATAAAATGCATTTGTTTAAATAAAATTTATAATGAAAAAAATAATTAAAACAATAATAATGATTTACATTTGGCCGAATATTAATGTTTAATATAATGTATAAAATTTAAACATTATAATTTAACTTTTTATTCTTCTCAAATCTTTAATGGCAAATACATTAAATTTTTATAATATTATATAAAATGAAAAAAATTACTTTTAAATGTGTACAAATAAAAAAAACGTATTTCTGGAAACTAAAACCATCGCAAAATTTAATGATAATAATAATTTTATCATATTTATCATGATGATGATAAAATTATATTTATGTATAAAAAAGAAAAATCATTTGACAACTTTAATATTTATACACATATTATGTTATATAAATATTTATACATTTAAATCTAAAACGTTAACTGTCTGGTACAATCAAAAGAAATAATGATTAAATTATATTAATATAACATTTTGACAACAACATTAATTAAATTTTTTAACATTTATATTAATTATTTGCCATTATTATTATTAAATTTATCATCTAAATTTAAACTTTTAGAATAAGACTGAAGTTGTATAAAATAAATCTTTTTTTTTTAGTTTAAATTCATCATTATTATTAATGGCTGTGCTTTTAAATTTAAAGTTTAGTCCAAATATATAATTTTTAATTTTCAGATTCAGCCAAATTTTTTCTTTATTATTTTTGTTTAATAAAAAAGTGTGATTGGTGAAATGATTGAATGATGAAAATGTTATTAAATTAAAAAAAAAAGAAAATCAATAATAGTAAAATATATTAAATAATGAAGGAAAAAAAAACAAAACACACATGAAAACAATAAATAAACTAATAGCAGCAACTATAAAATATATAGCTTATTATAAATGAAAAAAAAAACAAAAATAGGTTATATATAACAAATTTACCCAAAAATGAATCCTTTTCCCAAAAAAAATATATTAAACATTCAGGACATTCAAAATTCACCCCTTACCCCAGTTTTCGGATAAAATCAAAATTAAATTGAATCTACCAAAAAAGAATAATGATACACATTTTAAAAAAATAACAAATTTTATGTATAATAATAATGTTTAATAAAAAAAAACACGTTATTATTATCATTTAAATGTATTTATTTATTTTAATTATTAAATTTATATAGAAATTTTAAGTTTTCTTATACAAAAAAAAATAATATAAAGAAAAAAAATTATTTTAAATTTAACTTTTTTGTTTATAACTTTAAAATTTAAAAGAAAAAACATTTAATAACAAAAAATATGAAAAAATGAAACATCACAAACATACACAAAACATTAAAAAATAAAAAGTAAAAAATACACATACTTTTAAATGAAAAAACACCAACACACGTACAAAACATGAAAAATAAATTTAAAAAAAAAATGAAAACGGCATCAGAAATGTTATTTATTCAATATTACTTTGATTACACTATTCAACAAATTGGCGAAAATTGATCCGCAAAGCGACCTCTATGATTTTTAAAACCTTTGGACAAAATGTGATCAAATGCTCCTATAAGAGATCTACAGCACGTCAGGGACTGTAGTTATCAAGTTACGACTTTCAAAGACATGGTTTTAGTCCATTTGGAGATATTTTTTAAAAAAATTTCTTATTTTTTTAGGCTTTTTAATTTTATGGTAAATAACAAACGATTATTAGATTAAGTTTTATGAAAAAAATCTTCCAATAATCGTTTGTTATTTTCAAATAAAATCATAAAAACCTAAAAAAATAAGAAACTTTTTTTGGAAAAAAATCTCTAAATGCATTAAAATAGCTTCAATGTCTTCGAAATCTAAAGCTCGATAACTACGGTCCCTGACGTGCTGTAGATCTCTCTAAGGGTGCATTTGATCAAATTTTGTCTACAATTTTTGAAAATCATAATGGCCGCTCTTCGGCTCGATTTTTGCCAATTTGTAGAATAGTGTTATTATTTTCATTTAGGAAAACTTTAAATAAAAAATTCACACAATTTAATTATAATTTATAATATCTTGGTGAAGTTAAATTTTATAAAAAAAACACATTTATTTTAAAAAAATTTGAATACAATATTATACAAAGAAATGAAGTTTTTAATAATTTTAACTTTAAATTTTAATTAATAAAATTAAAAAATTGACTTAAATTATGTATTTTAAACATTATATTGAAAGCACTGTATATTGAATAAATAACATAAAATTATCAACATCTTTCTCACAAAAATTCAATTAAATTACCATCAAAATCTGATGTTCTTTAAATTCATTGAAATTTGCATTCAAAAGTAATAAAATTAATTACTTGAAAATGATCCAAACAGATTTGGCATAAAAAATATAAAGTACGACAAAATTAAATAATAATAATATATATAAAATAAAAACATAATATAATGTTGATAAATAAATTAATTGTGTTGAAAAGAAAAATTGATTATGTTACAATTGTTTACTTTAAAAACATATTGTAACATTATCTCATCACACAATTAATAATTAACATTATATTTTAATCATATACAAGTAAGCATCTTGAGTTACGGTTTTTAATATAAATATATACATATAACAATTTTGGCAATACACACAATACAACAATTGAATTTGGATACAATTTTTAATATTATCAATGTATTATGATTAAGTTAAAATTTTGTGTTTTAACTTTTTTTGTTTGTAACTTTTTTCTGTTCATTCATGTTATAATAATACAGATAAACACCCAAAAGTCCTATCTCACTAAACCAATTGTAAGTTAACTCTTGATAATATACTGGATTAAGAAAATAAGAGGCTTGCAATTGGCTCCCCATCAACATATAATAGTTTTGCTGTTTTAGTTTATATTTAAAATGAAAATAATAATAGATGAAAAAAAAAGTAAATAAATTATCAATAGTAAAAAGTGTATCATAATAATAATAATAAACAAACAAACAAAAAAATCACACATATTATAATGTATAAGTGATATTTTATTACTCTAGATGTAAATTTTATGTAAACATTAGAGAACAAATTTACATACTTTTAAAAAAAGTAAACAAAGAAAATGTACAGAATTTGAGAAGAAAACATTATTTAGCCACATTTTGCTCTCTGAACAAGACCGTGTAAGTAATGAAACTACCCCCGATTGTGACACAACATGATAGAATTCTATCATAATTATATATAAATAACTCCCGATTATGACACAAAATATTAAAGAACATGTAATTCAACTCTTTAAATATAATTACAAACAAAAATTTATCATAATATACAATAAATATCAACGTTACAATAGCCCAAAAACGTAATTATAACATTGTTTAATAATTAAATATAATGTTATACATTACGCCACACAAAACTAATTGGTTTATAAACAAAAAATATTAATTTAATAATACAAAATATACAATTATCAATATATATATATATATAAACAATAATAAGAAAAAAATATTATTATTATATATAACATGAAAACAAAAAAATAAAGTTTAAAAACAATAGTTGCAATAGCCCGAACGCATAGTGCTTCAATGTGAATCAAAATAAAGTTACATTTTCATTATACATTGAAGTACTTTGTCACACAAATCATATTTTAATTTAAAAATAATAAAATTACTATTATTATTATAATAAACATATCGCCCGTTCTTCCTTTCTATTATTGTATTATTATAATATAATATCCTTTATTGTTATTATTATTATAATTAATAATCTTTTCTTTTTTTAAACATTATATTTTTTATGATAAAAATATACAAATTGGTTTTATAATAAACATTTTTAGTAAAAGAAAAAGAAAATTTAATAATAATAAAAAAAAAACATATAACATTATAAAAAAATAAGCCCGAAAAATGTATATGTTGTCGATTAACATCTAACATCAGACAACTTTGTACAAATAATAATTATAAAGAAAAAGTCCATAAAATAAATGAAAAATAACATCAATAACAAACATAACAAAAAAAAAGAAAAATAAATAATCAGTTAAAATACAATAGCCCGAAAACGTGAATTACGCATCTGTTTACTGTTGTAATACAGATAAAAAACATTAATTCACGCCACACAAACATTTCATTTTTGTTTTAATAATGATAATAATTAAAAAAAAAAATAAATGAACATTTTTACTAGTGAATAAGCATCATGTTTTTTATCATTAAACACAGTTTAAAGTGAAAATGAAAGTAACATTACATAACATTAATAAACATATTTAAATATTTTTTTTATAAACTTTAGATAATAATAATTGTCATGCTTTTGCCCGAGCATTTGACCATCAAAAATTTGTACCATCTTAAAAAATAAAAAAAAATTAAATATGTTTAATGTTGTTATGTAATTTTTTTGTAAGAAAACTTGTGGATAATGATAAAAAAAGAATATTATTGTTACTTATTATGTTTTTTTTAATATAAAATATTTTTTGTTAAAACTGCAATAGCCCAAACGCATAATTAGTGCTAATGATGAACATTTGAAATGCATGTTGTCGTCAAATATACAAAAAGATCATTAAAAAAATATGCTTTTGTTCAAATCATTCGCCTATTATGCTACACAAAACTTTTGGATCGTTAACCACAATTAGTTTAAAATCGTTATAAATAATAATTAATAAATCACAAAATTAATAGATGAAATAAATAATAAAAAAAATATACAAAAACATTCAAAGAAAGTGAAATTTAAAAAGGAATTGGGAAAATTTTTCCGGCCACCATCAAAATTATGATCCCTTATTGAAGAAGTAAAATTCAAATAAAGCCCGGAAATTTGATCGATTTAATATCAAAACGATCGATTTAATGTAAACAATTTCTTTGATAAATTTATAATACAACAAAAAAGCGCATAATAACATTTTGGACAAAAAAAAACTTAATCATGGGAAATTAAAACAAAAAAAACGTGCTTAATTAAAAAAAAAACATCATTCAAGAAAACCAGTAAAAAATTATATAAATAAATATATAAATCAAAACTATTCTTTTATAATTTCAATATAAAACAACAACAAAATTAAACTTCAACCATAAAAGCAGTAAATAAAAATGGAATTTTCCATTTCAAAATTATCACAAGCACACAAACACACACACTCACTTACATTTACACACACACATTACACTTTGACACCAGTACAATGCCACCACACAAAATAAGTCAGTATATATATAACTTAATTAAAAATATATATTCATCAATATACAACAAAAAATAAAATAAAATAAAAATACAATATAATAAAATAAAAAAAAAATAATAAGAATAAAATAAAATAGCTCTGAATCTGTTTCAAGTTTAATCAAATTGATTTTTTATTAATATAATTTTTTCATATAAATTAGCATACATAATTGTAATGTGCAATATGTAAGTTTAACTTTGTTTCATTAAACATTATATTTTAGTCTATACTATAATATAAAGTTGGATTACATTACATAAAAAAAAAATAAAACAAAATGTCAAGAAAAAATAACGAATGTCAAAGAATTAAACAATCGTAATGTATTTTTGATCCTGTTCATAAAATTATGTGTATAAAGGATCAAATGTTCGCTCAATATATTTATATATAAAATTTAAAAAAAAAAATATCAATCATTTTAAATTAAATATTTGATAGAAGAAAATGCAAAAATTTTAAAAATTAAGTTACTTTCCTGATGTTTTCGACGAATACAGGATGGATTTGTACGCGCCATTTTATTGTGTGTATCTATAGACATATGGATATTGATTGAATAAGATAGATTGAGATGATATTCAAAGCACAAATTATCACAATGAAAAGGATAAAGACTTGCCTGGGTTTTTCTATAAATAGGCATACCAGGTGAAATTGATGAAATTTGAAAGCAAAAAGCGGATCAGTTAAAAACCATTCATTTTTTACTAGACTGAAGTTATCAACCTACTTGTCAGCTTCGAGAGGAATTTTCGAAGCCCCCAGGACCCTCGCCGATACCCTCGCAGTATCATCAACGAATTTTACCCTGACTTTCTATTTTTTGCTGTTTTTTAACTTTTTTCTTCTTGTAAATCACAAAATCAGCTCTAAGCACCCTCTGTAGGATTCAATCGAAAAACGCAGATACAAGACTGTAGTTTTTTTTCTTTATCGATCTATTTTCTTGGAAAATTTTTCCTGAAAGTTGTGTGAAGTAAAAATCAGTTTTCGAACTTTCCTGCTAATAATATTTTTCAGTGTTAAAAATCGGCAACAGCGATATTGATTCAAAAATCACGATTGTCCCGCCCTAAAGTATACCTAAAGTATACCTATCTATAAATCGTCTTGTATTAAAGAGAAAAAATCTGAAAACTCTGGGATCTATAAATACAAAAAATAAACTTAAGAAAGACTACAAGCCAAGTAGAGTTGTTTTTTTAAATTTCAAAGATTTTTGTTTTAATCTTTGTTTAAGCTCCTCCAGAGGGTGCTGAAGGGAAATTTATTGACCCTGAGTCCTTTTGCGAAGTAAGTCTGAGCTATTTCAAAGAACTCATCTTGGAATAGGTAGAAAAACAGATGAAATTATACCATCAAAGTATACCAGCATCTTGACAATCCAAAGAGTTTGTGAACTGTTCAAAGAATAGATCAGAAATGATCTTACAATTGGACTAAAAAGACATCAAGAAACTTACGGGTCTCCTAACAGGACACTGCCATTTGCGCAGTCATCTTAAAAGGATAGGATAGAGTGGTTCAAGCATCTGCAGGCTCTATTTAGAAGAGCAAAGCACATCCTTTGTGAGTGTGAAGCATTAGCTAGAGTGAGGATTCGCTACTTCAGGGAGGGCTTTTCATCTCCCTTTAGTGTAAAATACACAGATCATAAAGTAATTTTAAAATTTTTTGACGAACTGGATGTATTGAAGGAGAACTAAGATTCCTTCGTAAGGAGAAGCACAAAAGATCTTATAACGAATTAACTACGAATTTCTGTTAGGATTTTCACGGAGTAAAGTAGGTTCTCCAATTAAGTCCCCCTTTATAGGATATGATCTACTATAAAATACCTCCTCTTATTCAAAATTTCAGCCCAATTTCAGGAGTGGCTGACGAAAAGTTTTTTTTTGTGTAATTTTTGCTAAAAGCATCATGATTTAAACATGAAAATTGTATCAAATTTTTTTCAAAGAAAAAATTCAATATACTTTTTGTCATTCATCCACAATTAAAAAAAATTTTCCTAAATGAGTGGAACTGTTCGTCGAAAATATCAGGAATCGTCATTCAGTAACAAATTTTATGTCGTTTTCTATACATTACAATTACAAAAAAAATCAGACCCACCCAAAAAATTTAAATATAAATAAACTAGAAATGGCATACATTTTTTCTCTTCTTTTCATATTCTTTTTTGACATAAATTAAATTTATAGAAAATGAGTGTATTTGTCTTAAAAATTATAATAAAAATGTAATAAAAATATTTACTGTAATGAATGAATTTTTAATAAAAATTAGCAATTAACTCAAACCATATAAAAAAAACAATAGTATAACTTCTTCTTATTATTATCATTAAAATTATTATTATTATTATAAATTTTCATCATACAACAAGAAAAAAAAATTATAAATAAAAAATACAAAAAAAAAATAATCAGCTATAAAGTAAAAAGTGTTTACCATATAATACATATAATATTAAAAAGTCCTTTCTTATTCTTGCCCTTATACACATACAATTACAATTACACACCATAACTTGCAATAGTCAATAATAATTAAAATTAAAAATAATATATTATTATCATTAAAAATATAAACAATAGTAAATAATTGGATTTAAAAATGGATATTTGTTAAAAAATAATAAACATATTACAATACATACATAATAATAAAATAACCCAAACATATACTTACAATAGAAAATATAATTATTATTATTATATTATAATTAAATTATTAACCATAATTGAACAGAATCCACTTTTACTTGAAGCTGATTAACAATAAACTGGTTTTTGTTTTCCCTATTTTTTTTTGATTAAATTGAAATAATATTAAAACATTAAAAAAAAGACGAATACATTTATTAATATAATATTAATACATTGAATTGAAATTTGTTCCTATTCCTGTTTTATTATCCTAATAATCATTATAATAATTCTTCTGTTTTACATTTAAATTGATAGTGCATCATCATCGAAATAAAACTAAATAATAAATGAAACCCCATTTCAATATTGAAACATCGCATTAATGATGCCTAAACTTAATGTTACAATGTTATTTTGTTTATTAACTTTATTTTCCAACAATTTTTATAATGTTTAATAATATTGATATTAAACATTAAAAAGATAATTGATTTTCAATTTAAATTTAAACATTTTCTTAGATTTTTCAACATAAAATACAATAGAATATCATTATAAATGTATAATTGTACGTGTATACGTTAATATAAACATTAAAAAAAATAATAATGTAACTTTTTTTGTCAAAACAGAAATATAAAGCTCAATAGTCACATAAAAACAAAAAAAACACACACACATAAAAATATTATAATAAACAATAAATAGGATTTTGTTCCCCATATTTGCCATTTTTCCTCTTTAAACATAATAATTATTATTAAAAATAAACAAAATTAATAATAATAATCATAATATTAAAACATAACTCATTAAAATGTGAGTAAAAAAACACACACCCAAACTTACACAAACGTAAATATAATAGTTGAGCATTTACAATTAAAATAAAGAAAAAAATAAATCACCAACAGCAAAGAACTATTATTATATTTGCAAAATAAACCGATAATGACAAAAAAAATAATAAAAAATCAATCAACATCCTGATATTAAAAACAAATAAAATATATTAAAAAAATAAACAGTAAATAAACATTTGTGTATGTATGTGAAACGAATGCTGTTTGAATGATATTTCTGATGATAATATCAAAGTTAATCATTTTTTTATTATGAAATTTAAACTTATAATTTTTTTTTGGTCAAAAGAAAAATGCAAAAAAAAAACAAATTACGGGAATCCGTTCAAATTTAAGTAAATAAAATTTTGTATAAAGAAGAAAAAAAAATTGCCAAATTACAACAAAAAAAAATATTTTCGGTATAAAATATTAGATTAATATTAAGTATAAAAGAAAAAAAACTTAAATTTAATAATAAACTGTACATTTTGGAATATAAAACAAATGAAACTTTAGGCGTATAATCAAATATTAAGATAATTAATAATAAAATTCTTTTTTAATTTTTATTATTAATCTTTATATTACCAAAAGAAATAAGGACTAACAACAAAATATCGAACAGTAAAATGAAAACAAAAAAAAGAAAAAGTAAAAGTAATTAAATATACGTTTGAATAAAAAATAAAGAAAAAAACATCATTCAAGCAACTTTTTTATAATTATACACATTAGAATTATTTTTAAATTATTATTATTAATATTCATTTATACCTACATTCAATAAACATAATACATTTAATTTAAAATAACATTATAAATTATAATTAACATTATGTTTTAATTTTAACTTTAAATTAAATGTAATGTAATAAAAAGTCATGATTTAATAATCAAATGTGCATATAAAATTGGCTCACAAATATGCAATATTTTATTTGAATTTTATTTTAAGTTAAATATGAATAAAAAAAATGTATCAATTATATTATAAATATTATTAAAATTTGAATGATAATCATTATACATTATATTTATAATTAAAAAAATAAAATTAATAAAGATATTGTTTTTTTTTCTTATTTTAATTTGTATAACAATTTATTTAGTTGCCTTTATTTAATTTTTAAGAAAGAAAATGAAATCATTGTGTAACACATATTATTATTATTATAATTATGAAAATAATTATTAAGATGAAAAAAATAAACAAAATTATAACATTTGATACAAAATTATAAATAATTAAAAAAAAATACGTATGAAAAAAAATAATGTAATGAAAATTATAAGAAAAATTAAAATGAATTTGGGAATAACATAAAATAATAATAAAATGTGAAAAAATAAAACTTTATGTTAAAAAAAAAATAATAGTTACTTATGCTGTATTTATAAATGATAAGAAAAATAAATAAGTGTAATAAAATTCAAAAAAAAATTAACTTGTTTTCATTTAAAATTTGATTTGATGCACATGACCACATGATATGCAGATGAGGGTACGTATGTTGTTGTGCTTATAGTTGGGCTTTTTCTTGGATTTCTTTTAACAGATAATGAAAATTCTTTTGCGACAATAAACAATTACGTAAATTAAATAAATTTAACTGTTGCCTATTGTTTTAATTCTAACGACAACTTAATACAATTATATCGTTATATTTTTCGCTTCTTAGCGAACTAAGATATGAAGTCGTTCTTCTTATCAATATTAACTGTTAATGCCGATCTTTAATTTAGTTTTGAATGCATCATTATCCAAGAATACATCAGTTTAACTACAGTATCCAAAATGAAAGGCTGTGTGTTTTGCAAATCTAAGGGGCCTTTTAAAGTGCCAACGCGTTTTCTCTCTCAACATTTTATTGATAGCTTGAAATCAGTTCTTAATATTGAAAATCTGACAATGGCTAATTATTGTTGAAATTTATGTCGTATGTCTATGAATAGAAAACTTAGATCAGCAACTAAAACTACAGTTACACAACCCCGTACTGAGAATATAGACTTAGATGTGGATGTCTCTATGTCACCTATGTCAATGGATGAAGAATCAAGCACAGCTGACGAGATATCGGATAGTGACACTGAAAATTATGAATTTAAAGAGGATTGTGATGAAATTGCACTGTTAAATAAATTGCATGATATATTGGGATTAAAAAGAACAGGAGTACATGACTTTCGTTCAGGAGTTTCAAGAAAAAAACTCTTTCATAATATAATCAAAGTCATATCTAAAAAGGTTTTTAGAAAGAATTATGAAGAGATGTGCGACCTACAGACATGTCCTGTCGCCGAAAGGATTAAAGTTGGGTTTAATAATACTGATAACAAAACTCAGTTAAAACTTTTGACTCTAATTCCACACACAGTAAAAGATAACGAAATTGCTAATTATTTTCAATGTTCTCTAAGTTTTGCAAGATTTGCTCAAAATTTAATACTGGAAAATGATATATTCGGAAATTATTGCGAGAAGAGAGGCAAAACACTCCTATCTGAAGCATTCATTAATGAAGTGCATGAGTTTTATGAGAAGGACTCTATTTCAAGGACCCTACCGGGAAAACATGATTTTGTTGTAATAATTTAAAAAGGCACAAAGATTCACAGCCAAAAAAAATTGTTAACTTTAACAATCAATGAAATATATGAACAGTACAAACAAGAGCACCCTGACAGTAAAATCAGTCTAAGTACATTTTTTTAAATTGAGGCCTAAACAATGCGTGTCAGCCAATTCGAAAGGAGTTCATAATGTATGTGTTTGTGTATATCATCAAAATGCTGCTTTAATGTCACTGATTTTTGATACCAAAGAAACAAACAAAATATGGAAAAGCCACTTGAATATGACTTTGTGTGAAAATCCTACCAATGAATGTTTTTTAAAAAGGTATGTTTTTTCTTTTATTTTTTTTTTTATTTTTTGTATTAAACAGTTTTTTCAATTATTTAGATGTGAAAATTGTCCAATCCTCGAAGATGTCATAGAACTTTTAAAAGCATCGGTTAACATAAAACTTGACGAAATTGTGTCGTATCAAACATGGACTAATACAGATCGGGAATTTATGCCACAAAGTTGACAACTCTAAAATCCCATGACTTTATAACAAAACAGCAATATAATTTCCAGGTAATGTTAAGAAAAAACCTTGATGGCAGTAAAATATTAATTCTGATGGATTTCGCGGAGAATTACAAACACATTCTGCAAAATTCCTCTCAAGCATTCTATTTTAATGGGTCTGAAACCAATTGTATGTTTCATTACATATTTAAACTCTGCAAGGGCAACACCACAGTCTCAATGAGTCCTAATATTCAAAATATTTTCCTTAAAGTCAAAAATTTTCTTTCTTTGCTTCTCATCTTAAATCAAAACATTTAATAAGCGTGAATAGAAATTCAAATACATTCTTGATACCTTTTAATTCAGAGATTGGAATACAGATGACTCTAATGAAAATATTTGAATAAACGTCAATCGGAATCTACTTACAGAGAATTGACTTTAAAAATTATAATTATTTAATAATATTTAGTAATTAAAATAAAGGTTTCTCTCAAAAACTAAGCCAGTCACTGTAATCTAAAAAGTTTACTTCATACAATTAAATTTAATCTTAATCGTCTTAAATTGACAACACAATTCTGTTAGAATTTAAATTTCTTATGAACATCATAAACAAAAACAAAACCCCTTGTTAATGTTCAAATGTCAATTGAGGAAAAAAACATTTTAAATTCATCACAGAAAAATGCCGGATATAACAAATGAAGACTTGATGAAATTAATTTATCGCCTAATCAAGAAACAGGATACCGTGGATGCAAAGCTTGATAAAGTGCTTGACATTTTACACAAATCAGAAGTCATTGATACGACAAATGAAGTTTTTCTATTCAAACCGATCAAGAATCTTGATGAATTGGAAGCTGTTACACAAAGATTGGAATCAGATCCAGTTTTCAGGAGGCAATTGGTGAGATATTTTATTTTAATTTAATTTTATCAAATTATTTATGATTTAAAATCCAAACATGAAATTTTTTATTATTAGAAAGCTTTCTTAATCAAAATAAGTCGGGGAAACATTAAATTGGAACACATTTTTTCGGATGAATTTCTATTTGACTACAACTGGCCTGGAGTTAATGGCAAGAAAAAATTGGAAGGTATCGCACTTTTTGACCATTATTATGTGGGTAAGTTAAATTTAATTAAAAGTTTTGTAAGTTTCATGAAAAAAGTTGATTTTATTATTCATTTCATTAGCTTTGAAACAAAAAGAAGGAAATTCTGATACAGAAATTCGTAAAATTTGCAACAGAGAATTGAAACAAATAAAAGATCGTATATTTGCACGGAATCTCAGAAAGAAACAGCAAGAAAAGTCCACAACTGGTGAAAGTTCGGCCGATGTCACGGAATCAAAACCAGAGGAGGAGGTAACGGAAACTGTGGATGAATTTGTGGAAATTCAGGATTATTTGGAATTTGAGACAGTAAATGATGGTGAATATTATATCGAAATATCTCAATCGGATCATGAAGCTCTTAATCAGGATCACAATTACCATGATATGGAAGATTCAGAAAATAACGAGGAAAATATTGAAGAAAATAATGAAATTGAACAAATATCAGAAGAATTCTCAGACGACGAGTTACTATTTCCAATTAAAAATGACAAAGAGTTGGATTTTGTGACGAAAAAGTTGCAAAACGATGAAAAGTATAAAAAACAAGCGGTAAAAATACATTTGTTTTTAAATGCTTTCAATGAAATTTAATTTAATTTCCGTTTCTTTTAATTAGAGAGCGTTAATGAGACTTCATGATGATTTAAAAATAGATCACATATTCACACAAGAATTCCTATACGAATATAATTTAACTGGGGTTAATGGAAAGAAGAAACTTGAAAACTTGTTACCATACACCGAAATATATGAATGTAAGTTTAAATAATTTTTTTTTTAATTTTAACTAAATTTTCAGAAATTCTTACTTTAATTTTTTTTCTAAAGATTTGAAACTAAAATCCGGTATAAGTAGAACTGACGCCAGAAGATCTGCAATGAAGGACTTTGATCGTATAAAACACCGTTTGAATAAAAAAAAATTAAAGACAAATACTGAGTTACATTCCAAACGAAAAGTAGAGGACAGCGAAGATGAGAATACTCACGATACCTTTCAATTCCCAATCAAAAATGACGAGGAACTGGAATTGGTATCAAAAATGTTGAGTAGTGATGAATCATTTAAAAACCAAGTGGTAAGTTACATTTCGGTTTAAAATTAATGGAAAATACATTTTAAAAAATTCCAGTACGTTGCATTGAATTGTCATGAAGATCTAAAATTGGAACACGTATTTTCAAGTGAATTTCTGTTTGACTATAACTTGTTGGGAATCAACGGCAAAAAACAATTAGAAAGTTTAATACCTTTCAAGGAAATTTATGTTTGTAAGTGTTTCTATTGTTTTTTTTTTATCTTGAAATAAAAACATTAATCTGAATAAATTTTTCCAGATTTAAAGGAAAAGGAAGGCTTAAATAATAATGAAATCCGAAAATTAGCGTCCAAAGAATTAGAAACCAACAAAAATCGAATCTATCAACGCAGTTGCAGAAAAAAACAAAAAATAGTACAAAACCAAGATAGTATAGAAATTGAAGAGACAGAATTAGGAGAAATTCAGGATTCAATTTTCACCCCTATCAAAAACGAGGAAGAACTTGAAAATGTCAGCAAAAAACTTAAATCAGATCAACAATACCTGAAAAATGTCAGATTACAGATTGTTCAGAGTTCGGAGGATGGTCAATGCACGTTGGAACAAATATTTTCGTCAAATTTTCTTACAAATTACATTTTAAATGGATTACAGAACAAACAAAAGTTATCAGATACGATTCCTTATCGTATATTATATTTCTGTGAGTTATTTTTTTTAAGTTAAAATATTGAAAGATAAAAAAAAATTACTTATTTTAATTTAATTTAGACTTGAAGAAACATATGGGCCAGAATATAAAGGAGATTGAATTGGATACACAAATTGAACTGAAACAGCTGAAGCAGGATTTGATACGAAGAAAATTCAAATAAAAATTTAATATTTTATTCAATCAATTTTCAGCCTTATTGTCATCATTGTCCTCAATTTCCTTGTTTTCTGTCTTATTTTCCTGCTGTAATCGCTTTTTGATTCTACTTCTCTTAGTTCTTAATCGTCCTTTTATTTGATTTACCTCTGCCCTTGCTTGTGCCTCAATATCGTTCATGGAAATCCCCAATTTCTTTTTGATATCTAAGAAATTGGTATGATTTTGAAAAAATTTCAAGATAAAAATAAAAATTTCCTTACATAAATAAATTGTCTGATATGGCAGTAATTTAGTTAAATTTTTCATTCCATGCAACCCAGATATGTTATAGCCAGAAATAAATTCCTCAGTAAACAAATCGTTTAATCGTATCATCCCACCTTCGCAAGAACGTAAAAATTGTTTCCTTACACTCTTTAAATATGATGGCCTTGTTCGAATTTTTTCACAAACTCTTGCTAAGTCTTGTAAATTTTCGATTTTAGTAAAATAATCATCATCATCATCATCCAAATAATCTTCGGTTTTCTTCACTTCTTTAATATAAGTTACTGGAACGAGTTTCTTCGCAGATTTTTGATTGCTCTCTTCATCGGTCTCCGATTGAGTGTCGTCATCTACTTCAACGAATTCTATAAATTCAGATTCAATTTCCTCATTTTTTGTTCTTTCATTGAATGATTCATTTGAATTGTAACATTCTTCGATTTTACGTTTTTTACTTAAATCTTTTCGATGTTTAATTCGGTCTTTTATTCGGGCAAGCTCTGATGAAGCAAGACTTTTTATATTTTTATTTATCATCCCTTCTTTTCGCTTCAAGTCTAATCAAATGAAAATTATTTAAATTTTTCGTCCCATTTTAATAGATAAAAAAAAACAAACTTACAAACGAAAATGTCTTCATATGGAATGAGATCTTCCAAAGGCTTCTCTTCATCGATTTCACACAAAAAATCTTCAGTGAAAATATCCTCAAGAGCAAAATATGGAATTGATTTGATGTGGTTGCGCTTCAAAAAAAAATTTAATTTAAAATTTGATTTCTATAAATCAGCTATGAATTAAGTTTTCTTTTACCAAATTTCTTTTATAAATTTCATCATTTTCTATTTTGGTTGAAATGTAATCCAATTCTTTATCATTTCCAATGGGACGGTACTTAAATTCATCTTCTTCCTCCAATTGAGATTTATCTGGTTGGTGTTTTTTCTGACTCTCAACATAATCAATGACTTGATTCAACTTTTCTTCGATTAAGTCCACTTTTTTGATTACGCGATAAATTAATTTCATTAGATGTTCATTTGTAATATCAGGCATTTTTAGGAATAAAATTTCATTAAACGCGGTTTTATTTAAATTTTTGTTTACAAATTCAAATTGAATGTTGACAAGTATTTGTTTGTAAACAAATGTTCATAAGAAAATTGAAATTCATGCATAAAAGGGAATGGAACGGGGACGGATTTACGAAGAAGACAAGGGGAGGGGATCAACTTCAAATTTAGTAAGATAAAGGAAGTTTGGGTAAAATTCAATTAAGTCCAATTTTTGAGCCCTTTTTTAAAGAAATAAGGCCCAACATGTGAAACAAATACAAAAACTAAGGGTCAAATTGACTTTTAATCATATTTTCGATTTTCAAATATTTTTAATTTAATGACCAACTTTTTCTTTGCTTTCTTCGGTTTCCTTGTTCTCTGCATTATTTGCTTGTTTCAATTTCTGTCTATGTCTGAATTTCTTTTGAAATGATCGATTTTTCATTTGTTTGAATTCATTTCTGGCTTGTGTTGCAATTTCATGAGCTGGAATTCCCAGTTTTCTCTTGATATCTGAAAAATTATGATCAATAAGATGTAAAATGTCAAAGACTTGTACAACAAAAAATCTTACATAGATAAATATGAGTGTAAGGCGGCAATTTCGTCAAATCTTTCTTTCCCAAGATACCAAGCAAATTATAATCGTCGATGAAATCAGCGGAAAACAAAAAAGACAACGTGAAATTTCTTCCCTCTGCGGCACGTAACATCTGTTTTCTTACACTCTTTAAATATGCGGGGTCTGTTTTTATTTTTTCACAAACCTTCCGTAACTCTCGATCATTTTCAATTCGCTTGAAATATTCCTCATCATCTGAATAATCCTCAGTTTTGCTGTATACTTCATATAAATTTTCCTGCTTCGTATCTTCCATATAAGTAACCGGAATGAGTTTTTTAATCGATTTTGTTTCGTTTCCATGGATTGTGTCTGTTTGAGTGTGGTCTTCTATTTCGACGAATTCTATAAATTCGGAATCAATTTTCTGGTCACTTATTGCTTCAATGTATGTTTCACTTGATGTTTTTGATATGTTAAAGTCATCGAATTTACGTTTCCTTTTTGAATTCCCACGATTTCTAATGCGACATTTAATCCGTGTGAGTTCAGTTGTAACGAGTGTTTTTATATTATTCTCATTCATTCCTTCTTTTCGTTTCAAATCTGGAAAAGTAAAAATTGAATTGAAATTTCACTTCATTTTCATCAAGAAAAAAATTCACTTACAAACAAAAATCTCTTCAAATGGAATCAACGCTTCCAACATATCCGCTTCATCAAAGTCACACAAAAAGTCTTCAGTGAAAATATCTTCCAATGTAAAATATGGAATTGATTTGATAAAATTGCGCTAAAAATAATTTGATTACATTAAACTTGTTGAATTTCAAAAAAAAAAGGATTTGTGTTACCAAATTCATTTTATACATTTCATCACTTTCGATTTTTGTTGAAATATAATCCAATTCCTCGTCATTTCCAATGGGATAGAATTTAAATTCTTCTTGTTCCTCCAATTGAAATTTACCTGATTGTTTATTTTTCTCAGTTTCAACAACTTCAAGGACTCGATTCAGTTTTTCCTCAATCAAATCTACCTTTTTGATTAAGCGGTAGATTAATTTCATTAGATGCTCATTTGTTATATCAGGCATTTTTGAGGAGAAAATAAAAAATTCAGCTCGGCTTTTATTGTGTTTTTAATTTTCTTTTTAAGAGTTTTTTGTTGTATTTTGATAGATGTTTGTTTACACTAAATTTGTTTATGAGACAGTTGAAATTCCTGTGTTATGATCTGAATTAGCGATATGGCAGCTCTGAAGTTTGATTCTGTTCTAGGGCTTAGTCGCTATTTGATATTTAGCGTTTTTTAAAATTTTTTAAACGTCAAATCGTTGCACATAAAATGAATAGCCTTTTTCTCGATGATGTTCAAAAACTTCTGATCTTACATAAATATCGTTGATTCTTATAAATTAAATAAAACTTCAATATCAATTTTTTTAACATTATGATAACTTTTAATTTGACTCATCAACTTTATCTTTATCTTCAGGCTCTTGTTTTTCCTTGTTATACAGGTGCTTTAACCGTTTCTTTGAATCATATTTCCGTTGAAATTGTCGATGTTTCATTTGTTTTAATTCGTTTGTAGCCTGCACCTCAATGTCATGCACTGGAATTCCCAATTTCTTTTTGACAACTAAAAAATTCAAAAATATATTTTGAATAAGGCAAAATAACAGAAATGAGAATCTTACACAAATAAATCGTACTGTAAGGCAAGAGCTTTCTTAAACTTTTTTTACCCTGAACACCAGTCATATTGTAATCAGCAATAAAATTCAATGTAAATAAATCATCTAATTTAATATTTCCACCTGCTGTAGCATGAAACAATTGTTTCCTCACACTCTTTAAATACGACGGTTTAAGTCTAATTTTCTCGCAGACTTTCATTAAATCCCGTTGATCGTTGATTGGCGTAAAATAATCCTCGTCATCATCTAAAAAATCCGTTTCAGGTTCAGTACTGTTCAAACTTTCCTTTGTGTCCTCCGCGTAAGTCACTGGTACGAACGTTTTAACAATGTCCAATTTACTTTCTTCAGTCTGCTCCGATTCTGGTTCATCTTGTATTTCGACATATTCTACAAAATCAGAATCAGATTGTTGAGTTTGAGATGTTTCATTTGGTGATTCCGATCTATAACATCTCTCAATTTTACGTTTCTTTTTCAAAGTCGATCGATGTCTTACTCTGCCTTTGATCCGTGACAATTCTGATAGCACATGAGTTTTAATGAAATCTTCAGACATTCCTTCTAATCGTTTTAAATCTGTAAAATTAAAATTAAGTTGAAATTTCATTTAATTTTATTGAAATGAATCAGATCTTACAAACGTAAATCTCTTCATATGGAATGAAATCATCCAACGTTTTGATGTCGCACAAAAACTCTTCAGTGAAAATGTCTTCCAATGTAAAATATGGGATGGCTTTGATGAAATTGCGCTGAAAAACAAATTAAATTTCTATTAAACGGCTCTGAAACTTCAATCAAAAATTTTTTTTATTACCAACTTCTTTTTATAAATTTCATCATTTTCTATTTTGCTTGAAATGTAATCCAATTCTTCCATGTTTCCGATGGGGTAGTATTTGAATTCTTCCTGCTCCTCCAATTGAGAATTTGCTGATTGATTTTTCTTTTGAGTCTCAACGTAATCAATGACTTGATTCAGCTTTTCTTCGATTGAATCAACTTTTTTGATTACGCGGTAAATTAATTGCATTAAATGTTCATTTGTTATGTCAGGCATTTTTTTTTTTTTTGAAATGAAATTTAATTTACCCGGTTTTTTTCTTATATTTTTTGTTTTTAATTTTAACGAGAATTCGATTTTGACAGCTCTCTGTTTGTAAACAATTGTTCATAAGAGAGTTGAAATTTTTCTCTCCCTCATTCTCTCGCTCTCATTTAAATTTAAATTTTTGACATGAAAAATGTAAACAAAAAATTTATCATTTCAGTGCAGTCTTTTTTATAAACAAACAAAAAATATTTCTAAAATTCATCGAAATGCCAGATGTTTCCAATGAAGATTTAATGAAATTAATTTACCGAGTCATCAAGAAACAAGATGCCTTGGAAAAAACGATGCATAAAGTGTTAGAACTTATTGAGAGCAAAAAAATACCTCTTCCCAAAACGGAATTTAAATTTTATCCCGTTGCAAATCAAGGTGAGCTGGAACACATCTGTAAGAAAATAGAAAAGGATCCGGATTATAAGCAGTCATTGGTAATTTTATTTTTTTTTTTTGGTATTGAAATCACGAGCACATTGATAAAACTTTTCATTGATATTTTGTAGATTAGATTCCTTGAAAGGAAAAATGATGTTCAAATCGATGATTTATTTACCGAAGATTTTCTTTTTGAATTCAACATCAAAGGTGTCAATGGAAAAAAGTCCTTGGAAGGTGTCCCTTTATTTGATGAGATTTTCGTTGGTATGTTTTTTTATATGAAAAAATACGAAAACGTTTATCATCATTTTTTTTGTGTTCTAAGAATTGAAAAGAAGACAAGGATTATCTGAAAAACAAATCACAACAGTTGTTATGCAAGTTTTGCGACACATAAAAAGCCGGATTTATATGAGAATTCAAAGGAGTCGAAAAAAACATGGTTCGTCCGTTCATGAAAATAAATCATCGAATGAGGAAAGAAGTGAAAGTCTCGAAGTGGATAGTACAGAAATTCCAATTCAAGCCGAATATATTGACATGGATTACTTAATAAAGGACGAATCTGATGATGATTCCGAATCCCCTGAAACGTATTTTGATGATGATGAAGAAGAAGAAGTGCTCGATGAATATCGGGACGAATTGAACACTTTTCGGCCGATCAAAAATGACCATGAACTTAAAACGATTTCTGAGAAAATAAGAACCGATCCACAATATACGAGAAAAACAAGTCTGCAACTTGTAACAGCTTCATCAGATGGTATCGTAAAACTTTCACAGATATTTGCTCTGGAATTCATGAAGGATTACGCTTTACATGTCGGAAATAAAAAGAAAAGATTATCAATTCTTTTACCATACAAAGCTTTTTATTTTGGTAAGATAATTAATTTAATCAATTTGATCATAATTTAACTTCAGTTTAATTTCGCAGATATCAGAAAAAAACTGGGAGACTCATTAAAGGAAATTGAATCAGACGCGGCACTTGAAATCCAATCAATGCATAACAGATACAAAAATCAATTGCAACATAAAAATAAATATTGAATTCTGTAATTTGATTCCTTCTGTTGCGTTATTTATTTTTTTTAAAGGTTTTGATCACTGTCCAGCTGCACAATTTCTCTCAAATATTCTTCTTTTCACTTACCCTACAGCTCCTTAAAGAAAATTAATAAAAATTCTATTCTGTTATACCCTAAACCGTATTAAAAGAACTTTAATACAATTTTTGTACCGTTATCCAAAAAACACCGTTTAAAAAATTTAGTGTTATACAAAAATTGTAGAACGAAACCCGTTATTTTTTTTAAAAAAAACTGTTATAAACTTTTGTACCGTTTTTATTAAAAGCCGTGATACAAAAATGATGTTTTGAAATTCACCGTTATACAAAAACCGTAATTTCAAAATAATTGTTATATAAGTTTTAACGACTTTTTAAAAACTGTTATACAAAACCCCCATTTCTACAAAATAAAAACCGTTACACAATATTTGTACCGTAATACAAAAATACTGTTATACAAGAATTGTAATACGAAGCCCGTTACAATTGTTTCAAATCAGCTGTTATACAATTTTGTACCGTTTTCTAAAAAACCGTTATGGAAAAATACCGTATTTTGTTATAGAAAAACCGTTAAAACAAAAGTTATACGACTTAAACCGTTTTTCAAAAATCGTTATGTAAAATTTTCATTTAAATCAGTTATACAATACAATACACGAAAGAAAATTAATTTTATTTCAAAAAAGCCGTTTAATCCTGATCACTCTAATTCAGAATCGTCGTCTTGATCGACACAACCAAAACCAACCTTCTTCATACTTTCAACTTGCGCATGAACATCGTAAACAAACAAGTAAAATCATAACAAAATTCCGGGTAATTCTTCCTCCTTAAACTTTAAAATCATATATTTTTAAAAAATGTCGGATGTATCTAATGAAGACATAATGAAATTGATTTACCGCATAATCAAAAAGCAAGATGTCATGGAAAAAACCTTGAACAAAGTGCTCGAACTGGTTGAAAGCCAGAAGAAGGACTTTTCTAAGAAGTATCACATCGCCGACAGCAGTGATTTTGTATTTTATCCAATTGCAAATGACGAGGAGTTACAAAAAGTTTCTGAAAAAGTACAAAAAAATTCAGATTATAGAAATGCTTTGGTAAATTTAGCATTTAATATTAAAAGTCAACCAAGAAAATCTTTGTATTGGCATTTTTTTACAGCTCAAATTCCTTGGAAAGAAGCGTGATGTTATAATTGAAGATTTATTCACTCCGGATTTTCTCTATGGATGCAACATCAAAGGTCTCAATGGAAAAAGAGGGTTAGAGGGCATGGTCTTATATGATCGGATTTTTATTCGTAAGAAACTGCACCATAAAAAACAACAAATTTCCATGATCATATTTTTTTTCCTTGTTAGCCTTGAAAAAAAGAGAGGGGATCCCTGAAAAACATATCACAAAAGTAGTGGTAAATGCTTTGGATAATGTTAAACGGAGAATCAATTATAGAATCAAATTAGGAAAACAAGCACCAATTCAAGATAACAAGGCAATAAATAATCAGGAAGATGTGAGTCTTGAAATGGATTGTAATGAAATTCCAGAAATTGAAGAAGAATTCATTGACGTGGATGAAATGGTTAAAAATGAATCGGATTTTGAGGAGCACGACGACACCGATATCGAAGAAGAAGAAGACAAAGTTTTGCAAATATCGTTAAATGATTTCAAGCCCATTAAAAACGACAAAGAACTGAAAACGATTTCTGATAACATTAGGAAAAATGCAATTTATACGAAAAAGACACGTTTGCAACTCGTAACAGCTTCATCTGATGGCCTCGTTAAACTTTCACAAATATTTGACATGGAATTCATTAAGGACTACAATTTATATGGAATTGCAGGAAAGAAAAACTTATCAAAACTTTTACCATACAAAACATTTTATTTTGGTAAGATTTTCTCTTGACTCATGACTTGCATTTAAATTGATTTTTTTGTTTCCTTAGAAATCAGGAAAGACCTTGGAGATTCATTAAAGGAAATCGAAACGCAAGCCACTCGTGAAATACAAATGATGCATAATCGATACAAAATTCAGTTGGAGCGTAAAAATAAAGGATAATTTTGATTTGGTACAAAAACACTCAAACACCACAATTGCTTTTATTAATGTTTTTTTTTTAAATGCATTGTAAATGAAAATTATCCTTTTAATGTTTGTAAAATTTTAGTTGTAACGTATTTTTGATCTGGAAACTCTTGTTGAAGTCCTTCCACGATATTAATTAAATGTTCATGAGCTTCCAGTTGCCTTTCGAAATCTTGGTTGACTGTTGACTCATTTCTGCGTTTATATGGTTGACATGTGTTCAGGAGTTTTCGGTAACATTTTGCACGATGCTGTTTTCGGACGATATTTTCCAGATTCTGAAATTGAAAGTCATTTTACTTTTCATTTACATAAAATAAAATTATATGATAAAATTACCTCTTGTTTCAGTAACATTCCTTGTTCGATCTCTTCTTGTATGAGCTTATCTTGCAAATGTTCGTCTTCTAACTCTTGTTTCTTCGTTTCGAGCTCAGATTCCAATTTTCGTTGTTGTCCCACGATATCAACGAGGCCATTTTCAGCTGCCGTTATCTCATGATTTAATTGCTTAATTTTATTTTTCATCTCATTGATTTTATGTTGAATGATGGACCGCGATTTCGATGTATTGTATCCAGAAATTTTCTCTCTTGAATTTGCGGCATCAAAAATGTGTCCACGCTGATGTACACTGTTATCCAAATCTTGAAGCAACTTTTCTTGAGCACGTTTCAATTGGGCATGTCGGACCTCCATTCTATGGATTTCGGCTTTCATCATTGCAATTTCCGAACTTGATGCTAACTCAACATCACGATACTTCTTCGTTTCAACTGCCATTTTGAATTTAGTCTCCCACGAAAGGGCTTCATGATGCTTTTCCATTACAATATATTTGGTTTCTTCAATTTCAGCTTGAATCTGAGCAATTGTCTCCTCAAGTTGGAGGATGACCATTTCAGATTCCTCCAAACGATTGTTAATCTCTTGATGTGTCATCTGACATTGATGTTCCGCTTTCTCGTGATTCTTCTTTTTGTCATACAGCCGTCCATTCAATTGGGCAAATTGATTATTCAATATATTCAGTGATCGAATTGTCTCCTTATTCTCATTTTGCAATTTAGCTAAATCAGATTCAATTTTAAGGGCACGTTGTTCAATGACGAGTAACTGTTTACGCGCAATTATGATTTCATTGAGTTGATGCGTGCGTTTTTGGGATAAATTGACAACATTTGATTGGAGTGTAAGCCAAAATTGTTGTGCATTTTGAATTTCTTGATCAGTTTCGTCAATGCTCTTCTCAAGTTCAAGCACTTTCATGTCAAGCGGATTTATTTCCTGCCCACCAGCAAGTTGAATTAAGCGATCCAATTCCTTATTCAACAGGGTTAATTTTCTCATTTTCGCTTCAATTTGAACCTTGACATCATTGATGTCCTTGTCAATGGAGCGCGATACCTCATCAATGTCATCATGTTCCTTCTCTAATCGATCAATATTTTCTTTTGCTCGAGCAACGACTGATTTCCATTTTTCCAGGTCAAGCAAGGCCATTGCAAGTTGACCTTCAGTATTTGAGAGATTAATTTCAAGTTGTCTTCGTTTGGCTTGAGTTTCGCGTAATAATTTAGCTCTGTAATCGGATGCTTTGTCAGAACTGATTTGATCTTGAAGGAGTTCAAGGATTTGTTCTTCCAAAGTGTACTTTTGACGATTTTGACGTTCAATTTGTAATCGTAGACGTTTCAGATGATTTTCCACTACAAGACCTTCCGAGCGTGCTTGTTTGAAATCTTCATCGGTTTTCTCTAGTAACGCATTAAATGCTTCAATTTGTTCCAGTACTTTTTGATTTTGATCAGAGTCACGCTCGAAATCACGTTCTAATGACATTAAATCGTTCACGATGCGATTTTTTAAGTTGGACATTTTATCAAAGGTTTCCTTTTCACGAATTGTTGCTTTGCGTGTCCCATCAATGTTTGCCTGTAAAACTTTCTGAATTTGATGCTCTTTATGGAGTTCATCCTTACTTTTTGTCAAAACTTTATCACGTTGTGTGATGGCCACGATAACTTCCCTCCATGACTGGAAAAGGCGTTTATGCTCATTTTGAAGGATTTCCAGATCAGAGTTTGCATCGGCAAGACTTCGATTTAAATCTTCAATAATCACGTCTTGTTCGGCAATTTGTTCGTTAATATTTGCAAGCTCAATTTCACGACGTCTCACTTCTTGATCAAGATTAAAGAGAAAAATATCCATTTTACGTTTCTCTTCAGCTTGTTTCTCCTTTTCCTGTGCATCTTTTGATACTATTCGCTTTGCCACAGTAATTTCATCTTTCACCTCCTTATTCCATTTACTGATTTCAATTTCGAGTGCTTGCAAATTATCCAATTCTTGCAGCATTTCATTGTGGATCCGTTTCGCTTCCTTGTAATTATTTGACTTTTGATTGAAGTCACGTTTCAATGTCACTACACTTTCTTCATGTGTTTGCCTCTTCTTCGAAACATTCAATATTTCCGTATTCAAGTTGTGAATTTGTGATCTTTGACTATCAACGACACACTGAAGATCGTACAACTTCGCTCCAAGTTCCTCTCGTTCACGATCAGATTCGGCCAATTGATTGTCCAATGAGGCAATTTCTTCGGTGAGCTGTTTCTGGATTTTAAGTAAATGCTCTTTAAGGGTTTTCTGGAAACGATCAAACAGCGGATTGTTTTGAATTGAATCCATGATATTGATTTCAGCTGGTTTTTCATTGTCATTATTTTCGTCATCGTCATAAATTTCTTCGACTTGAGCCGTAAGTGGACGACTCTCATCATACATCGGATGAACTAAGATAATATTTTCACCATGATACGCATAAGCATCAGTTTGACCTTCTTCGTCAATGTCAGGAACTTGATGACGAAATGTGCTGTATTCCTCGACAGTACTCTGACCGGTGCTTTCAGGGGGAGACGTCTCACTATTTTCATCCATTTTTCCTGTAAAATTCAATTAATATAAAATTAATTCAGTTAAGTACACAAAGCGGCGTCAAAAATTGTTTAATTTTAATTTGATCAATAACCATAAACAAGTAACGGTAACTATGGATTCAAAATTAATTTTGGTCAACGCACACTGATTGAATTGAAAAAGTGTCACCTGTTGATCCCGATTACATTTGAAATCAAATTATGTAGGATATTTCCATGTGATAGAGGAACGTTACAATTGAAATGACTAACATATGTGAGATTAGCATGAAACAATTCAGAGGATTACTCATTTCATTGTATGAAGTGATCTGAAAAGGGTCATAATTTTATTTCAAGTTGAATTTTTATTTTAAACAGTAAACAATGCAAACCACAAAATGTATTGTGATTGGTGACTAGTAAGAAATATTTTTTTTACTTTTATTTAATGAAACGTAAATTAATTTTAATTGAATTTTATTTCCAAATTTTTTTTTTCAAGTTATGTCGGAAAAACATCCCTTTTCACGAGTTACACCCAAAATATGTATCCACAAAAATATCAGGAAACATTGATGTAAGTGAAATGAAATTACAAACTTAACGTACTTTAGCATTATGTTTTCCTTTTAATTTTATTTTATTTTAGTTATGACAAGTATTCGGGAACAGTATCCTTTGATAATAAGGATATAAATTTATTACTGTATGATATTGCTGGCAATGAAATTTATGAAATTATTCGACCACAATTATATGAAGATGCAAAAATCTGTTTGATGTGCTTTTCGGTAGTGAATCCCGAATCATTTGAGAATATCAAATATTGTGTAATTTTTCTTCAGATTTTTCATTTCAATTAATTATGATAAGAATTTTATATCTTTTAGTGGTATCCTGAAATCAAGGAATGCATTCCAGATATACCAATCATACTCGTGGGGACGAAGATGGATTTGCGTTTCGATGAAAAAGTCGTTAAAAAATTACAAGATGAAAAGTTATCTCCCATTTCTCATTCTCAGGTATGACATGAAAAAAAAAATTTTGAATGTATTTTTTAATTTTTTTTTTGGTGTAGGGTCTGGAATTGTCTCGAGAATTAAAATGTGCCAAATATATTGAGTGTTCTGCTGTCACTCAGGATGGAGTTGATGAGTTATTTATCGATGCTGTTCGTCTGTCAATGGTACCAAGGAGACCTAAAAAGAAGCCATTGAATTGAAACTGTAATTAAGAGCGATATGTATCAATGAATTTTGTTAAATAAAAGTTTTAAAAGTTTAAATGAACGTATGAATCGAAAATATTAAGTTTCAAAGATTAAAAGGAACCACTGTGAAGTTTTTTTAAGATTTTTTTTTTACACTGTTAAAAAATTAGCGGAAAAATTAGGGTGTCCATTTACGTAAATATTTTTGGGACAGTGTAAAATCGGAAAAATGATCGGGAAAATCGAAAAATGGTCGGGAAAATCAGAAAAATAGGAAAATTGTTGGAAAAATCAAATTTGTCTAGTAAATTCAAAAATCGAAAGAAAAGTCAGTAAATACTCGAGAAGAATGGTCAAAATTGCGAAAAATCGGAAAAATGCCTTTTTTTAGTTTATTGTTCTAGTCTAAAATTTTTGTCTTCCACTATATTTACGTCTAGTTTGCTGCAAAAGTTCCAGGAAGGTCTAAAGATGATTATAAAAAAATTATGACCCCTCGAGAACGAATTTTTGCGATTTTTCGCAGTTTTGACCATTTTTCCGAAAAGTTTGGTTCTAGAGGGGTCGAAATGTGTTTTTACCTCTTATCTTTAGACCTTCCTGGAACTTTTGCAGCAAACTAGACGTAAATAAAGTGGAAGACAAACATTTTAGAGTGGAACAACGAACCAAAAAAAGGCATTTTTCCGATTTTTCGCAATTTTACTACTAAATATATTTGATTTTTCCAACAATTCGCCGATTTTTTTGATTTTTCCGGCCAATTTCCGATTTTCCCGATCATTTATCCGATTTTTCACTGTCCTAAAAATATTTACCTAAATGGACACCGTAATTTTTCCGATAACTTTTTAACAGTGTAAAAAAATATCGGAAAAAAAATCGGAAAAAACTTCACAGTGGTTTAAAAGGTATGGTAAATGCTGGCTCGGCAAGGATTTTACGAATCATTGTAATACTCCTATGACTTAAAGTGCGTATCAAAGTCCTACACTAATCATGGAAGTCGTTGACCATTATAGCAATTTATAACCTTAGAAAGCTTCAATGTTTATCTCATGTGCACAAATCTGAGGTCAGTGGTGATCGCATCGCGCTTCATCTGAGAGGTATCAAGGTCAATTCTTCTGACTCTCAAAATTATGTGTCTTTTTCATGTTTTTTGATGGTTCTGTCTTGTAAAAGATATGACTGCTTCGGATGACATTTCAGTGATTGATGATTTTTTTTATTTCAATTATTTGTGCTTCAGCTCCGCAAATATATGAGAGTTGTCAAGGGTCCATAAAAAGTCGTCAAACCTTTAACTGCTAACTCCAAAATGCTGTCTATTATTGTGTTTGGCTATTACACATTTGCCATTCTTTTGAAGATTACAGGGCAATGCGGTTTTTTCCCCAAAATTAAGGAGCCGTGGGTATTCTATTAGACACTTCGGTTTTAATTGGATAGCCCACTTTGCTCCTTGAAATGTTCAGCTTCATAACTTTGAAATTTTATTGGTCTTCCACTGGTCCACTAAATCTTCTATATCTCTAAAATATTTCAAAATAATATTCAAATATAAAAATCATCCTCTCGATAACGTCATCCTTCTATGTTTCGATATTCTTTTCAATTTCAAATATCCTTAGAAAAATGTGCCCCATTTCAACGTTATTCCAAGAAACCACATTCAAAACAAAACAAAAACGAACGATAGTAACGCCACCTAACGTCAAATTCCTTTTTGACATTTTCAATCAAATCCAATTTCCATCCATTCTTGTACACAGTGCGATAGTCTGTGTGAATTAGTCAAAGAGTCAAGCAATTTTTCTACATATATTTTTTATTAAATATACATTAAAGTATATTTTATATTTTACACAATTATCGCATAATTATTGTTTAAAGAATAATTTACAAATAAAGTATTAGCACAAATTCATTGAAATAAGTTAGAAACGTGAAAAAACTATCGGAAAACTTCTATTTTGAAGTAGAGAGAAAAAAATTAGAATTCGGTTTTAAAGTCCAGCCAATCTACACACATACACACAATATTCACACACCCATTTATATTTTGTACTGTATATTTGTATATTGAAAGATATTTCATTCATTTATTTGAAAGAAAAAAAATACACACATTATAAAAGTACATTAGACTTGTATAACATTATAATTTGAGCCAGTTTTTCATTATTTTCAATTAATATTTTTTTTTTAAATATTTTTTATTATCATTAAACATTTGATAAAAAAATACTGAATTTGTGTGAATTGAAGACAAAAGTAAAGGAGAAATAGGATGCAAGCAATTAAATGTGTTGTTGTTGGCGATGGGTAAGTTTAATGAAAAAAAATGAAAATATTAGAATTTAATTGCAAAAAGACTTAAATTTTTATTCAATAAAGGGTGTTGATATCGTCTTTGTATAGAAATTTGTGTACGTGTATGGATATAAAGAAAAAAAATGATAAATTACAATTTATTTTTTATAAGTTTCCTTGATTGAGTCACTTCGAGATGATGATGATGGCCATTTAAACGAACAATGCACCATATCTCATTATATTTAATTTAATGTTTTATTATTCATTCATTTATTTTCATATTTGAATGGCCCTTATTCCATATTCTACATTAGAATTAAATAGTGTTCTCAATATGTGACATGTAAAATTCCATGCATGTACATGCATGCTTTATGTCGACATACATGTTAACATGTACTGCATGTAAAAAAAACACAAGGATTTCTAAAACCTAAGTCAAAAGAACTTATCATTTGAAAATCAGAATGTTTTTATCGTTCTATGTTTTCATACAGAAATGCGGAGCTGCGAAGCAGCGGAGCATTTGTAATCAGAATAATTTTTTATCTCTCTATTCTTTTATACAGAAATGCGGAGCTGCGAAGCAGCCGAGCATTTGTAAACAGAATGATTTTTTATCTCTTTATGCTTTTCATACAGAAATGCGGAGCTGCGAAGCAGCGGAGCATTTGTAAACAGAATGATTTTTTATCTCTTTATGACTCTCACACAAAACGACGCACATCCGATCTTCTCTATGCTTTTCAT